>JAZGUH010000312.1:600000-1200000 GCA_037893225.1 Hippasteria phrygiana
CAGTAAATTTTGTTTTTGATGTTCGCAAATGTTGTATACTATACAGGAATAACCTTCGTTTCTTGTATGTTATACTATAAACACACATGCTAGCATTACTGCATTTTATAAGGGACTTACTTTGCCTTGAAGTGTCAGTGTTTAGCTTATTTACCGATGCAACGGGCAATTTGCAGAACACAAATATTATTCCTTTTTACATGTGTTTCGAATGAATGCAAATACACACGGATTACGGAACGCGATTACCGCGATCCCTTCCAAAGGTAGCGCATACCATACCTCGCGATGGATTTCCTGCGAGAAATACTCCACACATGCTTGCTTTTTTTTATATCCCACACATTACTAGCCTCAACATTAACACAAACACTTCGAAATGTATCCAAAGTTGATGTGTTTGCGTGGTGACGAGAGCCCCCCCCCCCCCCCCCCGGCGGTCTGGGTTTAGTCTCTGGGGGTTTCCCTGTGCCCTCAAGTTTATTACTGGGGTATCGATCACCAACCTGCAGATGGCTGGGTGACTGAACCTGTACCCCCAGGCGCCAGGGGAGTTGTATCCCAATATGCATAAAAACATATGCATAAACCAAGTGCTCAAGGATTTTTTGTCTGAAAGCAAAGCTTTTTTCAAAGACCATATGTCCACAGTTATGCACTTTATGGAAACTGTCCAAGGCTAACTGCTACACAAGGCTCAGTTGGAGATCCAGTCACGATGTGCTGGAGCTTTTTTTAACATGCACTCGGACCTCGGCATCTGTGAGTGATGAATTGTCTCCTTTAGTCTACAACCAGGAGAACCCTCGATGTTCCATTTTCGTAGACTCTTTCGAGTTCCTACTTTCGGATTCAATTATGACAAATCTCGCTCCACACTTTTACACAATTTCTACACTTTCTCTTTGTCTAAAATAAATGCGATATAACTTATGGCATTGATCAAAAAATTAAAATGGTTTTATTTCTCCATGGTTTCAGTCTGAAAGCTTGCTGTTTATAAAGATAATACTAGTACCAATCTTCTAGCTTTTTGCTTTTTAGTTTAATTTCTTTGTTTATTTAAATATCAAAGAATACGCCAAAAAAACAAAGCATAGACATTTTAATAGGACCGTGCTCAAAGAAACAAGATTTCCCTATGCCCTCCAATATTAATGAACAATGTTGTGTTAAGTTGCTGCAGAGGAAAGAAGGCCCTGTCGAATACGCATTGCACTTCAAGTCCAGTTGAGCTTCAGGTTGTAGTGAGCGTGGTTTCACCATGGAGGAAGGATATCCTTCCTCCATGGTTTCACTAAACTAAATTTGACCGAAGGTTTGGACGCAATCTGCCCCAAGAGGTGAATCATGTCCTCGGTACTGAAATAAATCAAGGTAATCGCTGCCTGCCGAAACCTCGGCCACCCCCCCCCCCCCCCCCCCCCCCCCCAAAAAAAAGAAAGGCCCCGACCGTGAATGGTACAGTCATGAATCGCTTGACTGTGACGGCTGCGTGAATATGCATGAGTACGGTGTGCTCTGACCACTCTGACCGAGCGAGGTCACGTTTGTACACAATTTACGTTGCCAAAATACATTGTAACTGTTCATGTGGGTGCACCACACTAAATAAACTCCCATTGACCTAAGTGTATAAAACCCACTAACTTCACAGTGAACAAAAATCCTTATCCAGGAGTCTCTCAGTTTTTGTGGCACTACTAAAAATTATAATTTAAATCTTAATCTGTCAAATTCTTTTAAATTTTTGGTAGGGTAGCCGTTTGGAATTTTTGCTAATTGTCCCCAAAGAGTACCACCCCTAAAAATGTGGTTTTTCCCAAACCGGCTAGCTGCCATTTTTCATACAGCATCCCTCCACTTGCCAAGCCAAATGGGACCAATTTTAAAGCCAAAATTTATCAAGTCTGCATAAAAGTTGAAGCACAGCCTCTCCCAGGTTATGATAGCTGATCATAATTACACAATTTATCAATTGCAATTTACAATTTATGGTAATCAGTTTGGCGCAGCCATTTTTGACCTATTGTGTGGTGCACCCATGTACATGTACGTGTACATCTATTATATGCATGTGCCCACGTGTAACTTTTGTGTTCGTGTGCCTGTACCCAGACTGTTTATACTGTATTTTCCTCCTGTTAATTAAGTGTGATGATGCACATAATCAATTGTCCCCTCTTCCCAGCCTTCGATGTGGGATTAGTCTTTTACAACAATGGGGATCAACCTTTAGAGGTGCATAACTGTGGGACTCTGGGGTATATTTAGAAGAATTTCCGTCTATAGCTTTTTGGGTTGTCAAGGGCCTTAGCAAGTTGTTACTAATACATGCACTAGTAGGAGCTCAACATTTGCCGGAGAGTCATGGGCATTGTGCATGTAAGTTTCCATCGTCCCTGTAAGTGGTTCAGATAGGCCTACTTTAAGACGTAAGCGCGTCAAAATGGAATTTAACAACAAAACCTGCCTGATATGGGACGCATTGGCAAGAAAAAACTCACTCTATGAAGATTTATAATTTCCAATACACGTACTCCGATAGGCCCACTCGCACCACAATTACACCCAAATGAAACTGGCGCTCGTTTCCCCGAGTGGTCAACATTTCATACTGATCAACAGAAATAGCTAAATGGTAAGCAACGTAAACAAAATGGGATTTTCTTGTGCCTTACCTGGTAACAAATTGCCGGGATCATCAAAACAATTTGAGCATGGGTTTGACTTGGAGGAGTGATGCAAATTACAAGCAACTAACAGGGTAATGAAATTGCCAATTTGTATACAATCCCCTGTCATTGCCTGTACTTTATGCTTTACACAAATGCCGCTAGCTTATATTCTATATGAGCACAGGCGTACCGTAGTCCGAGACTCATGTACTTCGCTGATTAATATTATGCCCGCTATAGGTTGGCCTAAAATGGAAGTATGAGAAATTACCCGCTTAATTGAAAAGGCATGTGCCAGTTATTACCGGCGCCTATCAGACCGGCCTTTCTTCCTTGATATTCTATAAAATTTCCAACTTATAAATCAACAAGATAATGGCATCATATTTTCCGTGTGCATTTTAGAGCATTGGGACGGGCTGGCTCCTGTATTTCTTCCTCCATGCTGTAACTTAATACACTGCGCTCTTTGGACTGACCTATATGATGTACATTATGTACATCATGCACAATTGACGAAGAAGGCTTTTGAGCAGCTAATGGAGTCTTGTTATGTACTTTATTGCTAATTGCCCCATTTCCATTAATGTAGACCGCATCCAACTAGGAAGTCACGAAATGTCCTTGGGGGTTACAGTGTGTAAAAGGTCTGTGATCCAACCGTTTGTAAACCCAATAAATGAATAACTGTTGGAGTCGCAATGTCCTTGAGGACACTGCATTTGATCGATAGATGGTAAAACCATGGAGGTAGCCCCGAACGGCAAATTTCCCATATATACTCTGTTGTTGCACATATACATCTGGATCTGTACACTGTTAAAAATTACGTTGTGGTACAACGATTTACAGAGTTTCTTTCTGTATAACCACATAGAAACTCTGTTACAAACATTTTTTGTTTTTAACATATCAACAACTGCGCAATTGTAAACTGTACATTTAAAAAGAAGTTCTGTTAATATACAATGCTCCCCTTTGACTTGTTCTTTCACATATAATCTACTGTTATCCTACATGAATATCATTATGCTGCAGCTGACCAATCAGAATTGAGGAAATTTGTGTGCGCAAAACTTATGTTAAATTGCTGTGTTTTAGTCCAAAAACACACTTTCTTGATCATAATAGGTAAATTGTCAAGCAATTCATGTACACAATTACTTTTATCCAAACATTATTAAATAATGTCATTATTACATCCCCGTTCATGTTCAAACTATCGAAACGGTTGATGGCAAACCATGACTTCATAATGGCTCCACCAAGGGCGGATCCAGGGGGTGGCCAAAGGGGGCCATGACTGACGTCGCAAAAAGGCAGCCACTGCGTACACCCACCCACAAAACTCAGCCCAAATTTGTTTGGCCCCTCCCAAAAAGATAGCAACAATTTCTTTTTTGTGTGTTCTGGATCCGCCCTTGGGCTCCACCGAATGAACATAAAACCAAACTGCGCTATCTTCGGGCGCATGTACACTAGGAACATGTATTATGTGGGATTGCACAGCAATCACGCTGTACAAATATTGTAAAACTGGAAACCGCACTCTGTGATAGCACAGAATATGTTGTTAGTACACAAAATACCTCTGTGAATTTACAATGTCATTGTAAACTGTCATTGTAAAAATACGAATTGTACTCTGTAACTAGCTACACACAGCCGTTGTAATACCAATTGACATAAGATTTTTACAGAATTTTTTACAGTGTACATGTATGTACTCCTGTAGTCCTGTTTAGGTGTACCAAAATAACACTCTATACTTTTGAGTGAATTATTGACTTCTTTAAAAATAACGATAAGTCCATGGTGTAAGCTTATCATCATTTTAGGAACTGCTATTTGAAGACTCATTTGGAATGGAGTATAACACGTGGCCCCAGACAGTGAAGTAATCCAAGACAAGACAGTATTTCTGAATTCATTCCTTTCCTTTAAAATGTTGGCATCTGTGTATTTATGCCAATCTGATATAAACGATTTGACGGGTTAGAGGTCAGGGCACGTGAGCGGAATCCCACGCACGCAGATTGCACACAATGCAGGGAACACTGCAAATCACTGCACTGTTCGCCCGTTCCTTCCTCCATGGTTCGCCTAACCTGACTTTTTACATCGAGGTTTTTTGGACAATACTGTCTGATTTGGCATTCGAAAAAGATTATACTAGGATTAAAATGGCAGGCCCCCATTTGCTTGTGCATATTTCTTAAATTGCATATAGTTGATTACATATAAAAATCTATAACGCATGCTACCCAGAAAAAGTTGACAAAATTTATTGGACCTAAGCAGTTTACAAACAGAACATTGAAACTTTGTGCAAATGAAATCTGCCAGGATCAAAAACGTCTGGCCCTCCTAACAAATCTTGAAACGCAGGCAAAGATAACAATGACTATTCACCAACAGTATCCATTTCCAATGTTTGTGAGTTTCTCGTGCGGGTTTCTGGTGATTCTATTTGCAAAATGTGCCGTCGAATGAAACTTTCGCATAACATATATTATTCACTTAGAAAAGTACATCTTGTTTAGCATCGTGACTGAGGGTCTGCAGTTGATACTAGTTCATATGCCGAGTGGGCACGCGAGGCGCGGTTTTGACATTAACATTAAAAGCTCAGAAAACTGAAATCTTGAGAATCAATGCTCATAGTGCAGTGCGAAAGTGACCCCAATCTTGTTTTCGCCCGGAAGAATATTTTGAACAGAGAGGGAGAGGAAGATGGTTGGTAGTATTTGTTGGGGATTGGTTGCATTTTCAAGGGTTAAAACATAATACATAGTCCCGCAAGACTACTATATGAACTTAAGGTGTTAACGGGGTTTATGATATCCAAGTCAGGGAGTTGCTAAGTTTGCCACTAAGAAAATTGATGGAAAGTGGCATGCATTTATATACAAGTAGGCCTATGAATTTTGAATGTTATTTCTACAACTCAACTTATTAATAAAAAATGAAACTTTCAACATAACTCTAAGCTCCGACCCCTAAAAAGTAGATTGGTTCTTTCAGAAAGTGTGACGTATATCCTTCTGTCGTGTCAGTCGTAAATATCATAAGATTGATGAAAAGTACCACGTGAATTGCATTGAATGTTAATAAAAAAATGATGAATTGTAATGGTTTCCCGGGTTGGTAATTAATCATACATTCCTAGGGCTTGACATTACCCGGCTCTTGTAAAGGACAAAATGTGCCCCATAGGCCCAGTAGTCTGCGATATCTTATCCCTCAATTATATATCCTATAAAGGGGGGGGGGGGGGGGGGAGGGGTGGTTTTCTGCAACTCCATTTCTACGACTGATTTCTACAAATGAATTCTAAACTAGAATTCCTGAAATGCCTTAGACATTTGGTTGTGTTTTGTTCTGATTGTTGCTGGTTAATTGCAAAAGCAAACTTCCTTAGACTTTGGATTGCGATTCGAAAATAAAATGAGGGATCTGTGTGAGTACGTATTTTTGAATATCAAAGATTATCACTGAGTGTGTAACAGCCCCAATTTCTCATATTATTCAACCCAAGAATAAAACATAACAAATATAAAACAAGTGACGTCATATAATTTGGTAATTCCAAATAATGACCGATGGACTGTCAGGTTTGGCCAGGTTTCTATGAGCATATCAGCACGTACCTCCGTGAATAAACATACAAAGTCAGATTCATCTCAAGGCACACTTTTTAAGTCAAACAAATCACAGTACGTATACGTTACAGTACAATCTCATACTTCAACAGCTACGGGCAATTTGAATCAGGTTGTCTCTGTGTGGCTTCGAAAGCTGCCTCGTCAAACAAATTTTGACAGAGAAAATAATTTCATAATATGAACATACAGTCTAGAAATTCTTAAAAAGAGGGACACGGATCTTAAGCTATAAAGACGCAGTCATCCGATTCTATGCGCAAGAGTTTAATACTACTAGAAATGTGGTAGGCTACTCAAGGCAATGATACAAATGACGATATTTCCTCATCTGAATTATCTCAAATGTAAGTATAGCAGATTTTGCCATACTTCTTGCGCATGGAGTACGAACCAATTGATCGTAAAAATGGGTAAAAGAATCTGAAAAATAACTACAACGAATTCCGTTTTAATAAACATTTTAGCCATGGGATGAAAGGAAGTGGGTGCTTTCTGTTCAGATTTGAATGCCAGTTTTAGGGGTGGTCTATTTTGATAGGAATATTTCCAAAATATTCTTTTTCACAAAAGAACATTAATTAAAGAGAAAGTCCTATGGAACCTTATTAAGTCAGGTACAAACATAAAGTCCACAGGTTCGGTCATTTTGATTGTCTGATCTCATAAAAGCACCGTTATTCACGTCATGCACTAGATTATGGAAAATACACGTGTAGTAAGACGTAACTAAACCGTACGCGTTGTAAAACCACGTCGTGTGTTCTCATACGCACGCCACTTCGCCTTTAAACTCACTGAAAAGTGCATTTGAAGGAGACCCTTGGGCCGCTAGTTGTAACAACAGTGCAAATACGACACTCAGAGAGCCTCCGCACATACGTTTACCTGATTTGATAATTTCAAGAAAAGTGTCAAACATATAGGATTACGAGTGTAATGCTCAGCTCGCCTCGTCCCCATAGCTCATTGGCGTGATCAATACAGACTCAATTGAGTTTTTTGCCTCTGGGGGTCGGGGAAGCAACATAAGATTGAGTTGCTCGTGCATATGTACCGGTACTCTACATTTGAGTTGTTGCAAGAGTACTCAGTGCAGTGTGTTTTCCATAAATCTGCAAGGTGCTTCACGGCCAAAAATAGCTTCGTCAAAAATCTATTCAACTCTCCAAATTGTATTCTGTGCTGCCAGTTAGTCATTTATATTAAAAGCTGCGGCGGGCTTGGATATATTGTAAAGCGCTGCCTGGACTGAACAGACGGACATTAGTGTCTGTCTGCCTGCATGACGGTTCACTAGATATGGTTGACACAGTCTTGCCGTGTGTATTTTGGCTCGACGTAAATTAAGTCGCTGCTCAATTTCAGCTGCTGATAATATTGAAAGCAGCGCCGAATGGTATCAGCATGGAGTGAACTGCAGCAAATTCTGAAAAGGCCGTTTTTTGATTGATGGATGCGGTAAAGTAAAACCCCATGCATGGGGACCTACAGAAATTATGTTGTATTTATTATGATTATCTTTTGGCTTGCGGCCATGTGATAGTGCTGAAGCCTTGAAAGGGTTTCACAGTTTTTTTAATCAATATGGTATTATCACGCAAGAAAAATATATTCGGAAAGGCACTTTTTGTATATCATTTTAAGATATGAGATAACAGCAGCAACGAAGTTTCCTTGTTTTAATATATTGCATCTCCCACAAGTGAATCATCATGAGGGGGGAAAGTCAAAAATGTTGATCATTTTGTCGGGCTTAATCTTTGATTCCATCAGAAATTTGCCTCTTATCCGCCGGCTGGCTAAGTTATAGGCAGAGTCGGGATGATCGAGCCGTAATAACTACAAATCGTTCTCTGAAATTTCATTTATCACGATTTGTGCATGCACTCACCACTCCTGCATTGGATTCTGCGCTTGCAATTTCCTGGGAAATGATTAACTTTTGGCTTTTAAGCGCGACCGTTCGTGAAACCTTGCTGTAATGGAGCTGTACCATAACCCAAGGCATTGCCAAGACCGCCTTTCTACAGCAAGGATTTCCAACAAGTCTATCCCCGAGAAGGATCGCAGGTGAACGACTCTCGACTTCTGCATCGTCTCGGGGCCGCCGACCATTCATGACCGAATCGATAACTACAGAAAAGGGCGCCGTGTCGACCAGGGGAAGTAAACACAACATCAACATGTAACTCGACCAGTCTAAATGGGGGAAAATACGTAGCACGTCTTGTTGAACGAATGAGCTTTCGATTATGCCGTTTTCCAAACTCATGAAGTATGTTTTTTGATTACTTATTGCCTGTAAAAGTGTAAAACGACATTCCTGAATGGATCTTTGTCTATTTCGAGGATATTAAGCACTTTAAAGATCCATGTATACGGTACTTTGCCAAGGTGCACATTTTTACGACAATATTAATTTTGTGTTTACTATGTGCCACTTTAAATTTATTTCTAGCGTCAGTGACATTCTGGTCAATGCATTCCTTGTCCTTGAAAGTCCTTGTTCAATTAGGTTATATATACGTTGTACTTGAATGAATATGCGCTAATTAAACAATGACTTTCTTTTAATGCATTAAACTTGACATTGGCCAGTCAGCATAATCTACTGTCAGTGTCGCCAGAAATAAATTTAAAGAGGTACAGAAAACAACAAATTAAAATTGTATATACTTTAATTAATACGAAGTATTTTGTTCACAGCGTTAACATACACATACATGTGAGTGTCTGACAGAAACATCTAAACTAAATAGAAAGATTCTGAAAAAAAATTCGTCAACAAAGTAACAAAAGGCAAGCAAAAGTTAAGTGGATAATAACCGCTCATTGATGCATTCTATTTAATGTAATTAGGCCTATGTATGTTATTTGGCTGTAACTTATTAATCGTTTTGCCCATTAACACTAAAAATTAATGACCCAAATACACATGATGCCGACGCGTAGGCCGCCCTATACCCGGCGTAAGTACTTGTTAAAGACAACAATAAGCCGAATTCTCGATCCATATTCGAGCTCGTAAAGACCAAACAATGTCACTCACTACGCATGCTCGGTCACAAGTTTAACTGTAAAATTCTGTTTCACAGCAGTTTTTATTAATTAAAAAGATAAGTTTTTCCCCTTTAGGGTGCAACGCCCCTTCACTTGAAACGTCGATGGAAAAGGTAATGATATTCCAATGGCACGCGATCTGAACGGCGCCAATAGCTGCGTTGTATACCGACTGGAGTGTTCTCTTGATCATTCGGTTCCCATTAATGAAAGTATGAAAGATTTTACTTGTTAAATATTTCCTCGAGTGCGTTGGCGCCATGGGTCATAGATCAGCTTGGTTGAATGATCTCATTATATGAAAACTGCTGTGTGGAGGTTGTGTGAACTACAAATTACTTGCTGTTTAACTCAAAATCTGCAATTCGACATTAAAAGTAGGTGACCTGGTTTTAATGCAGAATCGTCAGGTGACCATCAAAAATACCAAGACCATCTGGAAAATATACAAAGAGGGTACGAGAGAGTGGTTGTGTTGCGGAGGACTATCAACGTTGGAACTCAATAGAGTATTAATCAAAGAAGTAATTACACTATTCATTTGATAACCAATCGCAGACTTAAAATCGGCACACAAGTCTAGCCAACGTTATAATGTTAATAAGTTGAACATAAATCAAACAAAAAAGACGCCGCAATTTGCGTATAAGTCAAAGCCAACCTAGTACCACGCCGTACACGACTCCCGGCTTCCCATCTCCTGAAACGAACTGTCACCGACTAGATAAATACTCATTTTGTAGAATACATCATTATCCTGTGTCGAGCATATTCCGTTTGAGCTTTAACGGAAGGCGCCATGTATGTTCGAAATACCTAAAAGAAGAAGGTCCGACCTCCGCAGTGTGCGTACCATGACAAATGAAAAGCACGCGTGAACAACGTGGTTGTGTGACTAAAATCTTACAGATGGCTCATGAGGGATTTCCAAAGTTAGCAGAATACACGCCCGCACGGTAATTTTAAGCAATGTTTCAGTATAATCTGAAATTTGCTAACACAAGCCGTATATTATGGCACTTTCACATCTGACATTTTCTAAATTAGTGCTGTGCAGCTTTGAAAACATGAACAGATTAATCATCGTTGATCATTCGAACAAAATAGGGCACCTCAGCATCCATCTTGACCGACCCAAATGCCGGACAGATATTCATTACCAGCATTGGGGGCGACATGAGTACATGTTTAAATCTTCATACACTGAAAGGCTTGATTGTGTTGTGTAAATTATTAATCGGTGTAGGTCTACATTGTTTTGCTCGTGGTTTGGAACATAACAGTCCATCATCTGCGATGAATAACCCTGTTTTAGTGCTTGTGTCATTTCTCGAAGATGCCAGTGTTTGATTCCCTGTATAATACTTAGACTTTTTTGTATCATTTGATTTCAAATGGAAGTCCCCTCCGCCATTTTTAGCATTTCTTTTCATTGATTTGGCGTTGCCTAGGTTACATGAATAATTCATTTATTAATTTTTCGCGTTTACCTAACAGATAACACTGTATAAACTTTTCTTCTAAGCAATAGAAGAAAGATTCCCTTTTCAATTTTCCCGTTCATTATTTAATTCGTAATACAATTAACATTCTGCACTTCCATGACCCCTTGCAGGTTTTTTTGAGAGGCTGCGTATACGCGTTGACATTGATACTTCATCAACTGGCGTCATTATTGGAGCAATGCGGTCCGTAGCTAACGCGTATGCAGGATTGGCGCCTGTTGAAGAGTATAATCGAACTAGAGTCGAACACCTGAAATTGCTTCAAAACTAATGTATCCGTGCACAACATATGCATAGTGTTACAATGGCAAATGTGATCTCGGCGAAGACTGCATTAAAAATTGAAGAACACGTGGCGGTGTCAAGACTCTATCTGTGACTTTTCAGTGTCAATCCCTTCAAATTGCCACACTCTTGGCGGAATTTCCAATCTATGGAATTACACTCCCACCTACCCGTCTTTTATCCGGGGGAAATCAGTCCAGGTATAAATAGATTCTTAACCACAATAGATCGATAGCAGTGAAACCGCCATCAGCAAGCTCGAAGAAATTCTTTTTTTTGAGGGTCATGGAGACGATCGTCTACCTACCTGTAAGATGACGACTTTCAAAAATTGGAGAATGTCGGCCTAACTCATAAAAATTGGTTTAGAGGCATGGGTTCATAAACATGTAAACTTGGGCATATCAACGTGTTCAGCATATTTATCATGAGACGTTGAGCTTTCAATTTTTAAATACCAACTTGGCGCACAACAAGCCTGCACGTTGGTGTTGGGGATGTTTTTTGCACGAAGTTTATGGCCCAAGTTTGCTAAGATGTTTGAAGAATTACTCATTCGTGCAAAAAGTCTCCTAGCTTGAAAACTAGGCTACATCCTCGATATGTAGCGTTCATGTAGCATTGTATGTATAAAGCAGTCCTTGTGGTCATTACCATGACAACGTGCGTATATGATTAGCCACTTAACGGCAAAAGACATCTGCCAAACGGAAAGGGAAGTGTAGTTTTAGCTCCAGCCGAAGGTTCATGGTGATTATAATTTATGTAGACCCTATGTATGAATCTGTTGCCCTTCTCAACTGGTGAAAAAATCCATTCAATCGAGCTCTGAACAACAAAGCCAGCACTATTTTTTCAATCAAGTAAAACAGCGTGTGGCAAACCGGAGATGTGAATTAGCATTTGCTACACGTCAATGCTGTCGGATGATTATGTTGAAACATAATAAATGATTTGGAGTTGTATTATTAAGGCTGTTGCATATTACAACATATGTTACAACGGGAAAATGCATACGAAACGAGAGTCCCCTCGACTGTGGCATTTAAAATTATGTGACTATATACAACGGAAATAATTTTCACGCATTACAGTCATTCTAAATTTGTTTTTGTTGCTGTTTCAGTGAGCAACGAAGGTCACACCGGCATATCCCTCCTTCACCAGAAGAGAGAGCAAACACCATAAAACACAAATGAAGCAGTGTGGTGGATAAACTCATACCAAATAGGCCACGGAAAACATATTTCAGAAGCCGTTGTTTTCTTCTCTCTGCAATGGCACATCCCATTATGCCTTACGTACACATGCATGGAGTAAATTTCAGCAGCGATGCTAGTACGGTACTGTGTGCAATGTTTTATTGGTTTTTTGTTGTAAATTATGTACAATAATATGCTTGTATCATCAATAGGAGCCAGCCGTCAAAACTAACGGCGCAGTGATTCGATATTGCGTTGCCCTTAAAAAGCATAACTCAATACGCTGGCAGCGCGCATTTCTAATCATCAAGAGCATTTTTTAATGGTTTCTTGGCGCCTTTTGCCAGTGCCCGAGTCAATTAAATCAGGAAGAAGGTCAACGTCCATCATTCATAATTCATCACAAATATCAGCCGGATTCCCCATCACCATCGAGCTCCCCCCTCCCCCCTCTTCTACGAACAGGATACGAATATGTTGCCGTGTAACGGACAGAACACTCCGGCATGTGAGTCGTGACACAAGTGTGTTGTTGACATCAACATAAATTATATTTCTTCGGTTCTGTATCAAACACTCCTCATCAAACATTTCTATTTTACATAAAATGTAACCATAGGTGCGTGATTGGGAGACCACAAACATAGAACAAGATAGCTCAGTTGGTAGAACGCCGGTTCAGCAATTTGAAGTCCAATCTAAAAAGTCCACTCTAACATGGTTTTGAAATGCCGTTTCATCGAGATTTTTTAAGTCTAAAATCGTGCCCGAGAGTGTTTTTCCGTTATCATTTTGACTGCTTTGATGACATTTTTTTTTCCTGAAACGTATTAAAGGGATAAGGACAAAATTTGAGGACAACTTTTTTCTGGACTTTACACACACTACCGTACGTTGCTGTGATTGTTGTTTTGATCACTGTTATTATTATCATAGACAATTATTACAGAGAACACTTCTGCCAATTCGTTCAGATCCCACTACTTAAAACTTAAATGGCAAATTTAAAATTGAGTCGAAAACTGTTTATATTATGCCATGTATTTTATTCTTAACCCTTGCGTACGGATGACCCACCAGGCCGGATGACGCCACTGGCCGCTGTTTGTGCAGTTTCAATCCATTGTTGGATTTGTGTGTATGTCATGCTTGACTGCACAAACACAATGGTTCGATTTGGCTGCCAGAACCACTGCAACACCCCGACGTCTCCCGTAAATGAAATACAACCAACAACGATTTGTGACGTGTGATCTCAACGCCGTGTAAAGGACTTGATTTAGTTGCAGGCATTTTATACGTATTTCCTCTTTCCGTTGTTTACGTTGCTTGCTACAAAACAATGAAAGGGTAGGCCTAAGTGAGCGGGGTGTCAATAATGCATCGACCTTTGTGGATTCATTTCGAAATCAAAAGTTGCTGTTAAATTGTTTGTCTCAAATTGTTGCTTTGGGCGATGTATAAACTCTGTGCTCTCCGGCAGGCTGAGCAAGCCTCAACACTCTGCACTTTGCTAACTGCGGTGTTAAATTAACACCATGCGTGCGGTATTTGTATTGAACCAGTCTTCCAATATAGATATCCCATGGTGTTAATCAAACACCGCAGTTTTAGAAGTGTGTGTATGATCCGTTATTGTTTTTTGCTAGCTGTTATATTTTCGTTTCATTTTTTTTTCAATAAAGTGAATTGTCGGATCACAAGCCTAGAGCACCTTTATTTCATTTAGAAGCTCTCGTAAAAAGTCATCCTTAACTTCAAGACATTTAATTGAAGGCATTTAGCTAGAATGGGGATTGTGTAGTGAACAGTTACACTGCAAAAACTCTGGTGTTTAATCAACACCATGTGATATCTATATTGAATCATTCGTCCAATATAGATTTCGTATGGTGTTAATGTAACACTACAGTTTGGTCTGTAGTTTATATATGGATATAACTCGAAGTGCACAAGTTACACTTGACCGACAACACCATGTATGACTAGATTTTTTCTCGACGAGCAAAACCAATCTTCCTTAGAAAATCTTCAAGCGTTATAGGCCTAGGCCTAACTCAATGGAACTGCCTGGCTACAAATTGTCCCCTTTGTAAGCGCAAGCAGCAGGGGGTCCTGCGTTTAAAAAAAAGTGTCCAGGCTAATAGTACTTCACGTCAAAAAATATCATTAAAATTTGTTTCATGGACGAGCGGAGATTCATAATTGAATCAAGCCTCACGTGGTGTGTGATGCATGTTTTCCTGAATAGGGTTGCACACCTTACAGAGTGCAGTTCCCAAGGCAGACCTTGACACTTGTACGAGTCTCTTTCTTTGCACGTCAGTTCCACTTTCACCGTAAGAAAAAAAAAGGTTACTGCTATCCCAGCCCGCCATGTTATGTAAATAGAGGGAAACGCACGGCAACAGTGCTCACTGCAAATGTGATCAGAAACAAGATCGCCAAAATACGTGAAATAGAAGACCATTTTTCAAGAAGATTCCGTGGTACATTATGGTACAGAGATTCTTTAGTGTTTACTGCTGATCCCATAATCCAGGGTATCCCAAATTGCACGGGCATCCAATGTCTGTATTAATTTCCTGTCAATCTTAAAGCTTTTCATTTTACGATTTAACTAGCCCCTTTTGAGAACTTTACCGCAGTTTTCTGTCAGTGGATAACTAAGTAAAGTAGCTATGAAATGGTTATGGTAATATAGTATACAAATATTGAATGTTTGTGAGTGCGATGGCAAGAATAATTTCATGAGGTGACAGATGCAATGTTCCATTCCACGAGGCGAAGCCGAGTTGAATGGAAAATTCCATCTGTCACCGAATGAAATTATTATTCTTTCCATTGCACGAACGTGAAACATTCATTATTTGTTTTATACAACACCTGAATAAATCCTCATCTGATTGGTCAGAGCGCGACCGATGGTCTGATCGTCCAATGAAAGTTCTATTCACCGTTGAAAAGAACTTCTACTTTTGCGGTGCGGCCGCGCCGTGCGTTGGGACGAATAATTCAATGCACGTGATCAATGATCCACCAATCAGATGGCGGGGATTTACTCGGGTGTTGTATGATTAATGATATACAGTAGTTATTGCATATCAATTTCAACTTTACGCTTCTTTGAAGTCATATTTACGAACCTCAACATAAAGCGATTATGTCCTTGTTCTTTTTGCATTAGACAAAGATTTGGATTCTGTCAGATTTGAAAAGTTACTTTAGAAACATTTTATGCAGTCATTCTGTGTAGCCAAGAGTGTAAGAAGAAACTGAATTGTGTAGGATAAAGCAATTAATGTAATTTTATTTCAATATTATTTTTTCTCCAGAAGCTATTGTCTTGAATCTATTAAAAAAATATATAAACATGTACCGGGCACTTTATTATTATTTTATACTACCGAAAATATTTACATTAAAAACAAACATACGATTAAAGAAATTATTAAAAATGGAATGGAAAGTGTTGGTACTTACATTGGAAATCATCGGTAAATTCAAGGCAGCCGCAATTCTTGCCTCAATCTCACAAGTAAAGTCCGGTCCGAAGAAGGCCTGGACGCCCCCTTTCCACTGCAACAGAAGTTCGTGAATGGACCTATCCTCCTCTCCAATGGTGTCGGCGAAAGTGAAAGAGAGATTGTACCCCGGCAGCAGATCCGGCATGTTGTTGATTTTCTCCACGGCTGCAGTCATAGCACCGCCCGAACTTCTGGCGTAGCGGTACGAACTGTCCCTGGATTCCCATACTCCCAGCATTCCGAGGTGGAGCGGCTTGAGGGTCGAATTGTCCCCGTAAATGGTGCTGTTACTTGGTATGCCTCGGTAGAAAATCAGGTTCCCATCGTCGTCGTATTTCCTGCTCAGTACTCCCAGCGTCTCCTCGCTGTTGACGACACTTACGAACAGAAAACAAGCGCAGCTCAGGAGTACCAGGGAATCTACGGGACCAAACGCCACATGAGTGACTAAAGAACCCCTGCGAAAACGAGAGGCCCGGTGCCGGCTCATCGAGACCTGCTTTCTGGCACTAATAGCATCTGAAGCACGCTGGTCGAGCAGACGGGACGTTGCCTGCGTGACCCCCATTTAGTTGGAGTAACAACTGGTTTTCCGTGGGTAACTGTCAAAACAAAACCGTCCAGTGTTTTGGATGTTTCTTGGATGGGGTTTCCCTGCGCTTAGGTTTATCGTGCGAGCCCGAGCGTGATAACCGTTAGGCCAGAAATCCGGGGTGATTTCTTGGTGAAATTTCCTGTCAAGTGAGCAAGGCTCGTGACCTAGCCTACTTGTCTGCACTTACTTAGGCTACGATGACTCCCCACAGGTCACCGCGATGCGAATAAGCTCAGGGTACACACTACTACCTGCACATCGATCAGTGGCAACACTAACTGTCACAACATGTAAACTTACAACTAACCTAAGGATGATAGACGGCTAGCTGCTATCACTCATCGTGCAAGCTGGAGAATCCCTGTCCGCACCTTTGACATGACTGATAATAGAGTTCAGTAGTATTGACCGTCACACCTTCACAACTTTCCTAGTCGATCATAAAACAAAATACCGTCTTACACACTTATACAGTAGATCGCTCAGGCCCCCAGCTGCGCAGCAAACCTGTCGGCATGTAGCGAAAAAAAGGGCTAGGTTGAAACGTCTGTGCGTGGATACCATTGTGTACCATCACAAAGCCCAAGTCTGACGTAAAATATTATTGTGCAAAACGGACGCATGAATACAATTTCTATATCGGCGGTTGATTTCTATACTAACGCGAAGACTCTTGTACTTTTCCACTTGTTGTATACATGTATAGGCCTATATACACGATGTGCTTCCGCGTCGACCGACTCAAATGCCAGCACTCAAGAGTTCATCAAAAGCAGTAGCGTTGATCACTTTTCTCCAATCAAAACAGTGGTTGATAAATGCTACACAACGTGGTTGTCGACATGCACAATATAATACCAAAACCAACCCACTCGACGACTCACATTGTTCAGTACTTGGTCAACTTGACGCCGGGAAAGTTGCCCGCTGCGCGCGCTGTCAGGTCCGATGCACGTAGTAAACCAACATGCAAATTGTGTGCATGTTTTTTTCAAGGTTCGCGTCCAAAGAACTGCCACCTTCGTATTGTTGTCAATGTAGTTTTGGCAGGCGTACATGTATCATTACAGTGGTGTACACATACATGTACAGTTACATGTATATGCCGGCATGTCCTGTTGAGTTGAACGTGGCTGTCTGATCATGGTCTGATCAGGTCCAATACGCCCTTGCCATTAAAGCCTTCGAAGGAAGTGAAAGCGTATAATGAATGCAGTGATGAGTGTAGGACTCCCTCTCGCTACGTATTTCCTGTCAGTCGTGGTAACACGAACCACTCACTACGCATGGGCAGTCCAGCCCAGTCCTGGCAACACTTCTTGTGTGCACGCACACACTGCACTCCTCGTACACACACAGTCGTGTTTTCCTATATACTGAGGACAATGCTTTGTGTTTCTTATTGTTCCTTTAATATAACACAACTCCATAGACTAAGCACGTATTTTACCTCCGAGGACCGATTTTAACAAAAGACCGACTCCCGAGGACAAGAAAGATTCCTTTGTATTTTCTTTCTCCTCTTGTCCTCGAACGTATTTATATAGTACATGTAGGCCTACACTGTGCACAGAATGCGCTAGCTATACTCTGAATCTCCATTCGGTCTAGCTGGCTGCAGATTCGGCTCAATAATCTTTGAGTAATTTGCATGCGAACACCCGACATTGTGTTTACTGTCCATGGCCATGCACTTGTCCCTAGGCAACCAAACCATTCACACAAATTTTGAGACCAACGCCAGATATTCAATAAAATTTGCATGAATACTTACATGTAGGGTACATGGACTCTTCCTATTTTCATAACATTTGTTGAACATTAAAACTGTTGTTAATGTCTTTTTAAATGAATATCGGTGAAGTACATCAAAGTACAACCAATAATCTCATGTTGGAGAAAACCATTTGAAAACGTCTCTGCCTCTCATAGATAAATATGACTCACGTCAGTTTTCAATATCAATGTCATTTATTACCAGTAACTATTTCATTGTGTTCCAGTTCAATGAGATGTATGGAAAATTTCAACAAAAACCCGAAGATTATTAATGAATAAGGGAACCTGCGCCTGCCACAATGAGTAGACCTGCCATCCTCTGTAATTGAATAAGAGGGGGAAAGCCAAATTTACACTAAAATGCACGTATAATAATCATTATTATTATTATAATAATGTACAAGATATCCATACTGTCATAAAAAACATTGTTCATTATCATTATGTATGGCGTAGGCCTATAATTATGACCGCATTGCGCATTTTATGCTGAGCGTGTTTTTGTGTGTGCCTGTGTTACATGAAGTATCGGAAGCATCAATGTGTAAATTGCAATATTCATCTATCTCTCTCTCTCTTTAATACCAGAGTGTTCCTGATCGTTCTGCAACGCGCGACTCATCAAGCGGCCACTGGAGACTACCTTCATTAACTGTCGAGCTAAATTAATGGATCCATTGTTGAGATACACGGGCAGAAATTCATTGGAGAGGGGGAGAGAGAGGGAGAAATGCAAATTAAGCATCCGCCAACCAGTCCATATAGGCCCTAATAGATAATCCGTGCTCGCCAGAAAATTGAATCTTCCCCCGCAACGAAATATCAAAGAAAATATTTTTTTTAAACGAAAACTAAAATTCACTCTGTCTGCAGTACTCCCCCAAAGGAGCATTTTTAGAGCTGCCTTTTTTTCGGGGGGGGGGGGGGGGGGGTGGGGGTGGGGTGGGGGTGGGGTGGGGGTGGGTTTGTTGTACAGCTGACGTTTTAGAAATTCTAATTCATGATTGATAGACAGACCTAGCTTTAACTGCGTGTCTGATGGCCAATGTGACCTCTGTAATGAATAATTGTACCCTTTATATAAGTGTACCGTACCGTTGAAATTGATACTGAAAGCGACATATACCGGTACTCTCTCTATACGAAAAAATACATCGTCCCGACTTTACGGAGACCACGGAAAATCATGTCCTTTTCTGCCTCTAGAGGACACATAAATTTAGATAGTGTGTTTTTCCTCATGTCTTCATCGTCTTCCCAAAGGTCTCTTCAGGCGTTTGAGCTACCGTAGTGTGATGTGCTATTTTGAGAAATCAGTGGTCACAAGAAAGAAAGAATTGAAATAAAAATTGGTTATTTTGTTGCCTCCTATATAATTATAATGTTGTACATTAGGGTATGAAGCTTTGTACGTAGCGTGCTCCTCGATTGTTTAAATTATAAGCACGGGGCGAGTAGTGCATGATCACTACGATCCAGGTTTACAGTTTCTGTAAACAGCAACAATTACCCCCCCCCCCCCCCCCCCACAAAAAATCGTATAATATGGCGACAGTTCCATAGCCCTGTGCCTTAATTTAAAAATACTCCTCCACACATACACACACACACAAGCTCACACACGGATAGTTATGGGTTACATCTATTGTCGACCCTTAATCCTTTTTTTTGTTCTTCCTTTGTCCCCATTGAAATCTCAAAAGCCATAGCGTTATACATGTGGGGTACAAAAATTTCTAAGGAAAAGATGTGGGGTAGGTTTTTTTCCTTTGTACCCATTGTTGTCCTCTCCAAAATGTACCCCACAACCCCTACATTACGCGTACACAGTCACGGGTGCAATCGTGGACCTCCCATTGTTCCTCTTTTGTTTATACTCTAACTTTTTCGGAAGGCCTCCCATTGGTTTTGTACACGATTTTCAATCGTGGACGTTAGGTCAAACGTGGACCCCTTTGTCTACGCTCGAATTTGTCTACGCTTTTGTCCTAGGTCCACGATTGCCGGCATATACAAACTCACACACACACAAACATTAGGGCGACAGTACAAGTGTCGCTCCTAGCAAAAGCTCTCCCCTGTTTACAGCAATAAGAGTAATAATAATGTACAAATTGGCAGAAATAATGTCTCACAGTTATGCGGTAATCATGTAAAAGATTTTTTCTATTTTCTGGACAACATGCGATATTCAGAAATGTCACACTGGAGTATGAAGCCTGAATTATGAAGGCTACAGTAATGCGCGGCTGTCCTACATTGCTGCTAAAATATGTGACGATGGGGTAATGGTGTTTGTATGCTTGATATAAGGAGATCAAAGTGATCGAGGGCCGTGTTTTAATACATCCAAATAATACAGCAATCCCTCCACCCAGCTAATTACCATAAAAGTAAGCAACTGTCGTGTGACAGTGTGGACCTTAATTGGCTTTGGGCCCACCTCTGTTACGGCCCTTGTAAAAAGTGACATAAAGTTGTGCGGATGTGCCACTTTCACAGCCAGGTCAAATACAATGCCTAATTCATTAGTGGTGTCCCGCGACAGAGAGACGATAAAAAACCGGGAATTGTTAATTAATTTTCACATTAGGGGATCTTCAATTTAAAGCATTTCATTCATAAAGATATCCATGATGTAATCAACCCCAAAAGCCAAACAAAATGGGTCATGACAAGCGCGAAATTCAAACTCAAATACAGACGCTCCCGTTTCGTAAGTCATTGCCGAAGGGATGGTTTCCAGGACAGATTTGACAGTTAAATTGAATTATCCCAAACTTAGACAGTAGTTTGCTTAAAAGAGCAGGTTGTGATCTTGTTTTCGTAAGGGCAAACCCAACAAGTGATAAAAAAGATTTGAATAATTAATTTTTTTTTTTTATTTTGAACGGGGTTTCCACAACGCGTCTTCGCGGTCTAGTATGATACCCAAGTTAATGAGTCTTATCTATACTGTTCAAGGACACATTTGGGGATACACGGTTCTAGACTACGGATTGAAGGGGTCAAAGTAATAAGGCTTGCTTAATAGTATTGTTCGCAAGGTCCTAGATTCACGTTAAAAAAACAATAGAAATAAACTGAAACATTCCTAACACAACATTTATTGGATATTCTTCAGCTCTGAACTTGAGATTTTTTAAAACTATTGTTACACGAAATAAACACGATGAAAAATGTATTATTAATACAACTATGTTCTTGTCTCTTTTTTTGGGGGGGGGGGGGGGGGAGGGGTGGATTCAATTCGTGGATCATAGTCTCTGAATTAAAGTTTAAAAAACAAACAGCATTACAGTTATTGATTAATCATAAAAGTCAAAGATTAAGCTTATACATGTTATTATATATTGATATAATTGATTGATTATTCATAAAAATCAATAAAGCAAAACGATCTTATTTAATGTACCCGAGTTGGATAAATCGTATCGTTTTTACCTACATGTATATGGGATGGCTTTTTAACAAGATTTCTCATAAATAACTTGAATGGGCATCTCCAAATCTACAACAGCACTAGCTAGCAATCTGCACATGCATCATGGCATGCCCGTTTTATATTACTCATGGCACGTTTAATTTTGGGTTTGTCAACTCACCATCAAGGGTACAAAAGAGCCAAGTGATCGCTCCTTACCCTGGAACTGGAAATTTTCGCTGGAAAATTCAAAGACTATCAGTTTGAGGCCTGTAAAAATCCCCTTAAATTGAAATCAAAACGTACAAAACGAAAATTCTACGGTGCCCTTCAGGTCTGACGCTTACACAACACGAGCTTTAAACATTTCCAATTTCATCTCGATATAAACACCAAGTAAATATCAGCAGTGAGAGATGAATATTCATATTCCTTTTCTGTAAATTATACATTTTCTTTTAGGAAGCTCTTCCTTTTTTATTAATAATTACGTTACCTTTCTAGCAACAGAGGGCGGGCTTTCACATGGTAAATGTGCGCACGCGTACATCATTATGTCACGTTGGAAACAGCGGTGGGCCCACGGGAGCGAGCCCATAGGCCCTATTTGATTTTTTTGGGCGGTGGCTTTTCCTATATTGGTTGCCAATCCAGTGCTCTGAAAATAGCGCTATTAAACGAAATAGGGCGAAGGGTTTGTTCAGAGGAGCGTATCTGAAAATGTCGTTGATGACCAGCTAAAAATTAAACGTGAAGTTCCCTGCATTGGATTTAGCAGTTAACCTATGCTTGTAGTTTGCTGCATGGGGGCTGTTAAACATGGCCGCTGAGATATAGTATATTTAATTGGAAATAACTGATTTCACATCAGCAGCAATGATGAAATTCGCTTTTAAAGGACCCTTTTCTTTTGGGAAAGAAAATCTAGACTTTTGTTGATAGTGATTTTGGTTTTAGCATTGTAGTCGCGGTAATTCCCAAAACTAGAGAAGACAATCAAAGCGATGTGAACGGACTTGCAGAAACCATCGCTTCACGATGCCGTGTTGATTGCGCGATTTTGTATTCTAACTAATTCCCAAATGGTCACGACGCAAAAGCTCTTTCACCTTGGCTGTATACGAAAAGCCTAAGATCATCAGTAATGAAACATGTGCAGGATTCCCGAGGCAACGATTTAGGAAGAATCGATATCCCGTAGTCCCATCAGCTTCCGTGGGAGAGGCAAATCATTTTAGTTTCGGATACTATAATGGGGAGTATCCTGAAAGTAGCCACATGCTTTGTGTGGAAATGTTGTTCGATTGGAGATACGTATTCTCATGCGAAACATCAATAACTCAGTTCTTTAGGCTTCCAAAAGGTGTATCTGAACGCATTTCATTAGGGAAACTAATCTCACAATTTCCATCATTAACAGAAGTGCAACAATGCGGTAGATTGAAATGAAGTCCACATCATGAGCTGAAAAGGCTGTTTATCTCAAAGATACCAAGAAAATATACAAACCAAGATTTCGAACAGTTCTGATCTTTTCGATACCAGCCCTTTGATAAATTCCGAACCTGTTTCAAACAGGATACAAAATCTGAAACACAATGTGTCAATATCAACTGAACAGTCATTGTAATTCTGATGCCGTCTATCCCTAATGACGCTGCAGGAAAATAGAGAAAGGGCCGGCACAGCCTTTCTCGCTGCGTTATCTCTTCCCGAGTTGACGCAGGCTGGGTATTGACTCGGAGACTAAGCGCAGCAGACTTATCGCTGTGTCAATATTTGCATACGTTTTAATTAATATTTGCATAGTTTAAAGATAGCCTTGATGTTTGTGTGGAAGGGGAAAGGGTGAAAGTATAATGTAACATGTAAACTTATTAAAGTCGTGCGTCATGGAAAATGTATAAGCAGTGTCTAACATGTGAATGGATATTCCCATAAAATTGTGTCGAATTTGTGTTTTCATTGAGGTGTTGTTTTAACAATCAATATATTCATCTTTAAGGCCAAGTAAAAATAAAAACCACTAGTTGATCGTCCCCGCCGCATCCTTTTTTGAAGCTGCATCTTTTTTTTGTTATTTGACTGTTTTTTTTCTCAAAAAAGGGATACATTTTTCATGTATTTTGTTTTTATCTTAGCACCATTATTTCAGTGATCGATTTAATTTCCCGATATTTTAGACTTCTAAAAAGCCAGCGAGGGCGGCCGGGTAGTTCACTGGCATTCGCGATATGCGAGCTGAACAGTTTGTTGAAGTGAAATGTAATTGAAAACGCATAAACATTTAGGTACTTTAATAAAATACATAGAACACTGTTTAACATGGATATTTTGACTCAACTTATTAGTAGAATACCGTAGCTAATAAGCTGGCGGTCATTTTGAGCTTAACATTTGGCGACCATTTTTAATTTAAATGTTTGGCGGCCATCTTGGAAAAAAATAACAAATAACAAATATAAAGGCCCTCATCCTCCTCTTTTTGAAAAAATCAGGACGATCAACTGTTATATTTTACTTGGCCTAATAGACTTTACTGCGGTAACTGTCGGACTATTGCGGGGAAGTAATAAGCGTTGTGGTCTTTAATATAGGTCTGAACATGCTGATGTGTATGCAGTCATGCACGTGGGCCTACAAAGTATGAACCAGATGAAAACACCGCTTGCTTTATTGTGGATACATGTATTTTTAATTGTGCATTTTACGAAACATCAGTGATTCCCTTAAAGGGACACATTGCCTTCAAATGTCATGAAATTTTGCTGTTTGGAAATTTTCCTTATCTTTTATAAGAGTTGTTAATGCAAAAAAACACGTATAATGTGTTGTAATTAGTGAGTAGTGATTACAAAACAAAACAATTGGCCGCTTACCCCTGACATCTGACCCGCGAAACATAGACTTATTTCCAGTACTAAATACCACCGTCTAAATAATGCGCAAAATATGCTGTAAGAGTCTTTAGGCTGGCGCCGCAGCCAGTGGCCCTGTGAACCTATCAGATGATCGCCAGGTACAATTCTCTACCTCTCGACACATATCGCCTATACCCAGCACGATATGGGGCAGAGGGGTACCCCCCCCCCCCTTTTTTGTCCCTATACCCTATACAGTCTCCAGACTATTGTTACCTAACACATCTTTTTAGACTTCTGAAAAGAATTCCTGAGATTCCGGGAACACAATGACCAACACAAAAGAGGGGGGGGGGGGGGGGGGGTTCGCTCTGCCCCATATCGTGCATCATATGATATCGCCAGTGCTGCGCGCCGTGCCACAGTACATCAAAATGGATCAACAGAACGTACTTCAACCAGATGCGACTGGAAATACGACTAGTGAACACAGTCCGCCATTTTGTGGAGTCAAAAATTTGGTTCTACAAAATGGCGGACCGTTATTTGTCACGAAATTAAACAAAAACCACGCAATTTGAATGGATAGTTATGTAAGTCTTTATATTCTACTTTAAAAAAAGCTTCCCAACCATATCCATTTCAGTTTTATAGCCCAAATCGCAAAATCCAAAGCAATGTGTCCCTTTAATGGTGAATTCGTGGTATCACTTCCCTGTCTGTATATACACCTTTTACCATTGTACATAGCAATAATCGACTGTATATTTAATACACGCAACAAATGCGCTGGTTATTCCTCGGGTGTATAGAGTGTACATTTCCCCAGCATTAAACAATAGTCTGTCGTTAATGGAATCTATATTTGACAGCTATTGACCGAGGAAGTAGATCTTCATCAAATAGAACAGTGCTCTGACGCCTTGTGTCAAAGGCCATCCCTGCAGCGCGGCAGACGCTAAGCCATGATGACGAATTGACTCCATGCAAAATTTGGAGTCTGGTATCGATTACATTAGTCGCACTTTGGTTTCTTATTCAGCAGGACTTTCTTAATCTCGGCGCGGCAGTGTACATGTTGCGGACATGGCGCCGTTACAAGGAGATTCGTCCAGAAAGGGGGGACGAAATTCTGGTGCCGTGATAGAGGGAATGGTCTGTGTAGGCCCATTCAGAGAGGTATCTACAATTTTGGACAAAACTTTTGGGACACACCCTGCCTATTCCCCGCCCAATACTAACGTCAGTTGTTCAGTAGCGGATGTGGCGCCAATACATGTAACATATTTTCTGCAGGCCTAATGAATTTCATCAATCGTACACTCTAAACAAAATCTTGTCATGTTGACAAGAAATTTCTTGTTCCGCCATTTTTCATCGCGTTTTCTGTCGTCATTCTGACAAGATAATTTCTTGTCACCGACTTGTTACTTTGCTATAACATAGGTTTTCCCGGCCAATTTGCGAATTCTTCTGATCATTTTCGTTATTGGTCATTCAAATTCGCCTGTAGTCGAGTACTTTAGCATGAGTACGAGTATGAGTACTAGTATCCGAGTACGAGTACGAGTACTTTCTACCACTAAAAGCCGAAGTGTTTTGTTAAAAACAGCAACGAAAAGAAAGAGATTCCTTCACATTACAATGTACTTGAAAACAAAGACAAACTCTTTATAAAACACTTGCTAACATGACGCTGACACTGACTTGCATGGTGCATGTATGTTTTCCATTAAAAAATTTGTAAGCAAACTTTCATTTGACTACAAACTGGCAACAATATTTTGATATTGGTGTAAATCTATTTTAGACATTGGTTTGCGCACCTGCGGATTGCAAACAGTCTAATGAATGTGAGATGTGAATTCCTATACACTTCACCTCTTCCCCTTTTTGAACTTATCATGAACAACTGGAAAGTGTACCTTTATGTGAGTGGCCATGTGTGTTTGAAATTTCAGATACAATGTATAAACATGGGAGCAGGTGCAGTGGAACAGCCATATGCTGTACCGGGGGCTCGGACAACTCGACCGGTGGGACAACTCGACCGGTGGGACAATTCGACCGGTGGGACAACTCGACCGGTGGGACAAGTTGACTCGCAATTCTATTTTTTTGGGGGGGGGGGGGGGAGGGGGTACATGTAAATTCTGTGGGTGTGATGGGTTGGTGGGGCTCAGTCGAAGTTTTATTTTAGAACCAGGCTGGCCTGTGTCCAAGTTTGATCATTGGGCCGCCTCGCCTGTGCACGTGTACATGCATGGTGTGCCGCACGCATATTTTGTTCCGTAGGCGGGTGAAGCATTAATCATGAATAATTCAGTAGTTTTGATGAGAAAGTTATGTTTATTCATTATAATAGAACAGAACGTCACACAGCATTGTTAGTCAACTAGTTACATTCAATCATTTTAAAGAACGGCTGTTGTCGAGCTGCTACAGACTAGTCTAATGGATGCGATGGGCTGTGGATAAAGGTCCCCAGTTCGAATCCACCTGTACTCATTTTTCTTTACTGTGATATCTTTGGGATATTTTTAATTTAAGGGGAAAAAGAGACCGAGAACCTAAGTGCTAGCTGTGCAGTGATCAATGCAACCACTGAGTTATTCATTAAAATTGCTTCACCCGCCTACGGAAAAAAATAAGCGTGCCGCGCCACCGTCTCTGTTATTCCATGCACCATTGCTGGGTCCCGGCACGGCTGCCACCGCGCTGTCAATGGTGCATGCCGTGCCACCGTACACCTGGTCGGGTCCTCGCACACGGTCATGTCACAGATTCTGCAACTTAAAAATAAGCTTACCCACAACATAAATGTCGAATCATCGACTGGCAATCTGGGTGAAAAATACATGTACCGGTACCATGCTTCGGCTGGCTACATGCAACGCCTCGCACGGTCGAGTTGTCTCCATGTCAAAGTCGACTTGTCTTAGTTGTTGCACCATTGTTGTTGTCCCAAGTCGAGATGGCAAACGGTCGAGTTGTCTGACACCCTGCTTTTACATATTTACTTGTATGCATGCATATACATGTAATTGGACAGGTCCAACCACATGTAGGATTTTATCATTGGCAAGGTTTTTATAACACTGCACTGTCATGAGTACGAGTACGAGTACGAGTACGAGTACGAGTACGAGTACGAGTACGAGTACGAGTACGAGTACGAGTACGAGTACGAGTACGAGTACGAGTACGAGTACGAGTACGAGTACGAGTACGAGTACGAGTACGAGTACGAGTACGAGTACGAGTACGAGTACGAGTACGAGTACTACAACACTGGTTTTTACACATTCTGAACAAATTTAGGTTTCTTTTTCACTGTTTGGGCATTCAATTTCAGATTTTAAGCACACAAGATTTTCTTCATAATGTTTGTTTTCGTTTAGGGGTATTCTATTTCGTTTTGGTACATTCAAGTCTTCATTTGTTGCATTCTTACATTGACTGAGTTTTGTGACATCCTTTGACGGTTGAAGCATTCAAATTAGTTGAACGTCGGTGTGCATGTGACGTATAATCATGTTTTTTCTTATTCGTTTCTGGCCAATCAATTTCATCAAATGGTCATTCATATTAATAAGATATTTATTTCTGAGGTTTTAAAAACATTTTGTAACATTTTGTAACATTTATATATACACATGTAATGTAACACCTGAACTGATATGAGGGATGGATGATGTAACAAACTAATGAAATGAAAAGGGCTAATGAATTTTCTTTTTCACTGTTGATCTCTGTTTGTTTGTTTTAATGTTTGACCAAAAAATTTGGGGCATCTGTATGTTGACATGTTTATGAATCTTTTAACGTTTTAACTTTGTTTACTGTTCCTTTTCGTTCTGATTCACCCACGATCTCTTCATGTGCAAGACATCGAGGCATGTATATCTGGCAATGGTTGTACCATCGGTAACACTTCTTTTGGGTAATTTGTTTTCTTGGGCCGATTCCCTCAGACGATCACACCTCCCCACTCGTAGGCTCGCCATCGGATCCGTCTGAAGACTTAATAGTTAAGAAGGAGAGGTGTGCATCTACGGATTTAAGACGTCAGATATGATTTACGTTGAGATAACTCAGACTTTTATAGGAATGTACGGACATGCAGGAATGTGCACATGCAGAAAAAACTATGCTTGAAAAAAGGTTATATGTTTGCCCATTAATGAAAATGAATGCCCGATCAACCCCATACTGCTAGTCCACAGGAAATTGAATGAACAATAATACGCTACTTTTAATTTGAATGCATGTTTTACAGGTACAAGTGAAGCTAAAAGATTACAGAATGCTCGGATGGTGAATTTGAATGATTATTTTTGATTGTCGAATGACGATCTGCGTGATCATTCAATTTCAATCTAAATTGAATGAGCTGCAACCGTTAAAATGAACGAACAAATGGCGACATTGGCCCGAAAACCTTTAATAATCTTGTTATTATCTGGTCACGTTTCATTTCAGGCATCACGTCATCACAGAAATATATGCTGTGCTCACCGTACATTAAATAATATAATATAATTAATTAATTAATTAATTAATTTGGGAGACCGCCAACATAGGGCAAGATAGCTCAGTTGGTAGAGCGCTGGTACGGTGTTCCGGAGGTCACAGATTCGAATCCCGCTCCGGCCAGTTTCTTTGTTCACTTTGAAAATGTATTTAAATTTACCTAGTCAGTTTCCCTTGTGGACGGTTTGACGAATTATTTAATTAATTACTAGCTCCTTCGTGGATTGGTCGATATTTTTGTTTCCTGCTATCCACCAGAATTGTTTTAAACCTCACTTCTGGCCCAGACATGTTTCCAATTTGTTTGTGTACAAGCAACCACCCCATGCTTACACCAGGTGATTTACACCAGGTGTCTCGATCCGATGACCACGTTTAGCCAGTGTTTACAATTGTCACATAACAGAAGGGGTCGCATGCGCAAAGAACACGACGCCATTTTCTTGTCGAAGAAAAATCCTTTTCTGATGTTACCTACTTGGAATATTGTCTGTTGGCCCTGACTCAAATGTCTCGTCAACAATGCATCACGAGATGTAATTTGGTCAACTTGACCGCCCGCCGCGTTTTCACACACCCCGCATTGGTTGTTAATTAAGTAGTCAAATTGACAGATTTTACATTGAAGCACCCGGTCTGTGCATGGCAGCCAAATTAGACTTCAGCCATCTTGGTTTTGATAAAAAAGTGTAGGCCTATATCAAATTCATTTTGGTGACAAAAGCTTCCTATTTGTATATTCCGAGGAGTTAACAAATACTGGTGATGTACCAACAACATGGCGGCCTTCTTTGAATTTTATAATGGCCGCCATCTTTAGGCCTAGGCCCTATGAGTTGCTTACATTTGGTTCTATTTACTAGCATCCCACACATTGTATATATGCCAATAAAACACAAATGGACGGCGGGAAGACAGTCATCGGACTTCAAAATGTTTATTTAAGATTTTTGGTTTAAAAGTCGTTTGGGGGCAGATAATCCAGTTGTTATTTTCGATGCCAGAGAGTTAGGGATAAAAATACAACCCAGAAAATACTGTAAAAAGTTGGTCAAAATGGGTTGATATGTTGCCCAATGTTGGGCAACATATCAACAACCCGAAATCTTGGGCAAATTCTTCCCAATAATTGGTCCATTTTTACCTGAATTAACCAATAATGTGATAAATTAATACCAATGTTGGGTAAATAACAGTTGCCCAATTATGTTTTACCCAATGCTTTTACAGTGTACAATCTAGTGATACAGTGGCGCTAGCACATTGCACATTGTGGCAATCTTAGATTGCAATCTAGCTGTGCTTGTCCTTTTCTTAGCAATTATTGCCCTAAATGCTTTATAGATGAAGTTTTGTCCGTGACATCGTAAATAAAAAAAATAGAGTTCAAAAGCTTTCAAATGGCGGAATTTTAAACCATGCCCAACCAATCACGTAAGTCAGTTTGTGAACCAATTTTGTCAATGTTGTTTGAGGTCGTTTGTATGTGTCAGTTCAAACATATGGAATATGAATTACTGAATATAATTGTACATTCTATTAATGTTTAAAATTCAATCAACCTTGCTGTATACCCATAATTTAATGACATTATTGAGGTACAATACGTTCCCATGTAGCTATATATGATATGCTAACAACCAGCTTAGTTTGTTAGTTTAATAAGTTTTTGGCAAACGACAGAGACGACCGTCAATTATAGAAAAGCAAAGCTGCTATGTTTGTGCTGGGACATGCTTATATGCATTTAAACTGGATCGATCAGTGTCTATAAATGCCGTTGCATGGTGGCGCGTGTTGATATGATATTCAATTCCTGTCGAGAGCTGACTGTGTAGGCCTGGTGATAGGAGGGGCTGCACCAATTGTATATGGTTTGAAATTGTGTATTTCACATTAATGCTCGACAGTCTTTTGACATGTCCTGAAATTCAATGTTGGCAGTGGCAGGGAGAAAGCAATTTCTCGAAACAAATGCTATCTTCCAGTTTTCAGATTCCGTGGGTCTTCGGAAGCAACATTAGACATCCAATCTGGTGCGTTTCTGGCATTGGTTTCTCCAGCGAGTTGCTACATATTGGAGTAAAAAGGTGATAGAGCAACTCCTCCCACTCAGACGGTATTGACGATGCCAAGGAATTGCGTATACAGCTTTGGAGATGTGTGTTCGTTTGCCGTCTGGCATCTGCTTGTAGTGTCTTGGGACTTTCTCGATAGTTCCAGCGTCGAAGCAAGATTTGTAAGCATACCTGGTATGTTTTACGATGCCATCATCCTTGTAGGATTTGTGCAGTTATATAACATTTGGAAGACGATTTTGGTAGAACTGGTTTGATGACTCAGCAGGCATATAGTACAACAGTCACTAGGTTGTGTGTTCGAAACTATAGGAATATTGTGGTTTTTTATCTTTTCTTATTAGTTTTTCTTTGGCAATATTACTCGTAAGTAGAATTTTAAGATAATTTTGAACCTTTTCTGTATCCTATTTGTGGTTTTGGATAATTTGGATAGTTTTTTGCTCAAAAGGGAAAAATACGAGAAGCTCTCTTTTTTGCTTCGACGCTGGCGCTAACGCGCAGAGTCTTGAGCCAGGAGGTTGCTCCCGATGGAGTTGCATTGTAATGGTAGACTCATGTAGCATTATTGTTTCATATCTATTTAGTCTACCGGCTGCAAGAGTGTTTAACATGTCGACATCAAGTTTCATAAGGAAAATGCTTCTGGTATAGGATTTAGTCAAAGCAGTCGATTACTGCTGTCAAAAAGGAACAACAAACAAGTAACCACAAAATATTGCAACTAATTATGCAGAATTTTCTAGGCGGAACATTTGATTGGACTATACTTTGGGGGAATGGAGGGAAAAACTTTGGAAAATTCCAAACTCTCATACAAAATCTCTAACAACGTGCCTTCTCCACGTAACATAAATCCAAGGCCGTCGACAACAAACCTTGACAGAATGGTTATGTCTGCCTTTTATTGCTGTAAATTATTGCTGTAACATTTTGCAGTTTTCTGCTGGCAGCGAAAAGTAATAGTGTAGCAATTAAGCCATGCCGAACTGCAAATGAAGCACTTTTGTTAAGTCTGACGAATTTGACAGGCAGTTTGTGCAGTAAAAATAGTGTGTGCATTTTTTTCCGTGTTGAAAGCGCAATTAATTTCGTATCCAACATTTGGGCACTTCCCCTCACAGTATCATGCGGTTTAATCAGATATATAATGATGGGACAGTCAGTTATAAACATTGATTGATGTTCTATATCTCTGGAAACCAGCTGTATTCGGCCAGGATTTTTGGCGGGATCCTATGTAAAGCTTAACTCGCTGAACTCGTTGATTTGTAGATGCTATTGCTGTGCTTTCCATCCCCCGAAAAGCCATTAATGGTAAACGGAAACGGTTTATACATTGTACTCTCATATAAACCCATTCCAAGGTTGTAATATTACTACTAGATGCTAGAATAACATTACTCAGATTACAATATTGTATTAAAATTATTTGATGACAAAACCCCCAGAAAAACAACGTATTTTCAACGTCATTGATCACAACCAACCGCAACCTCTGACGAAAACTCAATGTTTGTTTTATGCTATATAGGTATAGGCCTACATTAGCCATACTGTTGAATAAACCCGTTCAATGCAGAACATCGAATAGGATGATACGTATCGTGAGAGTAAAAAATGAAACAATGTGAAAAAGCAAGTCAATTTGTGTTTTCACTAAAAAGAGTTCTTCACAGTCGATTTTTTCAATTAAAACCAAACGTAGGTGGAATTTTAGTAATGTAAATGTTGGCTTATAGCGTACCTGCTTTTCGCGATCGTCGAGAGTGTTATTTTCTTGTCAGTTATGGATTTATCGACATCATCAATATCTAGCTTGGAGAAATCCGAACGAACTGTGTTCTTATGAATATGAGGGAACTAACTTCGGTGCCCGCCAAAGTGGCCTGCTCGAAAGTGGGTTAAACCGTACTTGCAACGTCAGCCATTATCAGTTTTACCTAAAAAGCTGTACCGCAGATCCATTAATCACCGCGGGGATCCGTGTATGGATTTTCCCGGAGCTACGCAAGCTGCTATTTTAATGAAAGAGACCACCGCCAAGATGTCCTTTGGACTTATAAATCCCCCTGGTCCGATATTAATAATTGCAAGACAGATAGCATTCCCATTCCTTCGAAAAAAAAAGTCAATTCGGATTGAATTAATCATGTTCACAGGCTTCCAAAAGTAAATATTGACTTGAACTACTTATAAGAAGTTCATTGGACCTGAAGAAACCGATAGTCGTTGGAATTGCGAGAAACAGAGAGAAGAAAACTGCCTTTCACATACACGCGTGAATTAGCGGTGCATTATGAATATCCGACTCTTTACCCGTGATGCAACGCATCAAAATTGTGATTTACAATTAACGCTAACACCTTTTGCAATGGAATAAATAGCCCTAAATCTCATCCTGACCCTAATCCACGCCCTACTCTTACCGTGTACCGGTTTCTCATTGTTTAAATGTTAGGGGCCCTGCGTTTGCGCACAATGACCCAATGAGGCGGCTCTTCATGAAAACTGATTTTCATGCGACATTGGCATGGGTAACCCGTACGCAGTCTATGCGGACCGTAACATGTGCACTGCATGTATACGAGCATTTATCTAGTACCCATCTGCTAATTCTCCATTAATCTAAGCAGATCACAAGCATTGATTTGTGATGTCTCTGTAAACAGAGGGCACAGTAAAAACAAGTGTCATGCGCAAAATGTAACCACAAAAAGGTATACCCGAGCTGCTTGAGACGATAATAAAGAGCAAATATCCTCATTCTCATCATCTGAAGTTCCTCGGTTACAAGATTTTAGTACACTTAACCTTCTGCCCATGAAATCTGACAAAATTATTATTCAAGAATTGTCTGCATGGCTGTCAAAATCATAGCTTTTTTTAGAATCAGTGTGAATACAAAATATTGCCCAGCCAACTGTTTACCATTTTTATATACGGGTACAACTATATCGGGAAAGCAACAGGTCCGGATGGAATAAGTGTGAAAATTATTAAAAGAGCGTCTTCGTAAATAACTAAATCCTTAACACACATTTTCAACCTCTCGATAAGATGTGAACAATACCCTAGAGAGTGGAAACACGCCTTGATTACACCTATTCACAAGGGTGGAGACAAATGTAATACAACTAACTATCGGCCTATTTCAATACTGCCGATTATCTCTAAGATTCTAGAAAGATGGATACACTCTGCATTATATTCATACCTTGATGAAAGTAATCTGATTCCTTGTTGTCAGTCAGGGTTTAGGCCCTTACACTCAACTGAAACCACTCTGCATGATTTAACGAACAAATGTTTTCAGGCTATGGAGCGTGGGAAAATGACAGGCACTGTTCTATAGATTTAAGTATAGGATTTGACTCTGTTAATCACGCAACTCTCCTAGATAAACTTGAAAGGGTGAATATGTCAACCTCTGTAATCAACTGGTTTAAGTCATATCTAAGTGAACGTAGTCAGTCTGTGAATATTGAGGGCAACATCTAAGACCCTACTACTTAACACCGGCGTACCACAGGGATCAATTTTAGGTCCACTGTTATTTATTATTTATACAAGTGACCTACCACTTTGTATCCCTAAAGAGTGTAATTTGTTCATGTATGCTGACGACTCGACATTAACGTGTAGTTCTACCAGTGTTGATGAGATAGATAACAACTTGAATACAGCCCTAGCTAGAATTTACGATTGGTGTGTCAGAAACAAACTTACAATAAACGCCAGCAAAACCAACTCCATGCTCATTGGAACTAAACGAAAAGTATCCAGTACTGACCTTAATGTCAGTATCGCTGGTAGTCCAGTGGTATGGTAAAGGTGAACTCTTGTAAATGTTTGGGTGTTATTATTGATGAAACTTTAAGTTGGGGCCCACACGTTGAATACGTGAAGAAAACCGTTTCCTCTAAATTAGGTATGCTAAATAGAATCCGCGACCATGTTCCCCAAAGCAGCCTCCACTCTCTTTTTGTTAACTTAGTTAGGCCTATGCCATCTTTAGATTATTGTAGTACTGTATGGGAGGACGGTACACATCTCACGACAATATTCTTAATACATGTCTGAAAAGAGCCGCGCGGATAATCCTTAAGTGTGCATTCTTAACTCCTTCAGCCGATATGTTTGCTAGACTTAGCTCTTTCAGAAAATGACATCCAATTAGCCTGAGTATAAAAAGGCTATTCTTGTCTATAAATGTATAAACAAAATTACTCCTTTATATATGACAAATCTGTTTACACCAATATTCAGAATCGTGAAACGAGACAATCCACTGACATGGCGCTGAAGATTTCTTTTGCGAAAAAGAATGTTATGCCTCAAGCTTTGCTGTAACAGGTACAATCATATGGAATAATTTGCATGTACAGTTGAGAACCATGACTTCTCTGACCTCGTTCAAATCTGAACTATACGTCAAACGTTCAGTCAGTAATATTTCCGCAAATATGTATTTTTTCGCTGTCTCACTGATTATACAAATCTAAATCTGTGCTGATCTACGGAGTTTACAAACTTGGTTGCCATAACAATAAGGAGCCGGATGGGAATTTTCCCGTGTTTTCTCCCAAAAGGGTTTTTCGCGTTTTTTCGCCCCTCCCGTAATCAGCGAAATATTATAGCCATATTTTTTCTTCATGTCACAAAATATTTCCAAATTGTGTGTGTTCACTTAACACACCTCATAATTAGAGATGTTGTTTCACACTGTACATGTATTTGTAATAGTTGTACAATATTTATACTAGTTGATTAACACTTATGCATTAAACAGTGCTGCAATTTTAGTGTATTGTATCTATAATGTATTGTACTTGTACATGTGTGTGTATTCATTTGTAAATGTATTGTATGCAGGGCCCCAATGGAAACCAGTTTTAAACTGTTTGGGCATACCCTGGGTAAAGAAATGTAATAAATACAATAAATAAATACTCATGATCCAAATTACTCCGGTGGTCAACAGCTAGCGTATTGTGTTTACAAACAAAACTGATATGTTGGTCCAAGTTTGCATAGGAAACATTTAGTTAAAAGTAGAAAGCTGTTCTAATTGTTGTAATATCAGTATAAATTCCACCTTAAAAACTCGTAGTAGTACATAGGCCTACTCGAATGGTCTATTGTGAATTTCTGAGAGCTCTCCAGACATCCCAGAATGATAATTATGATTTAATAAGAAAGGAAGTTAATGTATTTTTCATTCATTTACCTTCGTGACTTTCGTCTTTGCCATAAAAGCAGAAGTGAATCGCGTTCAGATCAGATGCACGTTAGTGAAACAGAAACATTATATGCTGTGAGCTGGCCTCTATAGACAACTGGCATTATGACAATGTAATAATGTTCTTATTATTTATTCTTATTCTTAATTATAATATTATTATAATATTGTAATTAAATCTGCATAAAAAGTATTCACACTGGACCGCTTTAAACAGTGTGAACACCGCAGGACTGTAGGCCCAGAGTTGCCTAATATAATTAAAGCCTGGTTTTACAAATTCGTTTCTGCTAAATGGCTAAATTCATTAGTTGCATATTATTAGTTGAGCAATGATCAAACTATACCCATTCTATTTAGCAAATTGGCATACCGGTATCTCCCCTAAATCCCATTTATTCTGCCAGCATTGTTTAGATCCAACAGACGAAGGCCGCGGGATAATTATAACGAGGTATGTTGAAAATGCAGGCCTGCAAATTGCTCTTACGTTACCGTGGAAACGACCTTTTAGATTAATAGCCTTTTTTTTTTTTTTTAATCATATTGACCAGAAATATGTAATGAGCCACAGGTATAGCATAATATAATGTTTCATTTTGCTGGACTGCTCCGTTGTGTGGGCCAGGCGGCACGGCTGATTTGTTAATGATTTCTTTAGAGGGCAGTTGACATTTTTTACGGTACCAGCAGACAGCAATTTAAGAATTGTATTTTAGGAATTTGTGCGATGATTATAACTTCCAGCAGCCTGTCGCATCAACAATGATTTTGATCACATGGATATAACACGAATACCGAAAGAATTATTGGGAAGACCTTGAAAACATGTTTTCTTTCTTTGTTTTGTTTTACACAAAGAGAACACCCATATTAAGGTGTTGTTTTGTCTGTCTATTTGTCGGTATATTCTTTTGTACATTTATTTGGCGGATGCTTGTATTTTTCCAATTTTTTATTTTAAAACAAAGTTATAATAGTAATCGGCGAGTAGACTATTTATGTGTGATGCGTGAATGTGATGAATCAATCTTATGTATAAATTGGACTGAATATTTTTTCAACAAAATTAGCTGGCCTAAATGGCAGCAACGTTTCCAATTTAAGCAAGCTCTTTCTCCAATATTAATAATATAAAATATATTTGTTTCTCTGCTTAGCGGTATAACTGAATGAATAATTAGTTTGTGCCGTCAAATAAGGTGAACTAAAAATCCCGCCGATAAGCATATTATATTAATAACATATCAAGTGTCTGGGGATATTCCTTCGTGCAGGTGATCAACACAGAAATATATGCACATTTTGTATGGAAATGTTGAAGATGGGTGAGCATTCCATTCACACACGACAGTCCATTAGATATATTGGTCCTTTTCATGAAGCAGGTGCATTGTTATTCACCCAAATACGAGGTGCCACGATACCGCAAGTTTATCAAATTTACTACAAATCGAACAGAGCTCGTAGGAATAAAATGTCACCTGTGACATTTTCTAAAAGATCCACGGGCCTATCTGGAGATTGCGAATCCTTCTCACTCACTGGCAGTCAGGACAGCAATGGCTTTTGCTAAAGGCTTGCATAAAAACCTATAATGAATACAATTTTCCAGAACCGTCCTAGTAATGAGTCCGTCACGCTCTCTTTATCACCTAACTCCCCCAACAATCATGGCCATTTTGTTGTTATCAATCAACATGGAGCCTTTATATTCGGCAAAAAATGAAAATGTCTTAATACGTTCGAACAAGTGAAACCCGGATAGGCCTACACTGTTAAAACTTTATCAGAAAACAAATCTAATGCCGATTGGTATTACATCGTTTCTACGTATCTGTAAAGACCATTCTATATTGATTTACAGTTTTCCTTTAAAGTCTTAGCTTATTCCAAACATTTACAACTAACAATATCAAACTCTTATATTGATAGTGTTACGCCGTGAGAAAAACTCCAACGTGCTTTCCACTATACTACAAATTTCAAGCATTTTAAGAATTTGTGAGTAGTGTTATCGGTATTCAAGATAATTCGGATTAAAATACAAATTCTCTTTTATTATGTTTTCTCTTAGCTACTTCTTTCAAAAAATCTTCGTGTCAGATCGATGTAATTTGTTTATATAGAAGATTTAGCATTTTCTTTTCAACAGTGGTTTGTCCGCACAAATAATGTACAAATAATATGCACCGTTCATCTCCGTAGATGTATGGACAATTCGTGTGTCAAGAGAAAACGGTATTTAATACTATAATTAATAACACCTTTGTCTAAAATATGTGTCTTTTAGGAACAGTACTTATCAGAATGGGTACCGGTATAGGTAGTACGTAAATACCTACAGGCTCACGAGCTGTACAATTTAAAAAAAATATCTGTACATTCAAAGGCAAATAAGGTAAAACAATGGCATCTGTTTTGGTCTAATTTCGTAACCAACGTGTTTATTAAGTCTAAATAAGGAATGTCTATTGAACATATTGCAAAATTAATACATGTTTTGTGGCACAGAGACTCGGAAAACAGTACATGCACAGCTTTCCCTTACAAAAATCTCCCATGAAAAACCCCATGGGAATTGCATGGTGAATTGGACACCATGGGAATCCCATGGGAGGTTTTTTTAAGGGTTTGGGTAGGCCTATACCTATAAACGGAGGCCAAAGCGTGCTACGGTAATTTGAACCATGTTCGTTTGAAACCAGCGGGTGTCTGGTATACGAACCGATTCAGATGATCATGTCCATTGTCGGCTATACGAGACCTGTCCTGCCTCTAATTCGAAACGGTAAATAATAATGAACAAATCCAGTATATGTACATATGCTTTTAATCACATTTTTATCTATAGTCAATTTGATATTTAGTGCCCATGACAAAACACATTTGTTTATTTATTTATTTATATATTTTATATGGTGGTTTATATTAGGGTAATTTGGGTTTCTTACTTCAATGCAACGTGATAGATATTTGTTTTATTGACCTGTTTTTATCCCTGTCATTTTGTCTACGTACACATTTTAACCCTAAAAATAACCCCAACTTTTGTTTGGGCCACTCACAGCCTGGGGCGGAATCCTCTGGATTTTGGCCAAACAGTAACGGATTTGTATGAAATTACGTATGCAAATGGATACCTATGATAATTAACTGTGGAAAATAACATTTCAATTTATCAAAGGGTTTATAGTTATAATGTAGTATGCACGCCGCACCCTTCTCTGTGGATGCGATCACTACCGGTACAGGTTTCACCCATCGTCGGAAAAAAAGTTTGGAGCTGATTCCGCTCTGGGCGCATTCCACCCAGGGCGCTTGGAGAGATTTATGTAAAAGTGCACTTGTTGTTGTTTAAATCTCTTTTATGATTGATTTTGCATTTCAATTATTAAGAGATGCCTGTTTATTCTAAATCATTTATATTAGTGGCGATAGTCAGACATGACTACTGTCATTAATTAACAGACAACTGTCTTGTCAGTTAACATGTGTGTTCCCTACATGTTTGTTTCTTGTACTCTGTCATTTACCTTTGAGAAAGAACTTGCTTAAGTTCGAAACGTCAGGCCAGCTAATGTTTTTATTTAAAATTGAATTGAAAACGATCCAAATATTATTCATGAGTTTGTTCACGTTTGTTTGTCACTTTGTATTGTAACAAAAGTCCCTCGATGAATCGGGAATTAGCTTGGCCACAGGGAGCGCCCAAAACCAGACGTTTAGGGCATTCGGTTAATTTGAATTTAAATAGTGTGTAAGAAAGTTGTAAATTATATAACAGATGCAGAACGAATAGCGTAAACAAGAATTAACGGAGTGTATTTTCATAACTCTAGCATATTCCATCTACAACTTAGCCTTCAATTCTATTTTGATTACATCCATGGCGGTCCCTCTGTTTAAATAATTATAATAGCAACCTGCCCCCATCATTTGCTTAGCTGTGTAGCCTCCAGTCCGTTTCGCGTTACAGTTATACCTGTTTATTTCCCGCTGCAAATATGGAGTCGGAGCGATAATACCCGGAGATTGCTGTCCATCAGTACAACAGCTTGTGTGTCTCCCGGTAATCCCCGCGTCCAGACCGCAATAACCCGCCTTTGCCTACTGCTGATGACATTGTTCCTCTATACCGTAGTACCCGTTCGCCTTTACACCTAGTACCTCGACAGCATAGGCTTATCGGGTAAACCAAACTTACTGCCAACTCAATCAAGCCGAAGTTGTGGCCATTGAGGGAAATCACGACTTTTCCATCATTCGCGGCCTAATCTAGAGATTCCCGCTGTCACACGATGCTATGAACGAGGCAAATCCCAACAAAGCCTCTTCGATTTACAGCACGTAGCCTACATACACGCGAGACGTCGTTGGGAATTCTCCGGAGATCGAACACACGGTGGGTTGACTGGAAAAAGTTAGACATCGTATATTTTAAAAGCTTATTAAAGCAGAATTTGATGGATTCGTGTCTGGAAAGTACTTAGATAGATTTGAGCAATCCTCTTAATTTTGTTCCTTTTTAATTCAAGGTCCCTCTGTGTTTGTGTCAAAATTGTTGTATGCCACTCCTTGTTCAATATCTGTATGGAATTCTTGGTCTGGTGCATGTTTCTTTTCATCTTACGGTCTTTCTTGCTTGCTTCAGGAATATTAATTCCTACCTCTTGTTTATCTTTGCTTCTTTGTCCTTTTTTGGGTAACTATGTAACGGTATCTCGAGTGGCTTTCAGCCTTGTTCGGGCGAACTTGTATAAAAAAACCAAACTTTTTTGTTGATAAAAGAAGACAATTCACAAGAAAACGTTACAGCCACTTAGAAAACAAAGAAAAAACGCTTTCAAGAAAAGGTCAAAGGAGACGTTTGCCGTTTCCCTCCCGTTTCATAAAAATCGATATGCTTTGCCCGACTATGGGACAAATTACATATGTTAAATCCAGTTGTCATTTTACGAGACGCAAATCACATGCATTTGTATAGCAGGCGCGGATCCAGGGGGGGTTTGGGGTTCGAAACCCCCCCCCCCCCCCGCTCGTTGCCATTTTGTTGTTGTTGTTGTTTGTTTGTTTGTTTGTTTGCTTGTAGGGGCCTACGCCTAAAGTTGCAAACCAGAAACCCTAAATGTCTTATTTTGCCTATGGGTAAGAACAAAACAAAGATGTTAAATGGCGCCACCAATGGTGAGAAGGTGTGTCAGCCCCCCCCCCCCCCCCCCCCCCCCGGCTTGTAAATAAAAATTCGCAGACGGAACATTTTGGGAGTCACCTTTCTGGGCAAATTTCAGAAACCCCCTGCAAAAAATTCTGGATCCGCCCCGTATAGTAATTGCGTTACAATGTTGTGATCTGGACATACAGATTAATGTTGCTGTTGAAAACACGTGCTGTTCGATGAGAAAAAGTCGCACATTTTCACAGGCAATTCAGACCCCGATTGTAGACAGGGTCCGGAAACAGTAGAAACATTGCTGTGGAATCTGTCTCATTATATTGCTCTTTTTTTAGTACACGCTGGGCTACACCAAATGTAGTACATTAATTTTTTATAATGACAGTCACTTGAGATGTGATGTGAACTCTGGCAGAGTGCGATTTCATGGATCATCAGAACTAGCGCGCAACACCAAGTGTTTTAAGTTCTAGTTTTAGTTCTAGTTTTATTTCTTGTTCTACCTGCGGGCCTATTAACAGGTATGCACGCGTCCTTTTAGGTGAGGGTGAGAAAAGAGCCGGAGTTGCTAGCAAATCCCTTGTATCTAGTCCCGGGCTATTTCCAAATCTTTTAAAGGAAACATGATTTAGGATTTATATTGCATTATTCCTGCTTAAAACAATAAAGTATTATCTTGACAATGATATTTTGTGTCCAGAAACAATTATTTCCCGGATTAAATATGAGAACAATTTTTTTGAAAATGTTTGTCCAAGCTACTCCGCCCCCTGAGTGGGACCCTCATTAACATAAGTGTGTGACGTTGATCGAGGCACATTACAGATTCTGCTGCGCGAGCCGGCCCCATTCATCACGCGCGCGCGTATGCATTGAGTGTAAATATGTACGTGTGTGTGCAGAACGGCGAAAATTCTTCGTCCAAAATCTAAGCAAAATATAGTGTTTTTCGGCCAAGTCGACAAAGTGTGTGGCTGCTGGGTGCAGCAAAACAACGAAGGATGGAGTAAGCCTTCATATATTTCCAACTGATGCGAATTCGGAGAATTTGGACGGCGAAAGTGAAGGTGACAAGAGCGAAGTGGTCCGGCCCCAGCAGCTTTTCAGCGTTATGTAGCGACCACTTTGAGCCGTCGTGTTTCGATACTGGTATTTTCAAATCATGGGATGACCATTAAAAATATGCTTAAGTCCACTGCCATCTTAACAAAGTTCCCATATGTGAGTAAGGTATAGGCGAAAGCAGTTAAACGGCTCATTCCCCGAGGAGCCTTCGCTAAAAGGGAAAAAATCAGGGTAAGTCGATGTTAGTTGTTGCAATTTACGAAATTGCACGTGTAGACCTAGTGTGTATACGATGTACATGCGTCATTTACGGGTCCAGACTATCGAGTTGATCCATGAATTTCGGCGCCTCGGTCTACGTCACGAACAGCGCCCTCAATTTGAGTCTCAACAAATTCCAAAAAGGGGGGGGTAAATTTTTGGGCGGCAAATAATCACACTAAAACTTCACTTGAACCAGTTTGGCTTTTAATTCACATTTAATACATATAAATGAATTTATTTATGAAATAAAATGTAATCCGGCCAGTTTGAGAAGCACGTTTCCTTTAAAGCAAGTCCCGATTTCAGTCTCATTTGTTTGAGATCAAGTCTCAATCAAAGTCCCGAGTCACTGTATGCAAAAGCAACAATTTTCGGCACACTGCCCATGAAAAATGACTTCAGATGGATACGACTATCAGTTGAAACACACTCGGCGCAGAGCTTTCGCGATAGCTGCAGCTAGCTGTGTACGGAATAAATACACGTACTTAGTCCGTATCGGCTGAGCTTGCGTTGTACGATTTAGAATTTAAAATGCATCGTTACTGAGTCGTTTAGATTCCCTTCCAGGCCAATCCCCCCAAATTGTTTCGAGCAAGTCTTTTAGCTCAAATCGCAAGTCAAGATCAAGCTGCAAGTCAAGTCGATTCAGCCAAGTCTGAGCCAAGTCGCAAGTTACAGAATATTGCGACTCGAGTGCGAGTCACTGACTCGAGCAACTGCAATCATCGAACGTTTTTCAAAATTCAAAATAACATTGTTTCGTTAAACTCCAGACACAAGCCGTTTCAATAACTATATATTTTTTTTGGAAGGGGCACGAGAAAGAGGAAGACGGCTTCAAAAGCTGCTTTTTAAACCCCCAGATACTAATTTGATATTTTTCCAAGCGTCAGGTAAGATCAAGATTTTTCTAAAATATGAATTCAAAGTAATTAGCTTCATCTATGGCGTGAACAGAGCTTGTTCATTCAGCAGGATGATTTTATGGAATAAGAACTTGAGTATCCCTTCTGATGCCTGCGTGATATTCTGATGTCCAACATATGGAAGGTATATTTGAAGATATTCGGTGACGTTGGATGTGTTCAAGCCAACACAAGCATCTTGGTTCACGGCCAGTACCTGTTGTGTAACACGGGTATCAATGGCGTACAAGTCTCGCGGAGGTTGAACTGTTGCAATCCGTCCGTACTGGAATCATCGACTTTGTTCCCTCACGGATCAGTTTCCTAAGGCAACCGGGATTGATTGCGGCGCGCGCGGAGTCACACGGCACCCGAAGTCATCACAGATTCGGCTCACTCACTGGCCAGGGTCATCCTGCCGAATTCCCCAGTGGATGTCGAGGGAGCTCCGCCGTCGAAATGGAATCTGTTTGTGGAGCTAATGCCTTCATGTTTTAATGATCAGGTTGAGCTTTCCCCTCCACCCGTCCACGGATCCTTCCGTTGGAAAATACTGCATTTGTTTATTATCGGATATCTGTCTCCATTCCCCTTCATTACGGTGGGGAAGGTGTCTGACAAGCCAAGGGCTTGGGAGACACTGTGGGCGCAAATTAAAGATCACTAGAAGAAGGAATCAAATGTCAAACAAACACAGCTGGAGTAGGTATACCTCCGTTTGAGCTCCACAACATTCTGCTGCATCCGTAGAGTATATTTTCCTTTTCCCTTCGGTGAACCATGAGCTCGGGCTCAATAAATAAATAAATCAATAAATATATTTGACGGGCCGGAATAAACCATACAAATCACAAAAGTGTATATACAACCTGATTCTGTATAGGCCTAACCGTTTCAAGAAAAACAACTTCCGTCAGTCTTTAGTTGGCTTGCTACAGCAGAGCATTATTCTCAGTCAAATTCGAAAAAATTCAATTCAATTGTAAATTGTAGTCGGACGTTGGAAAGTGCAATAGGCCTAATGGTTGCAATCTGCTGATGTATAAATGAATTTCATTTCCCGCCACGAAATAATATTTATGCTGCCATATTCGGTTTCACTTCGGTCCCATTTCTCCTCCCTGTGTGAAACAGTCCCTGGGTCCGCACAAAAGCACCCCAACCGCGGAGCTAAATATTGCCGACAAAACATTCTCTGGGAAAGTTTGGGAGTTCATCGACAATAGCGCCAGCCACCACGGCAAGGAAAGTACTTAGCTCCGCAGATTGTGCTTTCATCCAGACGGTATTAATTTCGCGGTCGTACGTAGTTTGAATTTCATGTTGTTGTTCACTTTATAACAGGCAAGTGGTATTTCCCGCAAATATCAAAGCAATTCATCAACGATGCAATCGAATGCAACTCGGCAAGAAGCAAATAAATTAGTCGAAATGTAAAGGTGGTCTTCGTCTTCAAAAATGTATTCGGCGCCAGTCTGCGTCAAGTTGCTTTGGCGCATTAGATGCCACCGCTCAAAGTTATCCTGCTGGGATGGGATGGACTGGAGGTTTTGATGGAATGCATTATAATACTGAATGTGCCAACTGAATGGTACACAATACTTCGTGAGATAATTTGTATATTCTATGCATTTGCCGCAGTATAGAGAAGGGCATACTCTTTAACCCCTTGAGCACGGTATTTTACAGGAGACGTCGGGGTGTCGCGGCGGTTCTGGCAGCCAAGCGAACCGCTACAATGTGTTTGTGCAGTAAAGCGTATCATAAACAATAATCCAACAATGGATTGAAACTGCACAAACGGCAGCAAATGGCGTCATTCGGCCTGGTGGCACTTTTTTTGACGCCATATGGCGTCATCCGTACGGAGAAAGAAAAACGTTTCGATTGAATTTTGCTTTAATTTTCAGAAATAAATGGATTTGGGGGTTAGTATTTTATAGCGTGCTAGCAAATACTGTAACACTGACTTGTTTAATGTTTTGTGTGCGTAGATGCTGGGAAAACAGAACAAAATTATGTTCCATAGGCTAAGTATAGTCTGGTTTCCTGATCCCATTAGACAAATCGGAGCAATTTATAGAGTATGGTAATTGTCAGGTCGGGGAACAAGACTATTTCAAACGATTGTCGACCGAAAACGTTGGAAAACGATAGAAATTTCCACTTTTCTTGAAAACGACAGCCCACCAGGTGCCATGATTTCACAGGTTGCTTGAGACTGCTATTTACTTACAGTCTAGTACGGTATTTCGTAATAATTCAGTAGTTTTGTTTTTTGATGTTTGCAAATGTTGTGTACTACCTTTAAAGATGTAAGGAAAACAAGGTGTAACCAAATCTCAAAGCACTGGAGACTCTTACAAATGAAGACAGTTCGATTCTCCCCAAGTCCCACAGACAGCACATTTTACATTTTGCGCATAAATGTGGACAGTTTCTTTAGAGTGTATAACATTATTCCAGAGACAACTGAAGACGAAAAGACAACGAAGAAACAACACTAAAACACACTGTGAATAATATAGACTGTCTCCAAAAGAAAATGAAGACAAATGCTTAATTTTTTTTCGAGTTTTAGGTGTAGTTTGTTTAGCGTGAGTCTCTCTAAAGGGACACAGTGCTTTGAGGCGCCCCATTGGGCTGCAAAAAGCGTTTGTCCTAAAATTGCTATGGTTGAAAAGAAGAATATAATAATGTACACATCAACCCCTTAAAAATGCGCCGTGTGTATTAAAAGCATTACCGAAAACACTTTCCTGGGCTCGAATGTTTGCTTCGGAAAAGTCGGAGCGTTGGAAACCGGGTAGTACGCAAACGTTTTGTCTTGCGAGGTTGTTGTTACGGTATTTCTTACCTTTTTGTAACGGAATGTTGACCTCTAGCTGTAATAAATCGTCATGTGTCATGCAAGATTATGTAAACGAATATTGAGTACTTGAAGTACCGGGGGTACCTCAGATAATAAGAAAGAGCAAATTCCTAAAACGTTGCAAATTCATCGCATCTAGGTGTTGGTCGTAATATTTTGTTCTTCAGTTGAGTGTTTTGTTTGCACTTTGTACAACATCCAGTTCTAGAGCCGTAGAAGTTTGATCTGCTATGCGCCGATACAGCAACTCAAAATCGAAAATTCAAAATTAGTGTCGGACATCTGCCGAAATGGCGAGCACGTCAAATGCCTCAAATGTGTGTTGCGCGTGTTTTTGCGAAAAATAATGATTTCTTGAAAGTGTCGGCAATGTGCATCAAACACCTCATGTGCTCTGTGTGTTTGGGGACAATATAGTGCGGGGCATGTATCACTTGAGGTGGAAACCATTTTTACAGTCTTTGACAAAAGTCTAAATAGGAACTCGCATGAAAGGTGCGGTAATACAGCAGACTGGGTGATAACTATATGATGAACCAAACCTCAGTAACATTGTATTTCAGTAAATATTATCTTGGTTTTAAAATAAGGGTCAAGTACATTAAAACCTTACAAAACACGACAATTACGCTGTAGATGATATAGAAACTGTAAAACTCGGATGGGTGGGTGTCTTATATTATGCTTTATGTAATATAGAAATGTAGTTTCAACTACACATGCTAATTTAGGTAAAATATTGATACATAAAAGGGCTGGGAGAATTGTGTCAGTGTACAATTATTTCCCACTAATTCCCATGACCTACGAAGACCCAACCTATTTCCACCATTTTTATGTGCAATCTACACGTATTCTTGTGTTATATGGTAAAATGCACGGTAATTTGATTATTAATCCATTTTCTTTTCCTTTTTTGTATTCCAAGTGGCTGGGGATACATTAAAACCGTTTTGTGTGCGACAGTTGTTACCGCACTTGCTTTTTGCAGGGAAAATGTTTCTATTTTTAATGTTCTTATGATACTGAATTTGTAGAACATGCAGATACTTACTTTTGTCCTACAAAATCCACACTCTAAAAAGTGTGTTTAGCAATTAAACACAATCTTGCTACAGTTTGTAAACATGTTTAGAAGCTAAACATTACGTGTCAAATTCCTAAACATCAATGTTCAATGGCTAAACACTATCCGTCAATACGCTAAATATGTTTAGTATGTAAACGTTTTTACAAACTGATAGCAAGAAAGTGTTTAGAAAAGTGTTTAATTGCTGAACACTGTGTTTGCAGTGCATGCATTATGTTGGCTCTTAATTTGAAAGTATTATAGGGCCTAAGCATTAAGGTGTTCTTTTTTTCTGTCTGTCTATTGGTGTCATATGTATTCTGACTACATTACCTCATTGTTCTACGTAAGATCACTTCTGCTTTGCACGATTCAGTCCTGATGCTTGAGCTGTGTTTCTTTTCAAAAAATAAAGCTACGTGACAAGTGTGGAAATTCAAAGCTAATATTCCAAAGTAGAAAAAAAGCGGATCTTTCTAGCAGGATGTGAATGTTACAAAACAACGACCTTCTACAAATCCTGTAATTAAAACTCTGGCTCCAAACTCACGAGTGGCTCTTCCAATTAATTACGGTATGGCAGTTTTTGCATAACCAAAGTAATTAATTTTCTGTTCAGAGAGGACCAATGATGATCGATGCTTGTGTGCACGGGTAGACTGTATAGAGCTTGTATTAAAATTCACATTACATCTAAGAAAAACCCACGTATCAAGTACATTTAATTTTGTCTGATTTCATTTAAATGCGAAAAATTGTCTGTAAAAAATCAAACTCCAATATCTTTAAACGTCTATTCTGGAAATTGTGACTGTCCCTTGAATTGAAATTGTAGGATGACTATCAACCTCGTGACAACGTAAGGCACGGAAACCGGCCCATGTTATCATTGAATCCCAAGACACTTGCCTTAAATAAATTGGTTCTGCAAATATGTCTGGAGTCAATCATGTACAGGTTGAATACTTTGATGAATCTTCACCTAAAATGTAATTTGTTTCCCACAAACATCTATGGTAACGTATGGATTAAAATTTACTCAATGTTTTGGTTCGAGTTAGTCACTTTACTTGTATCTCCGCTGTGTAAAGTCTACAATTACATTGAATTGGCACACGTATTACGCTTAATACACATTTTATAGTGTTTCTCCAGCTTCCATACCTTCATAGATACTAATAGTATACAGCCGTGTGAACATACAAACTGTGCCATTAAACTTTAAGTTTCCAGGTTCCTTCAGATGTTGTTCAGATCTTGTTTTGAGTTAGGCCTAAAGCAATAAATAAATAAATAAATAAATAAATAAAACACAAGATTTAACAGACCTTTCAGTTTACTAGATAGTGTGACTTTGCTATACACCAGACCAATGCCCAGATTTGCTTGGTGCTAACTACTTGGTTAGCAATTATGCTCTAAAAATTATGATATAAAAATATCACATTTTTACGTGTCACACCCCCAAAAATTCCACTTTTGGGGTAGACAAGGTTATTTTGTTTTTTTGGCCATGCAGCTTATTTCGTCCTTAGCTGTGGCTGACAGTTATTTGCGACCCCGGTCTCGGACTTGGCCTAGCTTCTTGACCTACCGAATTCGGGGTTAGGCCTTATGTAGATGGTTGGGGCATTCTGACTTCAGCCTGCGAGCAGTCAACCTTCTACATGAGCCTGTTCTCACCATCTCTTCTGAAATAGGTGAGTCCCCGAATTCTCTTCTGTTCGTATGATGTACATGATAATAATGGTGTTGTTGTTTGATCTATTTACCCTCATGGTAAATTAATATTTGATACTGATATTTGAGTATTTCCCTTGATTAGGAAAAACTTTTCATCCACTTTATAGTTATTATTTTATTATTATCGTTATAGAGGACTCTTTCTCATTCAGTTTGATAATTTATTCGTATTATTAATTTCATAGTTATTCATTGACTGCTCGCGACTTTCTTGTTAAATTTTACATGTCTTTACAATACAAAGGCGGTTTTTATCAATTAGGCACTTTCTTGCTATCAGTTTGTGAACACGTTTACATACTAAACATGTTTAGCGTATTGACGGATAGTCTTTAGCCGTTGAACATTGATGTTTATGAATTAGACACTTAATGTCTGGCTTCTAAAACCCCTTTGCAGACTGATGGCAGGATTGTGTTTGGTTGCTGAATGCAGTTTTTGGAGTGTATCCTTTACTGGATTTTGTAGCTAAGCTATGGGGCGTTTACTTTTTTATAACTTGGTCTTCACCATCGGAAGAAAAAAACAATCATCTGTATAGGACTGATTATTAATTGAGAACTTTCCAATGTGTTGGGTTTCTCACAATTTTGTCGGAAGTATATGTCATTTGACTGATAATATTCTAAGTCTTAATAATTCATAACATAGGGATTAGTGATCATTTAAGCAGTGCCGCAGCTCAATAGTGCATAGGGCTAATACACTCCTGTACTGAGGGGTTTGACTCGTCAAAGTTAATGTGGAATTACCTTTGGTTTTCTCGGCTTTGGCCTTATAATTACTCTGGTGAGTTGTTGATTGATCCACTTTACTTCATTTTAAGTTGGGACATTTTATAGTTAACCAGTTCTTTAGTTGTTCTTTGAGTTGTTTGTCCTGAAGGCCGTTTTGTTTGAAAGTATCCGAACCACATGTCGGTTGTTTCAGTTGATAGGTTTTAATTACCTTTGAGGATTTGGTCCGAAGTGACTTTTGCTTGAACCTTGTACCAATGATTAAGGTGGCTTTACTTTGTTTTCTCCAGAAACAAGATACATGTAATTTTATAGGGTTTAACCTTCTCTTTACTAAAGCGAATATTCTATCTTTTTGTTTATATCTTTTAGTATTTGATTATTTTTATGTTTTCTGGCTTAGTTCCTTTATTAAAATTTAGGTTTAGTCTTATATTTAGTATGAATTCTAACAGCCTGCAAACAGTCAGAATCAATGCCACCTTGCCTCCTACATCAGCCTGTTCCACCATTTCTTCTGAAATAGGTGTAACCTCATCTCAGCCGACGAGAGGAACGACCCCCCGTGTTCTCGTCCCGTCGTGTGAGCTGCAGGAGTGTTACACGTTCGCCCGGCGGCCATTTATTCAAGATCGTTCCATAGCAGTTCAGCCAAGCCCTGACCCTGTTTCTTCTGCACCATCTTCACCTCCCATCTCTTCCAGTCTACGCTTTGTCTTTCGTCATCATCATCCGTCATCATCATCTTCTAATTGTCACCCCCCCCAAAATTCCACTTTCTGGGGTGGACAAGGTTATTTTGTTTTCTTGGCCATGCAGCTTTGCCGAAAGTTATTTACGACCCCGGTCTCGGGCATGGCCTAGCTTTTATTGACCTCCAGAATTCGGGGTTAGGCCTCATGTAGGTGGTTGGGGCATTCTGACTTCAGCCTGCAAGCAGTCAGGATCAATGCCACCTTGCCTCCTACATGAGCCTGTTTCCACCATTTCTTCTAAAATAGGTGCAGTCGACGAGAGGAACGACCCCTGTTTGTGTTTTCGTCCCCGTCGTGAGCTCCAGGAGCGTTCGCCGTCCAACCATTCCAGATCATCCATTGCAGTTCAGCTATAAGCCCCGTCCCTGTTTCTTCTGTACCATCTTCACCTTCTTGTCTCTGCCAGTTTACGCTTTGTGCCACGTCATCGTCACCATCTCCTATTAATGAACTGTGTAATCGTTCGCGTCACGAAAATCCGGATCGCGTATTAGTAGCCTAATTTCATTATTTGTTAATTACCCCACTGTTTAAATTGTTGCATGTATTAATTGTTGGATCTTTTGAAATATACCCGACTGTCATATCGACTTGTAATTCGTTAACATTCTTATCACATTTAATTTTGTCTGCCGTGAACCGGTTATATTAATAAAAGGTTTTCCATTCAGGAAGGACCCGTGACAAAATTTGGAGGCACCACCCGGATTAGGTCGAATCGCTAATATAACGTTGCTATTAGCGACCCACAGTCAAACCAGATTTACACCAGATCCAAAAATTAATAATTTCTTGATATTTAAAATGTGTGTGTTCTTTTTATAATCCCCTTGTGTTCTTACGATTGTGTGTTGTTTTTATAAACACAGGCTAAGTCATGTCCGAGACAGAGGGTAAATCTGAGCTTAGTGGTGAATTTAAGCAGGCATTAGATGAATTCTTGCAGCAACATGGCAAGTCCCTCAATGATATACAATCTCCCCAAAACCCATCGGCCATACCCAAAGATGATGAACCAACAGTGAAACACATCATGTCGTCACAGCGGCGCCGACTGCGCCTCTTTTCTGGCAGAGTTCCCGTCCCGAGCGGGGAACTCGATTATGAAAGTTGGAAGAGGCCAGCCAGCCTCCTGCTGGATGACGAGGGCCTCACATCGGCTGAGAAGTTGGGCCGGATCATTGAGTCCATTCTCCCGCCAGCCAGCAACATCGTATGGGCCATGGGGAGCACTGTTACGGCGGAGGAATGCTTGCAAGGGCTGGACAAGGCATACGGGACAATAGTAGATGGTGATGAACTGTTCCTGCGTTTCAGTGAGTGCTTCCAAGCAGAGGGTGAGACAGCCTCTAACTATCTCACCAGATTACAGCAGCAGCTTACCCGGGTTTTGGAGGCTGGAGGTGTCAACACCCACCGAGTGGACACTGTGCGGGTGCGGCAGTTCTGCCGTGGCTGCCTATACAATGAAGAGCTACTGATGAAGCTAGACCTGAAACGACGGATCCTGGCCCCCAACTTCGTCGATCTGCTCTGTGAAGTCCGGCAAGAGGAGCAGCGGGCATCGGAGAAGCACGATCGGAGGAAGACAGACAAGAAGGAGACATCGGTGGCTAAGCGGGCTACGGTGATGGCTCAGTCCGCTACTGTGAGCGATGACAACCGAGTGAAGCACCTAGAAGAGATTGTTATGCAGCTCCAGCAACAACTGTCTGCTACGTTACCACCTCCTGCGAGTGCCACCCCTAGGCCAGCTGCACGTCACCCTACGAGAGCCCCGCGACGGAGACCCATGGTGTGCTTCAACTGTGGCCAATTAGGGCACAGAATGGAAGGCTGCACAAATCTCAGGAACGCAGAGCGGGTCCAGCAGCAGATGGTGGCACGTTGCCAGCCTCAGACCAGCTCGGGAAACGACAGCGGCCGCCAGTAGGGGGACGACCAGCGGCCAAGCAACAGAAGAGTCCCATAAGGCAAAATGACAACCCGGGAAATCGTGTCTCCTGCAACAGCGTGAAAAGTACACCCCTCCAAGGTGTACCACACAAGTTGGTGGGCAACCCGTCCATTGTCAATGCTGTAGTAGACGGACACAAGGTCCCGTGCCTTTTGGACACCGGCTCGCAGGTAACCTGTATATCCGAGGCCTTCTATCGGAAGAATCTGTACAACCGCTCACTGGAACCTCTCACCACTCTGATGGTACTGGGAGCTAGCGGGCAAAGTGTACCATACATCGGGTATGTGGAGATCTCTGTGAGCTTCACCAAGGAGAAGGCGGGTGTTGACATGACAACTGAGACATTAGCGTTGGTAACTCCTAGTCGAGATGGCAAGGATCGAGCCCCTCTTCTTCTTGGTACGAATACCAGTATAGTTAGAAGGATGCTGGCGAGCTGTAAGCAGAAAGCTGGACCCCACTTTCTTCAGAAGTTGGTAGTGGACAGCGCATGGGCTGCTGCGTATAGCCAAGTGGATGATGGCTTCATGACAACACCTGAAGGGAAGGTTTCAGATGTGTGTCTTCCTCACCCAGTTACGGTGCCTAGTGGAGGCCATGCAGAGTTGGAGTGCCCGATTGAAAACAGAGCCCAAGCTGAGTGTCTCGTTATGGTTGAAGCAGCAGAAGGATGTCTCTCCCCTGGTGGTCTTGTCATAAGACGCACTGTGAATGCACTTCCGGCTCTTCCCAAGGCTGGAGTGACAGTGATGGCTGTTAATGAGTCCCAGCATGACATCTCGCTGCCAGAGAGTGCTAAGGTTGCTGAAGCATTTGCTGTCAGGGTTGTACATTCCTTCAAAGAGGAGGGGATAGCCACACCTAGACGACTTGGTCAGCAAGTCCAAAGCCATACTATGGGTGTCAAAGAGGGGCAACCCCTGGAATTCGACTTCAAGGGTTCACCTATCCCAGACGAGACGAGGGAGCAGGTCATCCGGTAGCTACAGTCGAGGTCACCTGTCTTCTCGAGAGGGGATCTGGACATCGGGTGCACCTCCGCAGTGAAGCACCACATCAACCTGTTAGATGGTTCACCCTTTCGGGTGAGGTCCCGGAATATTGCCCCGGCAGATTACCAGGATGTGCGATGCCATCTGAAGGAGCTAATGGACCAGGACATCATCCGCCCGTCAGAAAGCCAATTTGCCTCGCCAATCGTAGTGGTGCGGAAGAAGAATGGCGACGTCAGATTGTGTATTGATTACAGAAAGTTAAATGCAAGGACCATCCGTGATCAATACACAATACCCAAGATCGAGGAGACCCTCCATGCTTTAAACGGTGCCCAGTGGTTTACATGCCTGGACCTCAAGTCCGGGTATTACCAGATAGAGTTGGAGGAGGTCGACAAGGCGAAAACAGCCTTCTGGTGTCCCCTTGGATTCTTTGAATTCAATCGGATGCCGCAAGGCATTACTAATGCCCCAGCAACCTTTCAAAGGCTTATGGAGAAGTGTATGGGAGACTTCAACCTGATGGATGTCATGGTATACTTGGATGACCTGCTGATCTTCTCCAAGACCCTGGAGGAACACGAGGAGAGGTTGATGCAAGTCCTTGATCGACTGCAAGAGTTCGGCCTCAAGCTGAACCCGGCAAAATGTCAGTTCTTCCAGACGTCCGTCAAGTGTCTGGGGCATGTGGTCTCAAGGGATGGAGTTAGTACCGATCCAGACAAGATCAACGCAGTCCGGTCGTGGCCAACTCCGTCTAATGTCAGGGAGCTGAAATCTTTCCTCGGATTTACTGGGTACTATCGGAGGTTTGTGGAAGGATACTCAGCAATTGCACGACCACTCCATCAGTTGACAGCCGGTTGTGACCTGACGAGGAAATTTAAGAAGGGGAGAAAACGAAAGGCATTAGTCCGCAGTGCCAGTGAGCCCTTTGGTGACAAATGGACGCCAGCATGCCAGTCTGCCTTCGAAACACTTATAGACAGGCTTACCATAGCACCGGTTCTCGGCTTTGTGGACTATGGCTCTCCGTTTTTCCTCCACACCGATGCCAGCTTGACAGGACTTGGCGCTGCTTTATACCAAGAGAAGGGTGGGAAGCTGAGAGTCATCGCCTATGCTAGCAGAGGCCTGTCGCGAAGCGAAGCCAACTATCCTGCCCATAAGCTAGAGTTCCTGGCCCTCAAATGGTCAGTGACGGAGAAATTCCACGATTATCTGTATGGTGGCAGATTCACCGCGCTGACAGATAATAATCCACTGACCTATGTATTAACATCGGCCAGGCTCGACGCAACTGGGCAACGATGGTTGGCTGCCCTCGCAAACTACGACTTTCGCATCCAGTATCGGCCAGGGAGAAAGAACGCTGATGCTGACGGCCTGTCAAGGCGACCACAGGTGACCTCACCCACAGATGAAGACTCTGATGGGAACGCTGAGCGCCTCCGGCGGCTGAAAGAAAGGATCCTGGGTGATAACGAGGTCAAGCTGGACGAGCAACGGTGGCTGCTTTGTGCCAGAGTGTAGATCCAAGTCCAAGCTGCACCCTTTTGGAGACCATCACAGACTCGGCGAGTGCTGTGCCTGACGACTTGGAGGGCACATGATGTCAAGGTCAGGATTCCCTCCCAAGCCTAACGAGCCGAGACTGGGTGGATCTTCAACGCGCCGATGAGGATATTCGGTATGTCATCCAGTGCATTCAGATGCGGAAGCAGCCCACCGCTAAAGAGCGTTCAGCTATGACGGATGGGAAGAAGATCCTACTCCGGCAGGTTAAACACCTGGCTCTTAAGGACGGTGTGCTGTTCAGAATGGGTGGCAGCATAGATGAGTCCCCACGCCAACAGCTTGTGCTGCCGAAGAGCTACAGGTTCATCGCCTTCGATGGGGTGCACGACCAAGTGGGCCACTTAGGCTTGGAGAGAACCTTGGACTTAGCAAGGGCGCGCTTCTATTGGCCAAAAATGGCCGATGATATAGAAGAGATGTGCCGGAGCTGTCCCCGGTGTCTTCGGCGCAAGAGGAAGATGCTCAAGATGGCCCCACTGGTATCAATCAAGACCACTCATCCGATGGAGTTGGTCTGTATGGATTTCCTGTCTCTTGAGCCCGATGACCGGAACACCACTAGCATCCTTGTCCTGACAGACCATTTTACAAGGTATGCCCAGGCGTTCCCTACAAAAGACCAGAAGGCGAGGACCGTGGCGAAAGTGCTCTGGGAAGAGTTCTTCATCCACTACGGCTTCCCAGAGCGCCTTCATTCCGATCAAGGACGAGATTTTGAGTCAGCTTTGATCAAGGAGCTGTGTCAGCTGGCGGGCATCAGGAAGTCGCGCACGACGCCATACCACCCCCAGGGGAATGGACAGGTTGAGAGGTTCAACCAGACCCTTATTAGCATGCTCGGGACCCTGGATGCGGAGAAGAAGAGCAAATGGCGTCTGCATGTCCGGCCACTGGTGCATGCCTACAACTGCACTAAGAACAGTGCTACAGGTATGACACCCTACTTCCTGATGTTTGGTCGGGAACCCCGCCTCCCAGTTGACCTACAGTTCGGCCTTTCAACCCCATCCAAGAAGGCAGTTTCCCACCAGAGTTATGCACAGGACCTGAGGGATCGTCTACAGCGTGCCCACCAGCTCGCTGCTGCTAAGGCAGAAACAGCTGCCGCTCTCAACAAGAAGAAATATGACACAAATGTTCGAGACCACGCCTTAGCGGCCGGCGATTTGGTCCTTGTGCGCAACGTAGGCATCCGTAGGAAACACAAGCTGGCTGACCGATGGACGGCCTCCAAGTACCAGGTGATACGCCGTGTGGCCGACGATATGCCGGTGTACGTGGTGAGACCTGAGGATGGCGACGGACCTGACAGGACTCTTCATCGCAATATGCTACTACCGTGTGGGTTTCTTCCCGGAGCCCCGGTACAGCCGTTAACTCCCGTCCGCCCGAAACCAGCCCCCAGGGTCTCGCTACGTCAATCGAGAGGTACAGCGCAGCAGCCAGGGGATTTGGTAGTCCATTCGTCACCTCCTGGAGATCCCAGCACCGAGAGTGAGCCCGTGGTGCTAACCCAAGCAAAACCGCGGCCTGTTCCAGCTCCACGGAGGCTCATTCAAAACCCCACCAGTGATGACGCATCGATAGTCCAGTTAGATCCCGAGGCACCCGAGTTTCTACCAGCAGGACCAGCACCTGATGTCATCGAACCAATGGATGAAGCAGGGAGTGTGGTATCCACAACTGACAGTGTGGCCTCAGAAACTTCTCCGTCCGAACATGTCTCCCTCCAAGAGGCAAGGAGTTCGTCGGAACCGAGCACTTCTTCATCAGACGAGTCATCTCCTGACAGTCCCCCGGCCCATACCAGACGAAGATATCCAGCCCGAAGCAGGAGAGCACCTGAGCGACTTGGGTATGGTCGATTGGGACCGTCTGAGACTAAACTTATAGAAGAACACCTGGCAATTCAGAAGCAAAGTCTCACACTGCTTCAATCCTGCCTGATATCCAAATAGTCAAATCAGTTATAGAGTAGTCATGTCGGGACGCCATGATTTTAGAAGGGGAGAGTGTCACACCCCCCAAAATTCCACTTTCTGGGGTGGACAAGGTTATTTTGTTTTCTTGGCCATGCAGCTTTGCCGAAAGTTATTTACGACCCCGGTCTCGGGCATGGCCTAGCTTTTATTGACCTCCAGAATTCGGGGTTAGGCCTCATGTAGGTGGTTGGGGCATTCTGACTTCAGCCTGCAAGCAGTCAGGATCAATGCCACCTTGCCTCCTACATGAGCCTGTTTCCACCATTTCTTCTAAAATAGGTGAGTCCCCGAATTCTCTTCTGTTCTTATGATGTATAGTAATGGTGTTGTTGTTTGTTTGATTGATTGATTGATTTACCCTCATGGTAAATTAATATTTGATACAGATATTCCTTTAGTACTTTCCCTTGATTAGGAAAGATTTTGAATTGTTATGTCATTATTATCGTTATAGAGGACTCTTTCATTCAGTTTGCTAATTCATTCGTGTTATTCATAGTTATTCATTGATTGCTTGTGACGTTCTTATTAACTTTTAGATGTCTTTACACTGCAAAAGTGGTGTTTATCAATTAGGCAAGTTCTTGCTATCAGTTTGTGAACACGTTTACATACTAAACATGTTTAGCGTATTGACGGATAGTGTTTAGCCGTTGAACATTGATGTTTATAAATTTGGACACGTAATGTCCGACTTCTAAAGCCCCTTTACAGACTGATGGCAGGATTGTGTTTGGTTGCTGAACGCAGTTTTTAGAGTGTATACTTTACTGGATTTTGTAGCTAAAGGACATTTGTTTTATGAAACTTGGTCTTCACCGTAGGGAAGAAAAGAACATAATCATCTGTAGGACTGATTATTAATTGGGAACTTTTCAATGTGTTGGGTTTCTCACAATTTTGTCGGAACTTCTAAAGTACATGTACAATCATGTCATTTGACACTTTAAGCAGTGCCCAGTACAGCTCAATAGTGCATAGTGCCACTATACACTCCTGTACAGAGGGGTTTGGCCGAGTCAAGGTTAATGTGGGATTACTTTCACTTTGGGTTTCTTGGGTTGGCCTTACTCTCGGGAGTTGTTGATTGATCTACCTTACTTCATTTTAGGTCTGGACATTTTATAGCTAACCAGTTCTTTAGTTGTTCTTTGAGTTTGTTTCTCCGTTTAAGGCCCTTGATGAAAGTATCTGAACCACCTGTCGGTTGTTTCAGTTAATAGGTTTGATTAACTTTGAAGATTTGGTCCGAAGTGACCTTTGCTTGAACACTAGGCCAATTATTAAAGCAGCTTGGCATTACTTTTATTGTTTTCTCCAGAAACAAGATACATGTAATTTTGTAGGGTTTAATCTTCTTACTAAGTGAATATTCTATCTTTTCGTTTATATCTCCTAGTGTTTAATTATTTTTGTTTCTGGCATTGTTATTCTTTATTAAGTTAGGTTTAGTTTATTAATATTTAGTATGCATTCTGACTTCAGCCTGCAAGCAGTCAGGATCAATGCCACCTTGCCTCCTACATGAGCCTGTTTCCACCATTTCTTCTAAAATAGGTGCAGTCGACGAGAGGAACGACCCCTGTTTGTGTTTTCGTCCCCGTCGTGAGCTCCAGGAGTGTTCGCCGTCCAACCATTCCAGATCATCCATTGCAGTTCAGCTATAAGCCCCGTCCCTGTTTCTTCTGTACCATCTTCACCTTCTTGTCTCTGCCAGTTTACGCTTTGTGCCACGTCATCGTCACCATCTCCTATTAATGAACTGTGTAATCGTTCGCGTCACGAAAATCCGGATCGCGTATTAGTAGCCTAATTTCATTATTTGTTAATTACCCCACTGTTTAAATTGTTGCATTTATTAATTGTTGGATCTTTTGAAAATACCTGACTGTCATATCGACTTGTAATTCGTTAACATTCTTATCACATTTAATTTTGTCTGCCGTGAACCGGTTATATTAATAAAAGGTTTTCCATTCAGGAAGGACCCGTGACATAATGAACTGTGTATTCGTTCGCGCCGCGAAAATCCGGATTGCGTATTTACTAGGATTGATGATTTGTTGATTATCCCATTGCTTGCATTGTTGTATTAATTATTGGATCCTTGTGGATTATATCTGGCTGTCATATCGACCTGTACAATTCGGTAATATTTTCATCATTTAAATTTTGTCTGCCGTGAACCAGTAATATTAAGGAAAGACCCGTGACATACGTATGAAGCCATTTAATATGGTGTGAATTGAAAGTTATGACATTCCTGTTCCTTTGGTTAATCTCTTTCTACAAATTCCATATTTTACCCGATCTCCTTATTCCCAATTAAGCGCAAAAATGCCTCACATTTTCGCAACCACTTTTTATGTCACGTGCTTGGTATACCAAACACTGACCCTTTAGCAGTGTATTATGTTACTAAGGCCTACCCAGTAGCAATGTGTATGTATTCAATTAATTGGAAGTTGCGGAATAAAAGAATTCGGTTTTATTTCGATCATTAACGTGAGATTCCCAACATGTTGTAAATTGAAATGCTTCTTTCAGTTGATGGTAGTTTACAAGCTCAGCCCATTCCGAAAACCAAATTGTGCCATAAAAGAGCATGGCGCACAATTAACGATGCGGATTACCCAAACGTCTTAAATTCTCGCACACATCCCCTTGGTTTGACGCATTTGTAATGAACTTCCAATCTCTCGTGTGTTTACAAATCTCAGAATGAGCTGTAGGCCCTACTTTCAAAAGCAAACACAACGGCCGTCGATTCTTGATTCGAAAATCGTTCTCTAAACACTTGAAACTTGCCGTGCCGACTAATTCATTTTGGCCACGCCGAGGGACTAATTGCAAAATCGGACGTGTAGCCAGTCAGACGCAGAGGACACCCTAGATTAATTGCCAGTGCAGATGATCATCTTTGCGCGGAACATTTATTAATTTGGTTTCTGGGTATTGTTTCCTAATCAGCTGTCCGCTTGCTCAATTTCCTGACGCCCTTATTTGGACACGAAGGCCAAACCTTCCTCTTATAATTTCAGTGAATTGAGACTCGGATTCATTAAGGTTGATTTGAAATGGGATGAAAAACAAATGATGCGGTCAGTCCGTCAGGAATTCGATTTGTTACAAACGGCAGATCTGAGGGACGCGTCTTGGATACAAATCAAAGTTGTCTTCTTGTATGTTGATTAATTTTTGCCAGGAACGCAACATTGTAGCGTATCCAGCTTTTTGTGCCAGGGAGGGCAAACAACGTCTGAACCGTCTGAAAACCGTCTCTAAAACACTTTCTTCTTGGTTTTTTAATGGCGCCCCAAATGCCGGGGGGAGGGGGGCAAGTTACCCCCCCCCACCCCCCTCGCTGGATACGCCACTGGTTTCTAATAAAGTATTTTCATACGGACACTTTTTTGCAGCACGGACAAGACTGCAATATGCAGTAAAAACGTTTTTAAAAAGCTACGCATCTGATGTGCAGACTGCTTTATTGTGTTGTTTTGCTGTGCTTCATCAGTAAAGAAACGTTTCTGATAGGGTTGCATGGTGAGTAATTCAATAATACGCATGTGTCTTCAGAAGCACACTCCCGAATTGTTTCAGCAATAACATGTTGGATTTTGAAATAAACATGAGCTAACAAATATATGATGTAATCATTTTAAAAGGAAAAAAGGTTTATTACAGAAACTCAGCAATGATAAACCCTTTCAACATGATTCTGAAAAACCCCAAATTGAGGAAAAACAACAATACTGATAATGTATAACAGATGGTAAACGTATTAAATTGTTTAGAGTCAGCTTTAGGCCTACATATGAATGTCGATCTATTTTCGTAATTACGATTTGGAGTCAGGACGACAGGTTAATAAAATAACAACCATAATATTACAAGGGAAAAGCCTGCACCATTGAAACGCTCGTGCGCAATTTATAATGCGCTCAATATTATAAAAGGTAACAATCGGTAGATGCACTAGACCATGAACAGCAAATTGGTTCGTAAACTATTCATCAGTTTACATTGAATAGTAGAACGTGACAACTGTCCAATAGAAAATAATGGTATGACGCAAATATGCTCTCTGATAGATTGTGGGCAACAGTGAGTACTGGTTGTGCATTATTATTAAAAGCAAACCGAGACATGAAACAGCAGAAATTATCCCCGGTGCTTACTTTCCAAAATGTTCAAAATATCACAAAACAATTCGTTTAATAAAAAGTAGGCCTAGACAAAGTTAGAATACAAAGAGTGAGTTCATTAAAAGAAAAGAGAGACTATATAATGGGTTTTGAATCTTAATGGAACAATTATTTTGAGTGTAAGCTTTTACGTGTGCTCTAAATGTCGCCCGGACCTCTTGGGCTACATTTAGGTACAGGATTGGGGCTATATTAAGGTTCGAGCTACATTTAAGTGCCGCACACACGTGCGACTGAAAGTAGTCACTAAACTCTTTAGGAAGACGTTAAAGAGCATGTGTCTTAAACCATAATCCACCAGGAACGCTGTGCCATTCGTATAACTATATAAACAACCCATAGAGTATAAAAACTCGGGGAATGCATACTATTTTTAGGAGCCATTTTGGGTTTTTTGCTTTCATGCTTCATCAGGAGGCGATTAATTGCATCGTACGCCGACATTTTAAGACGTTAGTCAGTTAATAGAAAACTTCCAAATTTTTTTTACAAGCGCAGTGGTAATTTAATAAAAAACATCACGCGAATATTGGAATAATATACAAATATTGACTTCTTCGAGTAATGTAGTATAGCCCCCTAGGTGATGCATGAAGCATTCTATTTTTGTTTTATTACACCTCTCCCACATATTCTGATTGATTTAAGAGCTAACTGATAATTGTATTTATATACAATTTGTAAGTCTATTTGAACTCGAAATTAGACGAAAATTATTTGCACTTTTTCAAACTACCCCTTCACAAAATGTTTGAACCCAATTCTGTAGCGCTAGGGCTTGGGAAGAATACGCGCGACACGCAACGCGCGACACGCAACGCGCACATACAACCGTATGCATTTTGCACACAATACCGGTGCTATGCCAACCTCGTTACCATGGGTACGATCTTGCTGCGCTATGTTTCTTCCCACCATGCCTTGCGCGATCTTAACCCATGCCTTTGCATAGCCTTAAGTCAAGGCGCACGTGGCACCCCGGATGCTTACATTCAACACAAAAAAAGACCAGCAAACTGCAAAGCCACAAGCGCCTTTACTATCTCGTGCAGAAGGCTTATGCTTTTCTTTTCTACCGATTTGGTAGAGAAATGTCATGCATAATGCATAACATGTTGTGGCTATTCAACAATAAAAAAGTAGAATAACTCGCATCTGTGACGTCACACGCGTTCACGAAGAAAATGAATTCGCTCGACCCGTGGGAACACCGCGCGCGCGCGCACGGAATGATGATGATGGCGAATTATCATGTTGCAGTTGTGCGTGCGCGTGCTGGGCGCTGAAATGAAGCGCGCGACATCGACACGGCGGTATTTGAATTATTTTAACTGCCCCACTTGCTACAACTATAGCATGACAAAGCATCTAATGTATATAAGCCAGACAACTGGAATAAATTAATATTGATTAGCTCCACGGGATAGTAAAGGCGCTCGTGGCTTCGCCACTCGCACTGGTCATTTTTTTCGTGTTACCAGCATCCGGGGTGCCACGCGCGCCTTGACTAAAGGCTAGGCCTTGCCCGACTAGGCACCCGGAAGGCATACAAAAGCTGCAACAACTCCGCATCGCATCACTCACACTCCTGAGGACGGACAGAGCACACTGTCCGAAACGTCGAGTTACACACTCACCCCGGTTCTTTTCAGAACCACACTTCTTCCTAGAAGAGATTTTTTTCACATGGTGTTACCCGCAATCTTAGTCTCTCTCATAATGTACATAGGCCTATCCCACATAGTGGGATATGGAAATTAGGACTGCAGTCGATGTGTTTAACGCGCGACGCAGTGCTTTTAGTAGGAAAGTTTTCATTTGTAGAATCAATCCTTTGGAAGGATTAGATTAGCTCCTAATGTTTTTCCTGCCTAACGTTAAAGGGACACATTGCCTTCAAAATGTCATGAAATTTTGCTGTTTAGAAATATTCCTTATCCTTGATAAGAGTTGTTCATGCAAAAAAACACGTATAATGTGTTGTAATTAGTAAGTAGTGATTACAAAACAAAAAATTGGCCGCTTACCCCTGACATCTGACCCACGAAACATAGACTTATTTCCAGTACTAAATACCACCGTCTAAAATAATGCGAAAAATACGCTGTAAGAGTCTTTAGGCTGGCACCGCAGCCAGTGGCCTTGTGAACCTATCAGATGATCGCCAGGTACAATTCTCTACCTCGCGACACATATCGCCAGTGCTGCGCGCCGTTCCACAGTACATCAAAATGGATCAACAGAACGTACTTCAACCAAATGCGACTTGAAATACGTCTGGTGAACATGGTCCGCCATTTTGTGGAGTCAAAAATTTGGTTCTACAAAATGGCGGACCGTTATTTGTCACGAAATTAAACAAAAACCACGCAATTTGAAGGGATAGTTATGGGAATCTTTATATTCTACTTTTAAAAAAGCTTCCCAACCATATCCATTTCAGTTTTATAGCCCAAATCGCAACATCCAAAGCAATGTGTCCCTTTAAACCTAACACTGCACTGAGTAACAGCCGGCCTGGTGGATCGGGAGGAAGGAAAAGTATGACGACCGTCATGACCGTTTTCGCCCATTATCGCAGGATGTCAGTTGTGTCATTTTCCGAATGTTTTGCTCAGCTGTTTTCGCAAATTTGTCAAACCTTTCGATGCATCTTCTGCAGCGGCGGCAAACACTGTCATTGAGAATGAGCTGCTTTCTTGAACTAGATAAAAATAAGTAGGCCTAATTTACTAGAGATTTGAACAATTTTGATTTCCGGCCTCGACTCGAATTTATAATATGTGTGCCTTTCGTTTAAACATAAAAGGCATGTATTTCCTGACCAGAGAATGTGACGCGTGACGAACAGGATGTTAACGCGGGCGCGAGCGCACACAGGGCGCCCTACATTCGAATTACGCGCGCGGTTCATTTTCAGTATATAAATATTCATTTGGAATAGCCAGTCAGCGTCGTTTACGTATTCCTCACGGCCAGGTGTGAGTGAAGGAACGCACACGCGCCCATGGAGTCGAGGATAGTGCTATGCGTACATTACTTTGGTTGCTACGGGTCTAGTACTAATTTTAGCCGTGCACAGGAAGATAGCAGGTCAGTGTTTCAGTATTTGCTAGCACCCTATAAAATACTAACCCCCAAATCCATTTATTTTTGGAAATTTCAGCAAAAGCAAATAGTGTATACATTTTAAAACGTTTTGCTGAGTGAAATATAAAGGAAGCGTACAGTTGCATTTCGCATCTTGTCTTACAGTTTTCAATTTTCACCCGTCAGCTGTTACAGCTGCTGCAGAATTCACGTATTGGGAATTATCTAGATATTCCATCGAAAACATAGAAGATAATGAGAAGACACATTTCATACATACTAAACAACCAAGCATTCGCTGACATACCAAGGCCTTGCCCATGTCACACGTCTATAAAAAGCAGACGCAGATCAGAACGTACGATGGTATTGGCGCCCCTCAAGGAGATTATATATAAGTAAACAATATTTCTCTTATTTCCATGTGCGTAAAGTAGGGGGAAAACATTAAAATGTATTGCATTCTCGATGGGAAACATTTTGTTGGTATTTATGGTGGCCCTGAAGGGACATCAAAGAGGCAAATGTTCTTTACGATGTCGTAAATGTTTTAACGACCGTCGTATTTTTTTGCAACAATCGTTAAAAATAATTGTACGATGTCGTAAAGAACATTTGCGTCTTTGATGTCCCTTCAGGGCCACCATAGGTATTACTATATATCCTTAAGATTCATTTTTTTTGGCTCACAACCCATTTATCGCAGCTGCATGCTTCATAACAATCCTATACGATTTCAACTGTCAGTTTTGCCATCGTTATCAATGCAGCACACGTCATTATGGCATAAGCCATTTACGGCAATCGTCCGGTTGAACCTACTTTTTAGTTGTAAAAAGTACAGCTGCGCGGTTCAGAGCACGCGTACCTATTCTTTAAATTTAAATGTGCATAGTTTGGGCCTATTAAAAAGTGCTTTGGGGAAAATTCCTAGTTGAATTTACTTGCAGCATGAAGGTCCTACCTCCATGCTTGCAGCGCCTACCTTTAAGCGTATCTGCTTGCCAGCGTACGCGCGGAGTACACCATTTGTAGTATTTTCGTGTATTTTTTTGGGTCCGTTGACTGTTGCAAGGCCAGGATTGGCTCTGGGCGAAAAGGCAGAGGGTGTTGTAATATTGAACTTCACTTCCTCTCAGCATGACGTTTACACTACCAAGTCACGTCAGGCGTTCCCGCGACCCGGCCGTCTCTGGGCCCCCAGTTTGTTTTCACAAGGACCGGACTCTCATTAAATGTTTTCGGTGTTTATCAACGCCCGGTCGGCTGCCTCGGGGATGACATCCCCGCAGCCAACAAGTTCCACCGCGGGCTAGCACTCCAGGGGAGGGAGGGCTCATCGTCGGCTCTGATATCCCGCCGATGATGGATGAGCTACGCGCTTCGCTTGATAAACGAGGACACTTTACACCGTCCCCGGTGCTTAAAGTATTCCTTTTCATCTTGTCTCCATAGGAGCGTGGTGTATCGTGACCCGAAAATGCACTCGATCAATCTGCGGTAACCCTGCCCAAGGCCCGCTGTCATACCCGAAAGGACGAAAACAGCGGAGCGGTGAAGGGCTTATCAAAACCTGCGAATACCAACTATAGCAGATGCGTCGGTTGAAGAGTTTGCGGACACTCTAACGGGGAGGAAAAGTGCGGATGTGTTGTATGTAAATTACAAGCTTGAAATTCTGTTCTTTTTTTGATAAACTCATCCTATATTCATCTTCAAGTGATCTGTCTAAAATAGGTATAGTGCTCACTTCAAAATTAAATTAATCTAAAGGCATTGGTTCATCTATAGGTTAAGGTTTAACGTTAACTATACTATAGCCTTCCTTTCTTACAGGTTACATACTCTCTTTTCATTGTAGAGATGTGTATGCCTCCGATTAGATTTTCATGTGATCTCCTCTATCGGGCGATTAAATGTGTACTTTGGGTATGAAGGCAAAACATCATGAAGGGACATTTCGATTATTAAAAGGTTTCAAGTCCCAATACACCAAAGATGGTCTACACACGATTCTATCTGCGCGTCAAGACCAGGAACAAATTTCAGAGATCTGCTTATTAGCCTATTAAGCACAAAAACTTGCATAAGCACAAAGAACCCTGCTTTAAAATCAGGTTACCAGCCAAACCCATATGTTTGTTATGCTAAGCAAACAGCAGTTAAATACCAGTCACAAGCAATATACATCACGTGGAGTTTTGGGTGGTAACCTGATTTTACTAACACTGTAATGGTTAGAAATACGTAATGCATCTAAGGTACAGTATATGATTGAGATCTTAGTGATTTCAGTTACCTCGTGTCGTTGATGTGCCTCACGCATGCATGATTCTGGATATGCCAGTGCGAAGGTACGTACATGGGGTGATGTTGTTAAGCTTAAAAGTCATATCACTTCTCAATTTTAAAGCCATGCCGGTGTACCATGTCATTACGTGCCAGCAATGCATCTTTCAAGCGCAACTTATTCTCATCGACAAATGCTTTTCATAATAAATTACTGCGCCAAAGCAAAATTTGCAAGCCAATAGGGTTAAACATTGAGCACTTAAGTTCAGACAGATAAAGCACAATGCGGATTATCTGTCTTCGATACCCGAGACTGCTATTCCAGTGGTACGGTATACTCTTTGACAAAATGGACGTTCATTTCAGCTCACGGCACTTGATAACCTTTGACCGACAAACATTGATTACTAAAAGGGGACTGAAATCCTGCCTGAGGCACATACGATGGCACTTTCCATAGCAACGTGTCCCCACATGGAAGGTTCGTGTGGTTTTGCAATAGCAGTACCCGTAGCCCAACACTAAATGTCAAGAAAAAGTAAGAATTAAAAAAAATTAACAAAATAACAAAACAACAAAAGACTACAAACACAAACAGTGGAAGCCTGTCCAGTAGGAGGTTCGAGTAAATTAAGACACTGTTTGCTTTCCAACTTTAATCTAATATCTCCCACGTATTGGCCTGGTGCCCACACTTTCCCATTCAATAATTACCCTGATTCGCAATGATAATTGAGTTTTACCGGAGCGTGCTCTTAATTATACCAAATTTAGGGCTCGTGAGTCTCACCTAAAAGAAACAAGCATCATATTTATTTGGACCTGTGAACGAACGAAAATAAAATTAACCGTTCGAATAAAACCTGACAATTTGTCGACAAAACTCCAGGTATACAAAGAGTTTATGACTATTTTCTCCGCACTTGAGACGTCATTTGGCCCAAGAAGTGCAGTGGAAACGAATGGACTACGCGCGCGTATTTGTTCAGGCGCTTTCCTTAGAGCCCCCACGTATTTCAGACCCGGAAGTTGATGCTACTTAAGACGAAGATGGAGGCCCACAGAGCTAGGACATTCACCAGTTTTCAACCATATGGAAACAATACCATCCCAGAGGGTGTTTTTCAGTGATGTTGCTTTAATTGCTTCAGAAAAAAACTTCAACGAAACACTTTTTAACCGTAACTTGTTACATGCATGTGATGCATTGTATAGACTTTTATTGTAAGTGTACTTTTACCTCATCAGAGAAAAAACTGCTCCAGGAAACGCAAAAATTAGGTTCCCTTCTCCTCAATAGATTGTCTCCTCAATAGCAAAGGTATACTTCACACGACTGCCTAATCGCTCAATTAAAATGCATTTAATTTGCCGGGTATCGCGTTCCATGTTTTAATCCACGTCAGTGTTATTGAGTTGGCCCGGGGGAGCGTGCGATAACCGCGCCGTGAGACGGTGGCTCAAAATTAAGTGGTACCAGATTACACACTTGGGGCAACAACATGGCCGCTTCAAATTACTTTTAATCCTTCACCGACTCCTCATTCATAATGTATGCGTGTTGCATATGACTGGCCACCGCCAAGAGGGGAAATTTAATATTACGCTATGGGTGCACCATAAGTAGATGGCGCTTTTGTAATTAAGGTGATGTAGGCTATTATGTTTTTGTGGAAGGCCAATTATTTTCTTCTGTGGTGCGTTGCTTGCGTGCAGTGACTGCATCGATCATGTGTACAATAATTATTAAGAGTTTTCCGGTGTAGCATAATTACGTTTTTACATTAGCTCACCAAACTTTTTATTGGCTTAAACTAAGAATATCGTTTCGGTTTGCGGTAACACCATGTGTTTATCTCAACTAACGAGAGGTATGGGTTCTGAAAAGAACCTTATCGTACAACTCGTATCTCAACCTTCGTTAGTGAGAAGGGTTCAAGGGAGAACCAATTTTCGTGCAACTCGTTTTCTCTACTGTCGATAAGTGAGAAATATGATTCAGGGGAGAACCATGGGGACTTCACGGGTTAATATGGTTTAGGGAGAACCATGGGGACTTCTCGGGTTGTTCTCAACGTTTCGATTAGCCTGCTCTAATCTTCATCTAATCTTCGTTTATAATTGTTTATTGCAGCCCCCCTCCCCGGAGGCTGATCCTATCTGCCCGCCCAGCCGGGTTGTTCAGTACTTGTTCACTACCTTTTCATATTTGTTCATGTTCGTGAAGACCTAGCTTTCAATAGAAGACAAGATCTCGAAGCAGACGATGTTGAATCGACTTGGTTGGAAATCTTTCTCCCAAAGACTAAAGCGATCCTTGTTGGAATCGGGTATAGACCGCCGAAACAAAATAACTTTTTTGAACGACAAATACAGTTATTTTCGAACACCGATATATCGACCAATTTGGAATGCTTCTTTTTGGGGGATTTCAATGTCGATCTGCAGGACAGAAATAGATTGACTCCTCCAGTGACTTCAGTTAATGAATGGGCGGATACACTTGGCTTCACACAATTGATAAGTGAACCCACCAGATTAACAGATAAATGTAGCACTTTATTGGACCTTATCTTTGTTTCTGATAAATCTAAAATTTCTCAGTCGGGGTTTTTTAATACAGGTCTTAGTGACCATTGTATGATTTACTGTACACGTAAAACCCAAAAACGTCAGGTAGATAATCACAAGACAATACATATTAGATGTACTAAAGATTATAACACTGACGACTTTAATCAGCAACTCGAAGATGTTGACTGGTCAGAATTATATAATTGTACTGAAGTTGATCTAGCTTGGGATAAGTTTAATAACGTGTTCTTGAATGTCCTCGATACAGTGGCCCCATTTAGACAAATCAGAATCAAAGCTCGATCTGATCCTTGGATCAATGCTGACATCTTAAGACTGATCAAAGAAAGAGATAGAGCTTTTAAAATATTCAGAAAGAACAAAAATGATAAATCATATAAAACCTTCTGCGTACTGCGGAATAAGGTTCAGACTCTCATTAAAAAAGCTAAAAAGGAATATTTCGAAACTAAAATCGAAGAAAATAAACATAATACAAAAGGTCTCTGGAAAAATCTGAAATCACTTGGTTTCTCGGACAAAAATCAAACGAGATCCAAAATTGGATTAAATATTAATGGAAAGACCTGCTATGAAGAAGAACTGGTTGCTGACACATTTAATGAGTATTTTACCTCAGTCGCTGAAAAATTGGCCAGCAACTTGCCCACAGCTCAAAACATATTTAATAAACAGTCTGTTTTTAAGTTTTATTCCGATAAAGGACTCCTGCCAAATAGTTTTCAATTACACTCAGTGGACAATGATATTGTTTTTAATCATTTACAATCCTTAAACCCTCACAAGAGCACAGGCAGCATGGACGGTATCTCAGCCAGGTTTATACGCGACTGTGCAGGTACAATTCGTTCTGTCGTCACCCACCTCATTAATCTTTCTATAACCAACGATACCTTTCCGGCCTTGCTCAAAACTGCCAAAATTATTCCTCTATTTAAAAAACACAACAAATTCGAAGCTGGTAACTACCGACCGATTTCTATTCTCTGTACTCTTAGTAAGGTTTTAGAGAAAGTAGTCTATGAGCAGGTTGAGGAATACTATATTTCTAAAAACATCTTGTACGAATTTCAATCTGGTTTTAGATCCTGACATTCTACTGAAACCGCCCTGATCCACCTTACAGACTTTATTAGGTCCGAATCGAATAGAGGTAATTATGTGGGGGCGATTATATTAGACCTTCAAAAAGCCTTGATTCTGTTAACCATGAAATTCTTGCATATAAATTACCTTCTATGGGGTTTACAGACAATACAGTAGACTGGTTTAAATCTTACCTTTCGCATAGACCACAGGTAGTTGAGATAAACAATATTAGATCAGGAGAACTTAATCTAGCCTGTGGTGTTCCACAGGGCTCGATTTTAGGACCACTATTGTTTTTGTCATATATCAATGATATGCCATGTTCTGTAAACTGTAAACTACAGCTATATGCAGATGACGCTATGTTATTAGCTATAGACAAAAATGCTAACAATGTAGAACAGAAACTCACCGTAGAACTCACAAAGGTCAATCACTGGCTCATAGATAACAGGCTTTCACTCCATCTAGGAAAAACTCATTCCATATTATTTGCTAATACAAGGAACTTGCGTAACAAAAATTTTCTCGACATAACATACAATGGAATTGATATTAAAAGAGCCAAATCAGTCAACTATCTTGGCCTTGATCTAGAACAGGATTTGAACGGTAGCTTAATTGCGCAACACATAATTAAGAAAGCTAACTCTAGACTCAAATTTTTGTTCCGGCATCAAAATTGTTTAAGTAAAAAAGCAAGGAAAATTTTGTGTACGGCCTTAATATCCTGCCATTTTTATTATTGTTGTTCCTGGTATTCTTCATTGTCACAAAAATTCAAAAACAAACTTCAAATCTGCCAAAATAAAACAATTCGCTTTATTAGCAATCTTCCTACAAGATCCCATATTGGTTACAAAGAATTCCATGAAATAGGATGGCTTGATATTCACCATAGAGTAGAGTTCCTCAAAGCTAATCATGTTCATAACATTTTTCATCAAAAATCTCCCAATTATCTCAAAAACAATTTACCTATATTAAAGATGTTCACCACTATCCAACAAGATCTAGTCAATTTAATTTTTTTGTATCACACATTAAAGGAACAGAAATTAACTCTTTTTTCTACACTGGAATTAAATTATGGAATTCACTACCATCCGACCTGAAACTGTATGAAAGGAAAACCTTGTTCAAAACTAACCTTAAAGGATTTCTTTTTAACAAAATTCAAACTGCTGAATCTAGTTAAAGAAGTCAACATAACACAGGAGGCATGGGAAGGTTATGTAAATGTTCCTGTTATAAAGTGCAATATAACATTTTTGATGGTTTTTAAGGTAATTTGAATTTAGCATATTTTAGTGGGATTTTTATCTTATATAAGTTTTTCCTCAGTATATTGTAATATTAGTTTTTAAGTGGGAAGGTTATGTAATTTATAATTTTTAATATTTTTTAAAGATTATATGAATTATAAAAGGGAAAGGGTATCTTTTTGGGACCGCAATGGAAATAAGTTCTTTTAAAACTTTTTTGCGTTATTCCTGCTTTTTCCACAGTATGGGGGACTCTCTGTTTAATTTTTTATTTATTATTTTATAGTTTTAGATAATTAACTAATTTATATCATTTCTATATGTGGAAATTGCGAATAAATCAAATCAAATCAAATCAAATGTCTTCCTGTACTTGTTTTTTATATACTGTAGGATTGTGTGCTGGCAAATAGAATGAAATGAAATGAAATGAAATGAAATGAAATGAAATGAAATGAAATGATTTGATTTTGACGGTCAATTTCCACCGTAGCTATTTTTTAAGGTAAAAGAGCACACGGTGGCTATTTTTCAGTCAAAATTCAAAATCTTGCCTGAAATTGATTACCTGCAATATGCCTCCGGATGGGCCCAAAATAGCCAGAAACTCACCGATAAAAAGCGATGTTTAAAATGTGTGACACCAAATAAATACACGTGTTCCATCATATTTTGGAGTCGGTCAGTGCAAAGCATAATAAATCGGGAGTAAACATTTTCAGTAAACGAGTAAAAGTTTCATCTTCATCGAAACATTTATACGTTTACAATGCTACAATCGATCAGTAGCCTATCAATTCTACTTTCCTGTCATGCACGATGGAGCCGACCTAGAATAGCTTGATGATTTACCAGAGCTTCTTTATTTCGTCCAGCGTGACAACTCAGGAAAATAGAAAGGAAAATACATTCCTTAAACGAACCATGCAGTATTTCTTTTTTGTGGACATGTTATTATGAAGTTTTGTATTTATGCTAATGAATATCTCCATATTCATGAGCCAAAACATGATGTCATCACACGCGCAACAGCAGTGTCTAACTTTTAGACATTTTCCTAGGGAAGGTTTAATGGTTGGCTTCGTTTTCAAGTTCAGTAGCTTGGTTGGACCTAAGTAATGGCCAGCAATTCTTCACTACTTTTTAATAGATTATTTTAAAGGATTGACAAGATGTTACATGTATTGCCAAACGAAAATAGCACCTTCTTGAATACACTGATGGACGGACTTTCTCTAAGAATTGAAACACCACCACCCTCTTTTCATTTTCAATGAAAACGGGCAATTAGACACTGTTTATACATTTATAACACATGCTAAGTAAGTACACATCGCATGTTTCCTTACACGCAATTCCTTCCCCTCTGATATGCTTATCCGGAGATGTGTCAAGAGATGACGTATTAGTTATTAGCCTGTCAGTTACCACTCAATGGTTTGTGGTCATTGTGCTTATTTTAAACGTAGTATATCCAACATTTGCAAATAAAAAAATAGAAAAACTACTGAATTATTACGAAATGCCGTACCAGACTAAGTAAATCGCAGTCTCAAGCATCCTGTGAAATTGTGGCACCTGCACTGTGCTGTCATTTTCAAGAAAAGTGGAAATTTATATCGTTTTCCAACGATTGTCGGCGGACAATCGTTGGAAATAATCTAGTTCCCTGACCTCTATAAATTGCTCCGTTTTGTCTAAAGTATGGTCAGGGAACCAGACTACAAGAACACATGTTTTCTCTCCGTTTTCCCAGCATCTATATTTCCCCCAAAACTTTAAACTTAAACAGGTCAGTGTTACAGTATTTGCTAGCACGCTATAAAATACTACCCCCCCCAAATCCATTTATTTCTGAAAATATCAGCAAAAGCAAAATGGTGTATATACCTTTAAGAGTATCACACAAACAGAAGCGGTTTTCTATATAGAATAGTGCCGGTGGGGCAGCATCACAGTTTAAAAAGCAACTGCAATTCAAGTAAAGGGATTACCGGTACTTGATGTCTTTCCTGGTCGCTGTAAAATTCTCACGACGGAGTACGGTACTTTTTCGATTGAATTGAATTGAATTGAATTAAGAGAAACCAACTTGAAACACCTGCCTAATCTGCATCAAGGATTGATTAAATATTAGATATTCATATCTAATAAAATAGTATGTATACAATTACATATTTCAGTTCATGCCAGTTAGCAAGCAGTACATGTATACTCGTTACCGTTCATCTCCAGGAGTATGGGCACCGTCACTTTGTTCAAATTTAATGTTCCCTCAGTATTTCGCGGGTACCCACATTTGTCTCACTTTGTATAGAACATAGAGGGTGATCACCAACCGAATACACAACGTGTAGTGATACTACCCGTATGTACGGCTCATTATAGAGTCGACTCTAAGAATAGTAAATATTTACAAATCCTTTTGCGTTTCTGTATTTTCAAACAACAAAGTGGTTTCTATTTTCAGTGTAAAAATACCATTTTCTTCCAGTTGTTAATGAGCTTTCTTTGAAACTAACAGTGGGTTTTCCAATATTTAGCGACAGTCAGCTCACTGGTAACGTTGGGGGTGAAGACGATGACGACGATGACGATGACAAAATAGTACTAACATCTTTTGAAACGTACAATCTGTTTTTATAACGGATAGGCTATTTCTTAACCATGTGAAACACATTTCGATAACACTCTGCTATTTCAATATGTAGGAGATCTTATGCGTTTAAGTACGTTTTCGGCAATGTGTTTACAAATACGTACCGGTAATTCATTTCGGTGCGGCAAAATCGCGACGAATTTTGCACTGATGCCAAACGTCGAATTTAATACATCAAATGCTTGTAAAAGACAAAATGGCGGACAGGGAGAGACTGGTGCGTAATTTTGCTATAGGAGCAACCAGGAAAAGAGGACTTTTGTAGCAGACTTTCGTTATGCATAATTTATTGAGAATATCTGTCGCATTTTACATGATACTTTCGCTTCTTCTATCAAGACGAGAAAAGGCAACCGTCATACAGAGCACCCGTTCCTGCAGACGTTTAATTAGAAATAAAGGTTGGTTTCAAACAATTATGGACGCATACACAAACAAAAGGTTTAAGTAAACATTTCGGGTGTCGAAGGCAACTTTCAATTTCATACTCAAGAACATAGAACATGACTTACGTCAGACGATTACTGAAGACCAAATTTTCCCAGATGTGCGTTTAGCAATTTGCCTGTATCGTCTGGGCTGGGGAGATTACAATTACACGATAGCGGAAATGGCCGGAGTGGGCCCAGCTTCAACCATAGTCCAAGAGGTGTCCCAATCCATAGTCAACAATCTCTGGCATGATTCAATGGCAAAATACTTCCCCAAAAGAGAAGAGTTTGAAGAAAAGATGTTGGACATGGAGAAACATTGGCAATTTCCTTGCTGTTGGGCAGCAATAGAAGGTTGTCATATTCCATTCAAGTGCCAATGTGCAAGAAATACCATAACTTCAACAACTTTTATTCGATCGTCCTGATGGGACTGCTGGACGCCAGGTACAGATTTATTTGGGCAAGCTGCGGTTTTCCAGGGAATTCACACGATTTCATTATTTTGCAGTCCATCACCACCACCGATCTATAGGAGAAACTACAATAAGGGCAAATATTCCCTTCGTACGCTAAAAATGTTGATGGGGTGAATGTTTTCCCACTTATTCTGGGATATACTCATGCCCCTTCACACCCTGGTTGATGAAAACATTATATATACACCCATGCAGTTTTGACTCGAGAAACTTTTTCGTTTGTTTGCAATTTCCTTCCTCAAGTTTATGCGTACGCATGGGCATTCCAACTACGTCAAGCCGAAGTAGGAATTTATGTTAATTCGACACTACGCTGGCACGACGTTTGACGTCACACCGGTGTGCAACTGCCGTGTAGCACGGCAGAAGCTATCGTGCAACACGGCAGGCTGCAGAGTCGAACATAGCTAAACAATTTGCGTCAAACGTCTTGCATTTAATTGGAAAATTCACAATATTTAAGTTCGACACGGCAGAAGCACGACGTTTGACGAAGGCCGAATTAGTACAGTTGGTGGTCATGATCTTAAGAATAGAAGTAGACTCACAGCAAATATTTCATTGTTTGAAGCAGCATGCATAATGCACATGCACTTGTATATACATGTAAAAGGTACTGCATAGAGGAATTTCACATTAGCCCCTTCTGCGCAATTCCGGGTTGAAAGCGAGAATGTCAGTGGCAAACAAAACAACGCTTTTCAACACATTCATTTATGCATGAATAAGTCAGGCCATAAAAGGAAGGGCAGGCGCACGATCAGCATAAAGTTGTTTACTGTGACATTGAGATCCTCGTTTTCAAACGCGGAAGTGCGCAGATCGGCGCTAAACTCGTCGTTGTGGGATTCCTCTATAACTGTCATTTTAGATCTCGCGACAAACAGATCCCGAGCCGAGCAGCTAATTGGCTGCTGAGGTTGCAAGCTTTCATGAATATTCATGACTTGGGAGGAACGCACAGTAAATAAAAGGTCCATGTAGCTTGTGTCACAAGTTGCAGCACAAAAGGCATTGCACTTTATAGGAAACAAAAACCCGCTTTTACCTTTTACCTTGAATTTGTCCGAAGGCGAGGGTCATTATCAGCGTCTAGGTCCCAAGGCGGTTTTAAACGTACGTTTAGAACCGACCCAGCACATATTTATTCCCATTCATAAAATACCTTTTTGTATAATTAAGCAAAAACCACCGAAAATTATAAATTTCCAATGATTTTGTTCTGTTTTTTACCTTGGTTTGTAAAACACCCCTTCAGCTATTTAATGGTTCGTGCCACGCGCGAGTAGTGGTAAACATTTCCTTATATGGAAATTGACGCGCGCGCGACGCGCTCGCCAGGTGGTGCAGAACGCAGCAGTGCCGGTGTAGTGTGAAATTATGGACTCTAAATACGGACGCATCGGTAGTATTGCGTTATTAGGAGAGTGACTGGTCGCTCGAGTGTTCAACCAATAAAATGAACCAGATTTTGTAGGACTCTACATTTTGTGTGACACCGGAATTTCTTTTTAAACCACGCCGTGTTTAAACAACTTCCAGCCGTGTTTAAACAACCGTTTAAACACACCCACGTGACAGGCTCTCGACCAATAGGGATAGTGAAACTCGCTGAGGCATTTATGAATAAGGGAATAAATGTGCTGGGCCGGTTTTAAACGTACGTTTAAAACCGCCTTGGGGCCTGAGCGCTTGATAATGATCCGAGCCGAAGGCGAGGGTCATTATCAGCGTCCAGGCCCCAAGGCGGTTTTAAACGTACGTTTAAAACCGGCCCAGCACATATTTATTCCCATTCATAAAATACCTTTTTGTATAATTAAGCAAAAATTATAAATTTCCAATGATTTTGTTGAATTTGTTTTACCTTGGTTTGTAAAACACCCCTTCAGCTATTTAATGGTTCGTGCCACGCGCGAGTAGTGGTAAACAAGTCCTTATATGGAAATTGACGCGCGCGACGCGCTCGCCAGGTGGTGCAGAACGCATCAGTGCCGGTGTAGCGTGAAATTATGGACTCTAAATACGGACGCATCGGTAGTATTGCACTGTGTTATTAGGAGAGCGACTGGTCGCTCGAGTGTTCAACCAATAAAATGGACCAGATTTTGTAGGACTCTACATTTCGTGTGACACCGGAAAAAATGTTTAAAACCGCGCCGTGTTTAAACAACTTCCAGCCGTGTTTAAACAACCGTTTAAACACACCCACGTGACAGGCTCCCGACCAATAGGGATAGTGAAACTCGCCGAGGCATTTATGAATTTGAATTAACACACCGTTAATGTTCGTGTAGATTTCAATGTTTTGGCTGCACAAAATGACATTGAAATTCTGGTGTATTTAGAACAGGGCCACCTGCTGAATGTTTTCATAGTTAAAATAATTAGTTTGAAGCAGCACACCGTGCAAGTGAGTGTAGATTTAGTAAGAAGTTGTTGAACAAAAGTCGTTACAACTTTTGTGGCAAAAAGGAATTACAAGTTGATCCAATCGTGAGTACGCATATTCTGCCTGTCAATCATGTTAGAATGTTCAGAGAAAGTAAAGTTCGTGCGTTCCGCCGACCAGTTGAATCTGGGCAAGATAAAACTTGTATCTAATGAGGAAGTTTAGTCAAGAAAATATCTTATACTTATTCATTTTGGCTCTTTCCGTTACATATAATATTTGATCAATGTTGACATGACTTTTCTCCTCGAGTATGTTGGGATATTTGTGGCGGGAAGTTGACAGACTCGGGCTAATTGGTCTCATTGCCCCACTGCAATGGCTAGTATGTTTAATTTATCCATAATATTTACCACATACCTGCCATACAAGGTAAACACTTTGATAATTTGCAGTGACTATAGGCACTGGATGTGCTCCAGGTATAATCTCTCCCCTGTTTTGGTGGGTAATTTGCCGAGTACTGTTGATGGGCCCGGTGAGTCCCATTCATGGATAAGTGATGAACCCACGTGCACTCGACTTTTACTCGATCGATCAAGTTTGAATGAAAGGATTCCAATAATCCCGGTTGCATTTTGAACAGCAACGCTCAAATAAAATCGGAGCCTTTATCTGATTGGTCAATATGTCACGTTACATGACATTGCATGGATGAATGAAATAGAAATAACGCAAGACAATAGGCTTTTTAGGTACACAGCCTGACACTGTGTACGAATTCAGTCTTGGAGGATCAAAGCTGGCGATACAAATAAGGAACCTGCACGGTAATAAAATCATGTTGCATAAGATCAACTTCCATTGCCCATTACATTTTGTTTTTGACAAATGCTGCTGGCGTGTATCCTGTGGGGGCTTAGGCGTAAACCAATATAATTTACTCCCACTGCAAGATATCTCCGCGCCTAAATCTGGGCTACATAAAAGCGTTCGTCCTAAAATAGCTGTGTGAAGATCAGTAAAAGTAATAATAACGCACCTGACCATCCCTTGAAAGTGCGTCGTTTGTCTGATAATCATTGACGATGATTTTTGGTTCAGAAAAGTCGGACCCTTGGAAAGTTAGCAAATGCAAAGTGCTGCCCTCTGTCTGTCAGTATCAATGCTTCGGATATTTCCTTATAGAGCACCGAAGTCTGACGTCAGTTGGCATGACAACTGGTTCCAAACAAATGTAAATTTCGACTGTTCCTTTGTTAACAGCCAGTCATGCAAACACATAACAAAAGTATTCTGGTTCCAAACATTGCATTGACGTCATCACTTCGGTGCTCTATTGCTCCGTACATGCATATTACACATTACGGTATAATGTTTACACACATTCTAATTTTTGCATCCCTGTATGGTATTTCTTCCCTTTGTTTCTGTAGACTATGTACACAAAATTCCTTGTGGAGACAACCTAACCCATAGAATTGCCTAGTGGAGACCTATTCAGTCCCTTTGTCTCTATTGTGTTCTTGTCTCCATAGGGCAGTACATTCAGGGCCACAGACACACACAAGTGTGTAAACGCCTGCATTCGAGGACCTCCTATTGTCCTCCTATTGTTCATACTTTAACATTTTGGCAAGGGTCCTCATTGGTTTTGTACACGATTTTCAAACGGGGACCTTTCTCAATCAGGGACCCTACTGTCCTCTATTGTTAAAGGTCCCCTATCGAATGCAAAAACAAACTCACACACCCTTGGAAATATGGTAACTAACCGAAGAGATGAAACTATTGAGATTTCGGGGCAATGTGCGCATGCCTTTGTTGGAGTGCTGATGAAAATAGAACTGGCCATTCGTGATTCTGCGCAGAGTGTCAACCAATAAACCTCAATCGACATATCCCAGGTTTTATACACTAAGTACAAGTTTTCACAAGGGTTATACCGATTCCATAACAATGGAAAATTAACACAATAGTGGAGGCTATTTTGTCAGTGTTTCTCAGTGGGAAATTAAGCACCCTGTGGTATAATGGAAACCTATTTCTTTCTAGAGGCCGCAATTGTTCGATTTCTTCATTTTGTTCTCAATTTCTTTTGATTGATCACCCATATGTTATTAGGTTTCATGGATTTGACATTATACAATAAGGATAACCCCAAACTGCTAAGCCGCAATATGCTAATAGGTTATTACTGGTTTAAAGAACTTCCCAAAGGTTGAAATACGAGGGTCGGCTGAAAAGTTCGCAGGTTGACTCTGAAGGAGTAATGACAGATCAATGAAAAATTGAAACTTAGCATGCATTTATTTCATCCCTTTTGATAACTTATTGTATGCTGTTGGAATGTCATGTGGGAGAGTTGAAAAGAAGCTAGAATTTGTGGTGTGCCCACTGGGGTGAAACAGTAGGGCAACAGTCTAGGTAGAGAGAGGACATAGGGTACAGGTGGGTGCCGCGTCTTCTGACCCCTGATCAAAAGCGCACCAGGCTTGTCATATCAAGGGATAACTTGGAGCGTTTTGAAGCATGCAGATTCAGCTAATTTCATCGAACGTTTCCTGAGTGCTGGGCCATCATTTTGAGCCAAAGACCAAGAGGCAATCCATGCAGCAGAAACACATGCCCCCCCCCCCCCCCAAAGAAGGCAAAGGTCGTTTCGATGCCAAATTGTGTCAATTTTTACGAAGTCGTCTACGAATCACCAAATACGGCCTTACCTGGAAACAAACAATGCAATTAGTTATCAAAAGGGATGAAATAAATGCATGTTAAGTTTCATTGATCTGGCATTACTCCTTCAGAGTCAACCTATGAACTTTTCAGCCGACCCTCGTATGTCATTTGAACTTCAGCATCTCACTTTGACATGATGTCAACATAAACAAATATTAAATAGTTATTTCTGTCAAGGGCTCTTATAAATAATGCCCTAATCTGTTTGGAATAGGCCTATACCATCCTTTCCGCGCAGACATATCGATTAAATTGTACAAACAGCCTTCTTCATTTGGCCATAAGGCTGGTGAAAGAATTGGTACACATTCAGTATTTAAGAAAAGGTGTCCCTGAAAGGGGACACCAGGCAAATATTTGCACTATAGGCCTATCCTCCCTGAGTCCATTCTAAATACACGATTCAGAGAATCAGTAGCACACAATATTCATATGACAACCCCTCTCCACCTCTCTGGGAAAGAGAAAAGTTGACAGTAAGATTTCGTCCCAGTGGACACTTCCTTGGAGTGTCCTTGCTGCAAATGTCCTGACAAACCATAGGGGAGTGCCCCCGGGAAATCATCACCCTTTCTAGGCATATGCCACGGCCTGGCAAGCTCGCCCATTTTCAATTACTGCAAAGTGACAGGCAGCGCACTTCACTGGCAAACCGCGTGTACACATGCCGGGAATTTGCCGCGTCAACACGTGTCGACAAATTGAGTATGCTTCGAGTGAGGGCATGTCGCGGCGGTGTTATTCAGGTTGTCCATGCAATTTTCGCAGGTTTTTCTTTTTTGGCTTCTCTTGCGATTACATTTTCTGCTTTCCTGTACCAACATGTTGCTCCTATTAGACGCTGGATCTCGTTCGAAGTATTTGGGCTAAAATTCTTGAGTCTCGCCAACTCATTAGGGCTAATGGACGACATCGCTCTTCCGGGAATATCCGAAGAGAGCCGTGCATCCTGGGCCAAATCCTTCAAGTCTGTAGGCTGACGCGACACAGGACAGCAGTTGTACTCCCACTGTTGATCTTTGACAATTGGAATTTTTTTTTTTACAGCAAATTGGATTTGTTGTTCACTAACAAGATGATAAAGAAAGCCTTGTAGTGGTATGGCGTGAAACGCACTTCTTCAGGTCGCCAGTATAAATGTATTAGTTTCCGTGTAATAATGATGATGTTAAATATTGTTTTAGAAAACACTCTTGCTACAACAGGTCCGCATGCAGGTATACTTGTATGAGCCCGTTGTTCCGAGTGTTCTGCTGCTCTTCCATCTTGCAGGCATTACTGTAAATTGTATACGAGCCAGTATAGTCTGAATACAACCACGTGGTAAGTGAGATGTCCACGCTTCAGTATCGTGAATATTTAGAAGCGCTCATCAGCCCAGTTCTAATCAAAAGTACCAAGACCATCAAAAATAATATTGATATACCGCGGCGTCCAACGACCTCTGACTGAACATTATAATCCACACATAGGTACTTTTTCACACTTTTGGTACATCTCGTGGGAACTTGCACTTTACACCGAGAAAGGCCGCGACCAACAAACGGGTCACACGTTGTTGCTATAATTCTTGACGGGGAATTTAGAGAGTCTCCGTATGATAATTTTGCTGGACAGGCGTCCACGCCATACCTTTAATTCGTAGGGGTCCCAGCTGAATCAATCAGCCCGAAGTGCTTGAACCGTCCTCGTCTGCCGACGACCGTACCATCACATTGTATTTAGGTAGATGCAAGCGCTCCGAGAATACACAGATTCCGTTGGCATGGTGATTGATCCCAAATTAGCCGCACCTGTCTCTTAGGACCAGGGCGAGTATTTTACTTGCATGCGAAGGAGAAAGAGAGTGTGCGAGAGGGAAGAGGAATATTCGAAGGAGAGCTGAGGAGTCTAATAACGTGTGACTGGCGGAGAAGAGGAAAGCAAGAGGGGCGTCGAGTCTCCGGCACTTAACATCTTAGTGACAACTGGGCCGAGAGACGAGTCATAAGGGAAGATGCGAGACTAGTAAGAGACAAATGGGAAACAAGCAATGAAATTATCTACATGTGTTATTACTGAGTGACAATGCGGCCAAGAGAAGAATCACAAAGGAAGATGTGAGGGTGTAAGAAAGGAAAAAAAACATGAAATCAAAATGTATGTGTTACTTACAAACCATAGTTTTATTTTAATAAACTATGTCACTGTATTGTCAAACGTCTCATCAGTACTAAAATGTCTGTATTACAGCAAAATAAGTTCTCGCAATAGGTTTCTATTAAGGTTTTCTTAAAAAGGTCAAAATAAAACACCTGTTTGAGCAAACTGATTAGCCTGCATTTACCCGTTCCTATTGGTTAAGAGCCCATCACGTGGGTGGTTTTAAACGGTCGATAAAACACCAGGGTGCGTTCCACTCACGCGAACGTTGCCAACGTTGGCCAACTGCGCGAACAATTTTTCATTGGATGTGCACAAAAAAATGTGCGAACGTTGGCAAACGTTTGCATTCAACAGGGACCATTAGATTTTATACGCGTGCAGGATGCGTATATGTAGCTCGGAAAAAGTCGCCTTTTAAACCCCCATATTGAGTTACAATTTCGTCAGTCTTACATTATGCATTTCAACATTTTGATATGGGAAGTACATTTCTGATAGTGTACCAGATAAATGCAAAATGGTGATTTAATAGGCGACATTTTCCGAGCCGCATACGTAGGCCTATCCTATACGCGTATCAAATCTAAGGCCGGGAATCCATGTGTCCGTATTGCGTTATGCGTAAAAATTAAATTACACGGAAAGTAATGGATCACGCAATACGCATTGCGGATGATCCATTGCTTTCCGTGTAATTTCCATTGATCTCCATTTTTACGCATAACGCAATACGGACACATTGATTGCCGGCCTTATGGTCCCATTGTTCCCGCGAGTGGAACGCACGCCCCGTTTTAAACACTTTTTCCGGAGTCCTATAAAATCTGGTTCATTTTATTGGTTGAACACTTGAGCGACCAGTCACTCTTCTAACGCAAGCGCAATACTACTGATGCGTCCGTATGGTCCGTATTTAGAGTCCATAATTTCACACTACACCAGCACTGCGGCGTTCTGCACCACCAGGCGAGCGCGTCACGCGCGTCAATTTCCATTTAAGGAAATGTTTAGTAGGCTACTACTCACGCGTGGCACAAACCATTAAATAGCTAAAGGGGTGTTTTACAAACCAAGGTAAACAAATTAACAAAAATCATTGGACATTTATAATTTTCGGGAGGTTTTTGCTGAATTACAAAAAAAGGTATTTTATGAATGGAATAAATATGTGCATGGCCTGGACGCTGATCACGACCCTCGCCTTCGGCTCGGGTCATAATCAAGCGCCCGCGCCCCAAGGCGGTTTTAAACGTACGTTTAAAACAGGCTCAGCGCATATTTATTTACTTATTTAAAATGTATTGTACACGATTGGTACGGTAATCCTCCAATTTAATTTTTACTGAATTATTACGAAATTCCTTACGAGACTGTAAATTAATAGTAGTCTTCATAATCCTGTGAAATTATGGCACCAGGTGTGCTGTCATGTCGTCAAGAAAAGTGGCGCGCCAGGACATGCTGGCATTCGGGGCGCGTCACGCGTCCAGGCAGCCACGCGCGCCTTGACTAAAGGCTATCCTCCGCCCGACGGTTGAAAACGAGCGCCGTTTTTCTCTCGGTTTTTTTCGCCATCCAACAACGCAAAACTTTGAACGATATTTCCTATAAAATACCAACCCCCAAATCCGCCCATTTCTGAAAATTGCAACAATGACAATCATGTACACTACCGGTACCTTTAAGATCTTCCGTTTCCCGTTATTCTTTCAAGAGGGACTACGTGTACATTTTTCAAAATCGACAGTAAACAGCTTTCCGGGAAAAGAACACCTGGATAGACACGTTCACGCTAAGTGTTTGTATATATTAATTGTGATCAAATTTTATTTGATTGATATTGAATAGAAATAGAAACCCAGGCTATAGAATTATTCACTACCTGTCACAATCCATGTAACTTTAATTGCAAAACGAGTCTTAATTCTGCCTACATTTTCCATTATATAATGTAAAGTTCAACCTGTGTGTAATGTCATTCACTGTATAACTGAACATACATACATGAATACATAACTGATATTTTTTAAACAGTTTTCAATGTTTGTCAAACAATCCACGTCAAACAATCCACTTTTTGTCAATGTTGTGTATTCGTAATCTTAAAACTACAGCATTATCCACAGTTTGTAGTCAGATTATCTGCCTTTTGAATCTTTCATTTGGTTCGATTTTTATTAGATTTGATATTGACAAATTGTACGTATTCATATAAATGTATGTATTTATATATTATTATTTCTTTATTATTAATATATTCAAAATTGGAAGGTTTTCACCACAGAAATTAATTTTTTCTTATCCAAATTTCTCAACAAACTCGATGGCTGAATGACATTAAAAATGTGATGCGAATAAGAGAAACGTGGGTTGTGTTTTTATTGCCAATTTGTAACATGTAAAAAGCGCTGGTTCTTTAAAAAAAAATTTTTAGAATTAATGAGTTAATTCCAATAAAAATGTCCTTGCTCATTTCAATTTTATATGATACATTTTATTTAATCGTATAATCAAGGGACGTACATTATGAATAGACACCCGGTCTGCAGACCGTCAAAAATCATTCCATCACCATTTTCAAGTCGTGCAAATTTTACATGATATGCACATTGAAAACCATGAAATTCAATGAAATTCAAATCCCTTGTTTGAAATACGACAGTGCTTCATCGAGTCATGACTAGCTAATTACAGGCCGGAGCCCGTTGCGCGAGCCGAATGTTCTGTGTCAGTAGTTCCGTTTAATGAGATACCTGTTCAGTCGTGAAACGAAGCCGTTGGGGAGAGCCACATATATTCTAACTGACAAGACATAGGCCGCATTTATAAGGACTGTGTTGTCACAGTTTATATTGAATGTAGTTTGGGAAAAGAGGAAAGCGACTATCGGCGTTTTACTAAAGCATATCTCAATTTAACAACGGAGAAGAGATTGTTGACAATCTACATGACAATGGTCATACTGATTAAAGTAAACAAATTGTACTGAAAAGGGAAAAGATGCAAGAGAGAGAGAGAGAGAGGGAGAGAGGGGGGGGGGGGGGGGAGAGAGAGGGGGGGGGGGGAGTAGAGTAGATGTGAAGTGATCGGAAGAATCCGTGAATACACTACTGAAGAACAAACAGCTTTGATGGGGAACATGGAAATTTTGTGTTAGATTAGCAGGTACAATCATCTTTAAAGTATAAGCACACCGTTAATATTTTCATTGGGTTACGCATGTTCTCTCATGATGTCTTGTTAATGAGGTGTAATCGAAGAACATTTGTTAGAATTCACATAAAATGGTAATTTGTAGCTGTCAATGTTTGGGTTTTCCTCTGGGTTTCCTCTATCAAGATATTAGAGCACTATGTGGCTACCCTTAGTAGAGGTACACAAATTGTATCTTGACGGCCATTCTATAGCACGTGCAATATTAGCCCTCAATTTTGCCACACATTTGACAGGCTTGCAAACTATGGATAACTTTCCAATTAAATGACTGTATAAAAATTACAGTTGCAAAAATACCGTTATATGTGTTTTTTGATTTACTTGTGATTTATGTGATTTCTTGTTGCAAGATACAGTGGCAGACATACGTATAACAGTGCAATATCATAACCTGTACGTAATAATGACGTCATAGTTCACAAAAAATCCAAAGGCGGAATTTTCTTCATCAAATAACTCGTCACCCCCGCAGTACGTAGCAGCAGAGGTATCTGTTCTACAATTACTGCGTGTGCGCCCGTAGTCGGTTATTTTATGGCTCAGGTCAAGTAGTGGACGTCAAATAGGTGGCGGCACCTTCACTATATTCTGCGCCTGCATCACTTGAGCAACATTAATTAGAACGGCAAGTTTGTATCAAAAGAAAGCTACGAAAACACGCGATGCATTGATTATTGTTTCACTTCAGTCCCTCCCCATCGTCAAGAGGCATCCACCAACAAGGTACTGTGCTGGAACAACATCCGTTGGCAAGGTCTTCACAGTGCATTTGTACCCTCTACTCGGCGCGGACTATAACTCTGCGAGAGTTAGGTCCCAATTCCCAGATGAACCGCACGTCCCCACCCCCCCCCCCCCCCCCTTCCGTTCAGTTGGTGCGACCGCACGCTGTTTGAAGTGCGCATTACACCCCGTCACTTGACGGCCCAATTTCGCCAGGCGACGAGTCCCGCATTCGTTTAGCAACGATGTCCTAATTACGGAGCTTACCTGAGGGAGCTGCCGGGAGTCATGCGTCAGAATTGTACGATGTCATCATCGAAAAAAGCAGTAAAAACAAAGGCGAAAAATAAATTGAACCATTTACAAAATAACCGAGGGCCTGCAGCAAAGCTTGGCATATCGATTACCTTTCACCAACCGACAAAGAACGCTCTGACGTGGGTTGAGGCAGGTATTTTTGTGTAAAGTGTAAAATCGGTACCGGTATATTAATCATGCATAAGAATGGTCGCAGCGCGCGGTAATCGAGCGCGCGTTAATCCTCAAAGTAGCAAGTTGCTGGTTTAAAGTGCCCCTGTTCTCAAGGAGCAGTAGTGACTATTTAAGGGTAAAATTGAGTTATTAAAGAGTTAACATCTCTTATTTAACTAAACCAAGTCCATTAACGCAAAACAGGCAGACTATACGGTACTTGGTCTTGCGGATTTGCCCATATTTAGGCCTATGCCTCCTAAATGTGTCAAAAGGCATTTCTCTGCAATGTAAAATGCAGCAGTCCTGCCCCTCATGTAGGCCTTATCCTATACACGGACATCTCATGAAGTCGCTTTGACAATCTACAGGCCGTAATTGCCTTCAGGTAATGAAAAAACATTGCTAAGGGAACCTATAGAACTGCAGCAAGTTGTCGATCAACGTTTTAAAAGTACCGCGGGCTTTGCGCGTGCCTGCCCGCACCATGGGAATGGTTGTAAGAGCTAGAGAGCAGCATAACCCGCGCAACACACCAGAATGCCAATTTTACAGTTGCATAGCTACGAGTCGTTACATCTTCACAACACTCATGAGCCCCCGTTGTCTTTTGAATGCAGACGAGACTAAACGTGGTGCGCCCACATCTGCGTCCGGAACAAGACACGCAAAGTCGCGTAGATCGCAATACGGACACAAGGATTCCCGGCCTTACTGTTAAGAAACGCAAACGCTCGACTTTTTTTGTTTGCAATTCATCAGGGTCTTGTACACCGAGACCATACCAAACTACTCTACATGGGACTTGTGTTAATTGTCCCTCAATTTGTACAGGTGTAGCGTTAATTTGAGTCACTGTGAAATGCGGGCTCATTGGTAGTATTGCACATGCCCAAGTGAAGATAATTAGGAAAGTGGCCGATCACGTGAGAAGGTTTAACCAATAAATAGGGAAAAGGAGTCCGATTTTTACAGGAGTCCGATTTTCATATGACACCGGTATGAAAATTGGGCCTAAATTGAGGATTGAAGGAAGAACTGTACTCATCACGTATTTTAAGCCTGGAAATTTGCATGCCCATTACAGTTTTGCATCTGCATGACTAAAACAAACTCGCTTTTCAATATTCTGCTTTAAAATTGATTTCACTTGGGAGGATACAAAAAATGTACCTGTGCGATGACGTTGGAGGCAGTTGTAGACCTCTGACACAAGGATGAGAAATTGGATCAGTCACCCAGTGCCTCCATCGCTATTTTGTCCAATCGTATATTGCTCCACTTCCTGCTTGAATTAGGTCTGCAATATACCATCCACGATGTAGAAAATTAAATCACGATGGAGTGTGGTTTATTTAACCCGATTCTTGATCAAGACTGAAAATTTGTTACATTTTGACCAACGTTTGCAGTGGGTCGGAATGCTAGTACAGTGGCGATAACATTCCATCATTGTAAACCTATTGTCTGTATTTAATTGCGTAACTCTTGATAACAGAAGGCTAGTTATTTTATGCAAGTGCAATAAAGGTTAATATGTCACCGAGATTTTCTTTTCAAGCATATAGTCAAGAATAAATTCTCAATAGGGCGTAACAAATTTAGTTCCACTCGGCATTTACCTGAAATGGTTCAATTGAACAGATTCAAACAATAGTGCAATTTGTTACATGTATTTGAAACTCACTGTATGCCTTCGTCTTCGCTAATCTTCTGTACGGAAGAGATACCATGGGTTTCTTCTTAGCCGTACCATGTGCTTGGCTTGGAACAGGCAGCAGAGTGAGAAACTTTCCCCGATGTTTCCATCTTTTTGTTAGGAGCTTTCTTTGAGTGGACATAAGTACAACTCTGTTTCAGGATTTTTCCACGGCATGGCTTCAGGATTCGTCATGTTAAACAAAATCATATTCCAGACAAGACTACTTTCATAAATCAGCTGACTTTTCAATCTGCTTTGTTTACTCCTTTCTTCCTTTCTGAGTTGCTAATGTTAAACCAACATGCTTCCATTATGTCAAAATTGCCACAAAATAAATGTGCCTTCTGCCAGCTGCGTACCCTGGAGACGGTTGCAGGTTTGTACTGTGGTTCTCATTGCAAACTCTGCACTCTCCTAGTGCATCTAACACTGGGAATTAAAATGGGCAATGATGAACTTTTACAGATACCGAAGGATTTATATGTAGCTTGTTGGTCTGTGGGCTAACTTCGCAAGAAGAATGTCACATCTACAAAGAATTATGTAAGAGTGTTCTAATTTCATTGTTACGATTCTGGATTGGTCCCATTTATTGGAATGCATGCAAATTCTCACGTTTAATTAACTGTCATTCACCCGTCACTTCCTATAGCAAGATATAAAACAGCGAGAACCCCCCCCCCCCCCTCCCCTTTGTGTTGGTCATTGTGTTCCCAGCATCTCATGTATTCCTTTCAGATATCTAGGGGGGGTGGGTTAGGTAAGAATAGTTTGGAGTGTGTATGGAGTTTTGGGCCAGGGACAAGGGGGGGGGGGGGGGGGGGGGGTACCCCTTGGTCCCGTATCGTGCTGGGTATATTACACATAGCGGCAATCTTTGAGGGGATTTTTTTTCAATAATATACACGTAAAAAGGGTTTACACATTCCTGTCCAAGGGTAACAAAGGCATTTACCTCGAAATTGGCGGCTACGCATCAGGTCGGTTGGAAAGTTACTCATTGTGTTGTGGGCTATGCATGTCTTATTTGTGGCGAAATTGAGGGCTTTATTGCCATATGAAGCACGATATGGGGGAAAAGGGACCCCCCCCCCCTCTTTTGTGTTGGTCATTGTGTTCCCGGAATCTCAGGAATTCTATTCAGAAATATAGGGGGATGTGTTAGATAACAATAATCTGGAGTGTGCTTAGGGTATAGGGATAAAAGGGGGGGGGGGGGGGTACCCTTTCCCCCATATCGTGCAGGGTATCTTTATTGCAGGTAATGTAATCATCCAAGGTTTCTAAGATTTACTGAAAAGTAGCCACATCTTTCTCATATCCTTTTAAAAAGCAAAATTATTTTACATAGTATTTCCTTGTAGCCTTGAATATGGACGACGGCCATAGCCGTGGTTTGCAAAAGTCCACCTGGCCGGTTGACGTATATAGGAGCATTCCTGTGCGTATTCAAACCATTCATGTTTCAACTACATGTATATTGTTCTTCGGTGGGACTGTAATGAACAGATGGAGCTTTTATTCACTCGAAGGGGCGGGGGATCTAAGTGCGATGAATAGGACCACTCTATTCAGTGTGGTGCCTATTGTTTGCGTTTACGCTTGTCTTCACAGCCTGATCTTGGCATACCAGTGTGGCTAGTATACCTTCTCAATATGTGGCCGTGTAGATTCACATGCAGAAATGTTCCATAAACGTCCCATGGGAAAATGGCATAGGAGGTCTAATTCACCATCGAATGCCAAAAGGAAATCCCGACGGAATTTTTTAAGGGATTTGTCATGGGACGTTTCCTTAAGGGTTATATTTCAAATTCTGCCATCGAAACACTGGAATTCTCTTTACGTATGGGAGCATTTTCAAACAAAATAAAGGGAGGCCCTTTAGTGCATCAAGCGAAATAAGGGAAAGGATGAACTTAGCCCAACTTATGATACCTCATGAAGGACAATTAAATGTATCCATCATATCTGCAGGGTGATTTAACATATTATCGTGATATAACAGACATCGGAAGATTTGAAACCGGAGGATTTGAAAAGATCAACAGAAACAGATTTAAAACAATGTGTGATTATTCGACCGGCATTATAGACACTTTCAGCAGGTACCGGTAATAAAGGAAGGCTTGGAGACAACAATAAGTAATTCGATTTTTGTTATTAGATCCTGTGGTCAATTGTTCTTTCTCACCAGAGTAAAACATCCAAATCTGTTGCTATAACCATTGTAAAACAAACATATATTAAACATCACTGTACAAGTAGATGCATTACGAATGTGTAGACAATTCTGATTAATTATGGAAGTCGTAAATACTCGATGCCGATATCTTCTTTTTGTACATTAAAAAAGAAATTATCACTATCAGTGCTTTGTCTTCGGTAAATAGTCGGGGTTTCCAAAAGCGAACAGGCTGTGTGATCTCTATAGAGTGCTGTCAAACTTGTTCCTGTTGTTCAGGTATAAATACGTCATTATAATGCACCCTGTTTGTATAAAGTGTGCAGTTGGTATTTGAATACTGCCATTAATGATGGTTTATACATGTGTATAATACTGAGTGTTATCGTTTTTGTTTAATAAAGATTAATTTTCTGCTGCAACTGATAGGCCAATTCAACATTTTTGAATGTCGTTTTTCATCAGTCACAATATAATCAAAAGTTATTTATTCTTCTGCAAATATGTTTCAGGGGGCTACAAAGCATGTAATCGATTTTTAGCCAAGATTACTTTTCAATATTTAATGCAAGTGGTTATACTATTGTGCTCTTGTATCTTTCAAAATTCAAAGATTATTATAAACAGTTATAAATGAACGCGTTTTCTTGTTCCTTTCCAGCTGTGGTTTTCGTGATGGATGTTGGGAAATAAATGACATATTTTGAACTTTGTTTCGATTGTGATAACGAGTAATCGGTTATTGAAATGGCAGTACTTTCCACGCACGTATGTCACAGTTTCTGACTTTAACTGCTCCGTTTTTTTCCCTTCAAATTATCAAATTTTATAAACACAATATTCCAATTATTTGTATATACACGATATTTACAATACATGAATAATATTCTATATTGACATCAATCGTCTTAAAGATGCCACTAAACTGACTAGGCTACTAATTAGTATTCCAGAATTCCGGAATATTACTTCCATTCAAAGCGTTACGAGCGTTAACAAACACGTACAGGATTTGATGGCAACACAGCACGCACACATGTGCCTTCAAAACGTAATGAAATGGATAATTCGATTCAAAGTTTCATTAGTGGAAACGGCGCCCCATCTCCAAACATTTGTTTATCTTTCTAAATGCAGGTCATGTTTGCTGGCGATGTTTGTCTTGCTCCTCTTTTAATGCCCTGAATAATTTTTTATAGCGCCCAGCATGCAAAGTCATTCGCTTGACCTTTAAATCCACACGTAAGGTTTCTGCGGAGTTTCCAGACATTTAAAGATTATCAATGTTTTGAGGTCAGCATCATGCCTATAATTTGCGATTTTTCTTAGTTAATTAATTAACATTAGATCTGGTATTACTGGACTGAAAGCAATTGGCACAATCTCTGCTTAGGCCAACTTTATTATTTTATTTTGTTTAAGAATTATTCAGCATACAGATCACGCAATGTATCGAAGAGGTACACAGGCGAAGCTAGTACAATAAAGAACATTATACAATACTTTAAAAGAAAACACCTGAGGCGACTCCATGGACAAAGGATACCCACAACCCATTTTTTACCTGACAATAACTCACATTAACAGCAATGTATTGAGAAAGCGTGAACTAAATTAGGAGTCTGGATAGCATTTCACGTAGATTCATATAAACCAATGTCTGCTGTCTGTTGTTTCCAAGGCTGCGAAAGCCCACGTATATGTACAGTACACAACACGTTAATCCAAATATTACAAACAGCGCCAAAACCTCACAGGACGGATTTAACATTTTAAGCGATTGTATCAAACAACTAAAGTAAAGACTACGATTACAAAATGATTGATATGTTATTCATATATTAATAATATGACACCTGACACAATGTATTAGGCATTGTACATTTCAGAGCAATGCTAACACATTAATAGTGACGTTCATTCAAGTTTGATAGCATTATCATATTCCCAACATATTCCTTTTTTACAGCTTAAACGATAATCTTTCCATCTGAAATCGGGGGAAAAGCTGTTAGAACTTGTTCTGGAAAAGATGTGTTGAGCTATCTTTTACGATACGGAAGGAACATCTACGGTACCGTACTGAACGGTGTTGGCATGACATTGTGGAAGACGGAAAAGATGTATTTCCCATTTGCTACGCCTCGCTCATCCAGTTCTATAAACAGGCAATTGTTATACAGATGTCTGGAATCTCTCAATTTGTTTACATGTAAGCCCTTATTAGGCCTAAATCAAACACCCATTGATACATGATACATGAATTTTGTTCTTATGTCTGTTTGTTTTTGTGAAAATCAATTAAGCGACACGGTGGGTAAGTATTCTTTCAAGCAAGAAAAAGGTAAATGTTGACAGCTGGCATTACAACCTTATCAAGAAGTTCGGGATAAAATAATGTAGCCCCGGGTACACCGAATCTGATTGGCATATCATTGTACATACAAACAGGTGTGAAAACAAAGACACGTTTACTAACAGACGAATAGAGTATTCGTGTCCGTCATCAGTCTGTCCGTCTGTGTGTTCCTGTACAGTTGTAGAAATGCACGAAAACCTCTCTTCAACACGAGAAGGAAATAGTAATCGAACAAGAAATGAACTTAAGTACCGGTAGGGAATTCATTATTAAAATGTGAAACAGCAAACAACCGAAATATACACCTTTAAAAGTGTCAGTAATATTAACACTTTATTAAGAACCACACTGTGATGAATCAATTCAGGAATTGTTTAATACGTTAGTAATCCAACAGGTGAATGGATTGATTTGTACAAAACCTCTTCACGAATTTTCGCTATTTGTTTATTATTATATTCTTATGTCTATATATAATTGTATATATATAATAATATATATTGGGACGCGATCTATTTAATCAATTCATTTTCTCGCGGCCATATCTATTTTCTAATGTCCATTTTTACTGCTGTATAGCTTTTCCATTTGCTTAGAGGTTTGTCATGCATTCCCGATTGCATTATGTAATTCCCCAACCACTATCATTTATAATTGCATTTTTCAATTAAACTGTGTATTACACAGTGTGTGGGATTCATGAAATCCAAACCTGCTATTTCCGGATTGTTATCGTTTTTACTCGTGCCACAATGAATAATTTGTTTGCCTTTTTCCTTTTGGATTTTTCAATATCTATTTCCCGTATTTTCAAAGATTTCGCTAATGGACTAAAACCAATTCAACCAAACCGCCTTCGTTTTAAATGCAGGGCATGCGTGCACGATATTCAAAATTTACGAATGATCGATAGCTGACCGTCCGGAAGCTGATCTTTGCTGACAAAATCGCTACAATCGCTCATACAAATGATGCACGGGGCCTATACCAATAAGAGACGCTTATTATTATGGAATAATTAATAATTATTTCGTCTCAGCCGGTCAACTATTATATTCTAAAAGGTGCTTCTATTGCCTTTAAAGATGATGTGTCCGTGCTTTTTTAGCGTGGCACCCTGAAAAATAACTTTTCAAATTGAATCGGTAATTCGTTAGCGTTAGAAAAGTTGTGACCTATCCAATGAGACACTAAAAAAGTAACAGTCGTAATAAGTTTCAAATTTCAACGTGGGAGCGGGCTCAATTCTTACAGTGGTAATATATAGGGAAATCTTCGCACGTAGCACATATAATAAAACGGAAGACCAAATATAGTACGGAATGAAGTGATTTGTTTTCTTCAGAAATAGTCTTCCATAGTTCGTTTGTATAGAGGGAAATCAATTAAATTGACATTTTCTGTCACAGCTCGGACAAAACAGTTTTAAAACTTGTCCGACGTCGTTCGTAAACATTCACTGTTATTCTGTTTGAAACACTATAGAAAACGTCATGTCGTCATTTGTTCGTCAAACCATATCTTGTAATTTGTATCGTAAGTCCGACTGTCTCATTTCTCTGCTTCAGTATTGCTACGATGAAGTGCAGATATAGCCTACGAACACGATCAGTAGCGTATCCAGCTTTTTTGTGCCAGGGAGGGCAAACAACGTCTGAACCGTCTTAAGATCGTCGCAAAAACACTATTTCCTTTTGTATTTTTATGACGCCTCAAATGTCGCCGGGGAAGGAAGTTCCCTCTGCCCACCCCCCCCCCCCCCCCCCCCCCCCCCCAGCTGGATACGCCACTGAACACGATGGGCGAGTTAGGCCATCAGCCTAGGGGGAATTGGTCGGTATCAAACGAGGGGAATAATGCTCATGGTGATTTTTGGCAAGGTATGCACCCCTGTAGTTGGAAAATATGTGATAGCATTGCAGCGGTGGCAGTTTTGTGGGTGCTATCACCCTTTTTAAAGAAAAATGGCCGCCAACATGCTTTTACCACATATAATTAATCCAGTAACAAGCATATTGGCGGCCATTTTGAAAAAAAATGAAAAAGTGATAACCCTCAAAAGCTGCACCGCTCACGCTGCAATGCTGTGACATATTTTCCAACTCTAGGTGTGCATACCTTGCCAAAAATCGCTATGAGTATTACTCCTTTCGATCATTTGATACCGGTGGCCCATTTTTTTGACCGAGGCTGATGGCCTAAGTGTGCGCGTCACGGTTATCCATTATATTGTCCTGTGGCACGTGCAAGTTCTCATGTTGGACTAGTGGGCTTCACCACCAGAAGTCTCTACCAATTAAATTTAAGACGACTGACTGTGAACACGACTACAGGTTACCGGTACTTGTTGGATACCCTGCACGATATGGGGGAAAAGGGTACCCCCCCTTTTATCCCTATACCCTAAGCACGCTCCAGATTATTGTTATCTAACACACCCCCCTAGATTTCTGAATAGAATTCATGAGATTCCGGGAACACAATGACCAACACAAAAGAGGGGGGGGGGGGGGGTCCCTTTTCCCCCATATCGCGCTTCATATGACTTGTTGAAAGCAGTTTACATAGCAGTACGTTTGTCATTCAAGTCAATGAAACTGATGCTACTCTCAAAAATTGGCATATTTTCGTGTTAAATTTCAATGTCTAAAGGCATGTCACGAATTACCCAGGTCCTGCATAATGCAATGGAGTCAATCGTTACGGTTCCACACTTAGTCGCGTCACACTGAGTCACTAGTTAATACATCACAACAGACGGAAAGGGAAGCTTGCCGTGTAAACTGCACAATAACTCGAAAAACGGACGAATCACAGACAAGACAAGACAAGAGATCAACTCAAGACACAAACATACGGACAGACCAATCCATCGATTTCAATCTGCATGGCTGGGCTTGAAAACTGGACAATATGGGCATATTCCTGACTCCATGAGCCAACTTCCCATGTTAAGTCACTCAAGCACAGATGTGGTTTGTTTTACAATCATAAAAGATCACAGAAAAAGGAAGTTGTGTTAAATTCAATCGAAATTATCAGGAAGAATACTATACAATGTATGCAAATATGGAATCAAGGAGGTATGAATAAAATCTTGTCAATTACAGATTTTGACGTACATCCATATCTGCAAAACATCACATAATAGATATTAAGCCTACACTAATTTACACAGTAGAAATCCACACTTTTTATTGGCAAGGGCAACCATTTAATGGGCAAGCCATCGACCTAACATTCTCAAAGATACAACGCCTGGGAGCCGAAAAGCATGACGCGCATGATAGGAATCGATGCTACGAAACACTAAGGTTCATCAGCGACAAGTGTTCTTTTTCTTCTGGCTGCTGAGTCCTTAATTTGCTGGTCCTCCATTATGACGATGTACAATGGGTAGCATTTGTAGATTTCCAGAATTCATTTTCAAGCCTAAACATTCAGATTGTTAAAAGAAATGCCAATGCTTATTAACAGGAATGGCATTTACTAGTGAGAGCAAGTTGTGCAGATAACCACTCCTCAAAACCGAGGTTTAAAAACTTTCGCGTTGTGAAGCAAAATAGCAGAACTATCGTGGCCCTGAAGGGACATCACACATTTGCAAAGTCTCACATATTATCGCACATTTCTGCGATGTAGCACATTTTATTGCAGATTTCTGCGCAGATTTCTGCGATGTCGCAAATTTTACGCAGATTTCTGCGCAGATATTTGCGATGTCGCACATTTTATCGCACATTTCTTTGCAGATTTCTGCGCAGATATTTGCAATGTCGCACATTTTCTAGCAAATTACTGGGCGCGTTTCTTCAAAGGATTGCGGCAACCGTTGTGGCCGCTTTGCATCTTTGGCCTTCCTGGGCGGGTTACCGGCGGTTTGCTTTGATCATTGTAAGTTGTACTGCAGTGAATAGGCTGCTCTAACGATACTACGACGCTAACTGCCTCTTTGTTGCTTTTCTATAGCTGAGTTTGGGTTTATTGAATGTGTTCGTGGGAGATTTCTTAACTTAACAAAATGATTACAGTTTCTTCCGTGGCCTTATTACGGACGTATATTTCTGCACATGGCGATTTTGACTTAACCGGAGTTAGCGTGGGCATGTTTATACATGATTTGCTATTCTTATGAGGGAATAAATGAAAATGAATTAAACTGTTGCAAACTGCTGGCTGACTGAATGGACCTGAAATATACAAATCTTAAACTATTAGCTGGCCTGACGTTTCGAGCTTAAGCAAGTTCTTTCTCAAAGGCAAATGACAGAGTACAAGAAACAAACATGTAGGGAACACACATGCATGAGGGGGTGGGTGGAGAAACACAAAAGAGGGATGCAAAGGAGCATGGCAGTGGGTAAACATCAAAGGGATGTGAAAGGACAGCCAGGAAGAAAGGAACAAAGAAGTGTGGTGTAGGGTAAGGATGAAGGAGGGGAGGGATTAAGATGAAGGATGAAGCTGGGGAAAGGGGACAAAGGAGTGTGGTGAAGGGGGGGGGGGGGGGGGTAAATAGAAGGTGGTAATAGGGCAAGAGAAGGAACAAAGGGAAGTGGCAAGGATAAACAGGACATGGAAAGACAACCCCATGTGGCCAAGTGGGCAAGAGACCCCAAGAGGGTTTGCCAGGAGGATAATCTGTAAACAAATGACAATGGGGGAAAATTAAGAGTTAATAATTCCCTTTTTGGATGTTGATGAGACCATGTGGTTGAATAGTCCGAAAACGTTTCATCATCACTTTCTCTCTGCTAAGGCGAACTGAGTCCTTGCGGTGGCCAAGTGATTCTATGCCCTGTAGAATCATATCAGAAATGGAATGGTTAGGCAAGTTGAAGTGATGACCAACAGGGGTGTCCATTTTCTTGGTGTTCACAGTCGATCGATGGCCATAGAAACGCTTTTTGGGCGTGTTCTTGGTCTCTCCGACATACTGGATACCACAAACCCTGCAAGAAATGAGACATATGACATTAGAGGTGTTGCAAGTAATGTTGCCATTGGTTCTGTGAGTAGTCCCAGATGAATGGCCAGAAAAGAAGTCAGACTCCTGCATGTGAGTCTGGCAAACAACACACCTGGAATCGCACTTATAAAAGTACCATGCTGTGTGGAAGGGGATGCAGCCAAGGTGGGGACCTCGGCTCGAACAATCAGGTCTCGTAGATTGCGGGGGAAATTTTACTGTATTATACATGCTCAAAATTTAGAGAAGACCGATTACGTTCACTAAATAGCTTCTAATTAAAGGGCTAATGAGAACTTTTCATTCAAAAGTGCAGAAAACTGCATTTTGTTGACAATACTGCCGCTTTAAAAGTAAACGTATACCTCACATACTTTCCCCAAAGTGGATTTTTATTGCGGATTATATCTTACCAATGTACTAGGTAGGCCTAATTTTTGGAGGGGCAAATTCGGCCAACTAATTAGTTGCTATTAATGAGCTAATGATGAGTCGTTTTAAGAAACAAAATTGCCACTTTAAAAGTTTCCTTAAAGTGGAATTTTATCCATAATTCAACTGATACTGGGCAGGCTCTATTTGTGAGGGAAGTCAAATCCGCATACGAATTAGCTGCTAATTAGAGGGCTAACTGCGTTTTCTGATCAACACCGCCACTTTAAACGGGGGACTCGTCATTAGCCCTTTAATTATATGCTAATTAGTGAACGTAATCGGTCTTCTCTAAATTTTGATCATGTAGAATATATTCGTTATTTAGACTATGCTTAAAAACGTGTAATTTTGCTAAAACCTCACACATTTTGTTGATGGAACCCCCCAAAAGCACACTTTGTTGACCACCTTTTACTTGATGCGTTTAAGATTTTGAGTCTGCTGCTGAAACCACGGCCGAAATCTTCAAAGAAATGTGCGATAACATGTACGACATTGCAGAAATCTGCGTAGAAATCTGCGTAGTAATCTGCGCAGAAATCTGCGATGTTTGATGCCCCTTCAGGGCCACGATACAGAACGCATTTCTAATATTTCGACATTTACTTCTGGGCGTCAATCATCCGAACTGCAAACTGCCATAGCGCTCATGGGAGAGAATGTCAACCTTAGATTCCGAAACGTACGGTATTTTTCCAGTACAAATTCCAAATTGGACAATAAGGCAATTCATCTTTAAATTGATCAGGAATCGATCTATAAGAAAATAGCCGGGGCACCTCAATTTCCTAAGTAGGAATGTGCTTGATTTCTTTATCTACAGGCCTATCAGACTTTTCCGTCTTATGAACGGTAAGACCTACTTTCATCCGATTGGCTTGGAATCCACGCTATACCTCTCGAATCTCCGATCACAGGTAGACCTCAAGTTGCAGTGCATCATCACGCGAATTTGTCCCGTGACTGCCGATTCCCGAATCGGCCACACTGGTTTTCTTCACTCGGTCCACGTTGACCTCGCCGAGCTCCAGGCTATCGCTGTCTCTCTCCTTTCCTGATCTAATGACAGAGTTCTTCTGAAAGCCAACATGCCTTCCCGCGGCATCGTTCACGATCTTTGGATTATCTGTGATGTTTGGTAGCAAGGGGTCACTGGCAGCAGATTCCTCTTCCAGTCCATCAACTAAATATCCTTCCTGGTCTGTCCTTTTCACGCTGTCCGCCAGGGGTGACCTCCGATTGCTATTCTGCGACGTGTCACGCAAGAAGCACCCGTCCTCCTCAGATCCGCTGTCTGAGACATTTAGCACGCACTCTTTCGAGCCGCACGTTTCCGACCCCGGACAGGACATCTGTCGATTGTTCCGAGATAACCTACCGAAGCTCAGCTTATCGGGGGTTGACGGTGGGAAACAAGACAACTCGACGGGATTAGAGCCATGGCCGGGGCTCTTCTGCATCTGCAGTGGCCCTACATTTTCGGTGGAGTCTGATGACAGCTCCTCCAAGGGAGCAGTTCTTTTGTAGGATGGGTCCTGGCCCACCACCCAGTAGGTGAGAAGCTCTCCCTTGCCTTTCATGGCAACGATTCCGCGCTCTTCGACTTCGTATCCTTTTAGGTTCACTAAGTTATTTCGGCACTCTCCACTGCAATGGATCTTCAAAGCTGGAAATCAGAGAAACGGGTTATAAAATAAAATAGGCCCGCATGGTTATTTGTGTTATTCTTAACCAAAAATATACTCCTCCAAATGAGGGGGTGAACGACTTCAGAAATAATTATAAAAACGTCGAACGACAAAAGAAAGAAGACAAATCGAATCGACATAAAAAGAAAAGTGTAGCATGCCCCTTCCCCGAAATTACAACAGTGGCGTAAGTAAGGGGGGGGGGGGGGGCTTTGGGGGGGGGGGGGGGGGGGGGGGACGCACGCCCCTCATAAGAAATCGTCGCCCCCCACTGAAATTCCGCAAACGCAGAAAATAATAGCATTATAAAGAAAAATCACTGTGAGCGCCCCCCCCCCCCCCCCCCACTGTAACATCCACTCCCCCCAATCTCCCCCTATATGGAGACAACCCTGGCTACACCGCTGGGTTACAAGTCAACACAATTTTGAAATGAATGTTTTTGCCTCCGCCAATGCCTACTAGTACTACCTCTTACAAAAACCACCAGTGGGTTCTCGGGACAACTAGACCAACGGACGCCGTAGCAAGATTAGAAAGCAAAGACACACCTTCCATTGTTTTTCAAAATTCATTCGCAAGGGGTTACTAAAATCCTGTCCTTAAGCCACAAGAGACAATACAAACGAAGAAATTGACTCATTTATATCATCTCGAGTGGCGTACGTTATTGACATTTTGTGCATGAAATCTTCCACAGATAAGTTAGAATGCTATTCGAATACCACACTTCATCTCATCTCTCATATTTACAGGTTAGTTTTCATTTGAGGGAGATTACTTTTTCCGTTTATACAGAAAAAGGCAGGTGTTTTGAGGCTTCTTAGAGGTTTCTCCGACGGGTATTCGATTCGATTTCAGGCAAAAGACAAACACAATAAAAATAATAATAATGTGAGCCCCAAAAATATACCGGAATCTGAAATAGATCACACATAATCGAATAGATATCAAGAAATTAAAATCATCATGTAGCCTATGATGTTCTCATTGAAACGATAGACCATTCATTCCGATCAGGTCACGGATTCCTGGGCTTACGATATCTTCACAAACCAAGGCAAAACTGTCCAAGTTAGTGTGGGATTTTTGTAATGTTGCCTTGATTGTGTTTCTATTTTCGGTACCCTGTGGAGACATGAGGACAATAGACTGAAAAGGTCTCCACAGGGAAATTCTAAAGAGGGGGATGTCTCCACAAGGATAAACTTTTATAAAGGTGTAGAGAGTCTATGGGGGTATGTTTATATACAGGAACAAAGTCTCTACAAGGATGCAGATTTAAGAATTTTTCGTGCACAGGCGTGTGGCCACACACTCTGAACGCCACTCAACACCACTCAACTTGGACAAGGACAACTTTAACCTGTTTTGGAAAGATACCTGATTATCAGTGATCCGTGACCTAATCTGGGTGAGTGACCCATCTTTTAAGAGATAAGGTCATAAGCTACATGATGATACTATAAATTTTGCGGTATCTGCTTGACTGAGGCCTGCATATATTATGTTTCGCGTACAATTTACTTATATTTTTTTGACTCACTGTGCAATAGTAAATATAACGTAGGCCTATACACAGAGAACAGAACATGCAGCATAAAAAGACTAGAAGTGTGTCAAAGCAACTCTTCCCCAAAGGGGCGTGTCTCTTCAACAAGTAACTAAGAGTTATGTGGAATTCCTTCCATGAAATAAAACTGATCACGTCTGTTTAATAAGGAAAAATACAGCAGGATAGATGGAAGCGTACTGACAGCGTGTTATTTCAACCAGAGAACGCATCACAGTGTGGGTGTCAGTCCATCACTGATGAGACACTGACAAATCATGCCGAACTAAAGACCCACTGAATTTGTTTTAGCATTAACTTACGTTGGCCGTTAGATTCCATTCTGGAGGCTGTGTTTACGGTGTCACCGAAGAGACAGTACCGAGGCATTGCCAGTCCAACAACCCCTGTTACCACGGCACCTGAAGGACACAAATTTGCAAAAGTTACAGGATCTAATTTGAACCTGAAATAAAATGGCTTCGTTGTAGGGACTACACTGTAACGTGCAAGAGGTAACAAAAAGCCGGTGCTGGAGGGACTTGAGACCATAAAACTTGCTCATTTGAACCATGAGTACTCGAAGTAAGAAGACTTAAGTTAACTGTTGCGCATGAAGTTTGAGTGTATTGACGACTTTAGGCATGTTTAAAATGTTCAGTGTAGATGATGTACTAGGCTAGTAGTAAAAATGTTATTCGCGTTTTTTTGTTACATCAGAAAGGTAATATCATCTTCGTGGTTCGACAAATCAGACCTAGTTTCGCCCAGAGGTGTATTTGACAAGAATTTGGTTACATCGAGAGCTGTGTCGATTTTTCTCCTTTGAATCATCAACCTTGGCATCCAAGCACCAAACCATCAATCTTCCGCAATCTGCCCCATTTCTACAACATTCTACACCCACCTCTACCATACTCTTTCTTCACTCATTTCCTATACCCATACGCCACTTTCTCCCCACTTTTTTTTTGAGAGCAGAATGGTGGTATGCTTTACCTGAGTGGATGCCGATCCGTAGTTTCAGCACCTCCTCCGGCTTGTGCCTGATGTGAAACTCCTTCACAGCCGCCAAGAGGTGCAGGGCCGTAGAGGCGATCTCCCCGGCATGCCGAATGCCGTTCCTGATCGGTAGGCCTGAGACCAACATGTAGGCGTCTCCGATGGTCTCCACCTTGTACACGTCATAGTAACTGATGATGGCATCGAAGAGAGTGTACAGATCGTTCAGCAGGTCAACCACCTGGTGAGCAATGAAGGTATCAGTCACAAATAAGGTTTACATACACTGTGAAAAGAGAATGCACCTCTGCACTAGCATGTACTTGTCGAAGAAACATGTACATTTGAGGTACATCAGGTAGCTCAAATCACTAAGATGTGACTCACACTGTCCCTCATGTGCAGAGCGACTTCAAGTACCTCAAGTTCATTAGGTATTTCTATTGCCTGAGGTCTATACAACACCACACCTAACGTGCGCGAATGTGTGCCCGTACACGTGTACGTGCACTGTATATATCTCCGAGGACAAGAGAAGAAAGGAAACACAAAGAAACCTTTCAGTCCTCGAACGTAGAGTCTTTTGTTGAAATCGGTCCTCGAACGTAAGGATACGTGCTTAGTCTATGGGGGTTGGTTATATTAAAGGAACAATAGGAAACACAAAGCATTGTCCTCGGACGTATTGGGGAAGTACGACTATGTGTATGACATGCGCACACTTTTTAGTGTACAGTATAGGGGCTGCATTTACATGTCCTGTATAGCCATAGATGTAAATGTCTCCGAAGATTATATTTATGTTTCAAATACTATATGAAGTCTAAATCACACTGGCCGCATTAGCCGCGGTCGGATATGAGAGAACTGTGGAAGCTCAAAGTGACCATCCGAGTTTCCGCGTTTCTCTGATCGATTTTCACGGAAAGATGGAATACTGAGATATTTCAGACGTCTTTCTATGGTAATCGTACCGGTATCTCAGAAAGACGTCTTTCCACGATCAGGGACAGATCTATACGTGGGGGTTGGAACCCCCACCTCTTGGGCTGCCGAGCAAAGTTGTGATAAGCAATGCTAAACACATCCTTGTTACCGGTGGGTATACCGCTGGTCCATACACTGTACACTGTACCGGTATAGGCGGGTACAACCCCTCCCTAAATGAAAGGCTAGATCCCGCCCGTGACGATAATCGTATCTCCAAAAGACGTCTTTCCATGTTATCGTATCTCGGAAAGACGTCTTTCCGAGATACGATGTCATGGAAAGTCTTTCCGAGGTACGATTATCATAAAAAAAATACGTCTCTCCGAGATATGATTTTCTCGGAAAGACATTTTCCCCAGATACAATATCATGGAAAGACGTCTTTCTGAGATACCATATCGTGGAAAGACGTCTGAAATATCTCAGTATTCCATCTTTCCGTAAAAATCTATCAAAGAAACGCGGAAACGTGGATAGTCACTTTAAGCTTCCGTAGTGACCAAAGAAAAAAATGCTAATTCCCCCACCCGCTGGGCCCAATTTCATGGAATTGTATAATGCCGAATTTGATGCTGACGGCCAGCAATTTTATGTGCATGTGTTAACCGAACTAGCAAAGAAATTCTGGGCTAACCCCTGGAAGCAAAGAATCCATAGTTTCCTTGCTTACTGGCATGGTAAGCAGAACTATGAAGTTGGGCCCTAGTCATAGCCAGCATATATAGCCTGAAAATACTTACGTCCCTTTTAATAAAAGTGCGCGCGGTAGGTTTGTTAAAGTATCCTGGAAATGACTAGTCTATTTTTACGCTTTACTCAATATCGGACTTGGGAAAAAATAAAACATAGAAACATTTTATCTATGAGTACATAAAGTAGGCCCTATACATGTACTTCGTTTATTTCCTAGTAACAAAGGCTGTATAATAACCGTTGCAGTCATACAGCGCTATTAAACCAACATGTTTCACCGTCAAAATCCCGTCAGTAGCCTACCAAACAACCTTATTTGTCTGAATTATTGACTTGTTAAGGAAGCCTTCGCAAATACCTGCCGGCTACTCGTCAGGGTCAGACTTCAAAGGATTTAAAAGTGGCCCAATGATCCATGTCATCCCTTGCCCCAATTCCTTTTAATTAAAAACCATCTTGGTTGTTCACGTGCATGGTGGAATCGTTTAGCAACCCGGACTCGCTGGGAACACACTACGTAGGCCTACTATCCAATCCAAGTCTCTGAAAGTTACTGAAAGGATTAATATCCTACACCACTGGATACTATTTAAGTTGGGCTTCAGCTTGTCCAAATTAAATTCACTGTTTTAAAACCCCTTGCATACAGATGACGCCTGTGAGCGCAAAAAAAAACAGTTTCACCAGGCCGGATGACGAAACTGGCCGCTGTTTGTGCTGTTTTAATCCATTGTTAGATTGTTGTTTATGATACGCTTGACTGCACAAACACATTGTAGCGGTTCAATTTGGCTGCCAGAACCGCCGCGAGACCCCGACATCTCCCGTAAAATACCGTGCTCAAGGGTTAATTAATGACGGCGGCTTACTGGTAAACCAAAAACGTGGTAGGCTACACAAAATTGTTTTCACGGTGCATCGAGCGCATTACACTGGGTTCCTGCCTGTTCGTCTATAAATTGTCACTTTTCCCACGTTATCAATTTGTAGCAGAATTAAAGTGGCTGGGATATTCACATGAGGCAATATTAAAACCCCTTGAGCTCGGGTATATGGGGGCGCCGGGGCGCCATGCCGGCTTGTGCAGCCCTGCAAAACAGAAACAAGAGGCTTGTGTAGCCAAGCATAACGTACACAATACCCCAATAATGGATTGAAAATGCAAAGATTGGCACACACAGACGTCAACTGGCCAGGTGGCAATTTTCAATCTGCACATATAGGGCCTATTTGTGTCAACCGGTGGCAGGGGTTTTAAAGCCGAAAGTCACAGAAATAGTAAACAGAAAGGGTTTTGACCTATATTCGGGGAAGTAATATCCTGCTTATTTACAAACATCCCAGTACTATATGGTCTTGAACAGTATACAAGTGAGGGAACGAGGTGAGTTTATATCTTAAAATGCTTATTTTAAGAAGCATCGAACAGCTTCCGCCTTTTAAATTTACTGGAGATGTTACTGAGCTGATGCTCAACGAAAGTTGATGAAGAGTAAAAAGAGAAAACTCAGCGGCTATTTCCTGTTTACGCTGTACGAAATAGATTTAAGCCCTATCTTTTTCGTAAGCGTGACCTCATTCCAAATAAACCACGTCCTAGAACACAGACCGAATCCAACCATGCTTTACAGTCAGACAGGAATGCATTACTCGGGCGGGATTCGAACCCACGACTTCCTGCTTACTTGTGCAGACGTCTTAACCACTCGACCACCGAGCTTGCTGGGGTCGACTGGCTGATTCGAATACAATGTGAAGATGGAATTTTTGCGTCGGGGCTGATGATGTAAATTAGAACAGAGATATGTTTTCCTCTTTTTGCCCTATTCCGACGTATAGGGCAAAAAGAGAAAAATCTCTGTTCTAATTTACATCATCAACCCCGAGGCACAAAATTCCATCTTGACATTATTTAAAGTTTGACCAAAAAATTAGGGGCATTTGCATGTGGATATGTTTATGAATCCTTTAACTTTATTTTCGTTCTGATTCACCCATCGATCTCTTCATGTGCAAGACATCGGGGCATGTATGTTTGGCAATAGTTGTACCATCGGTAAAAATTCTCTTCAGTAATTTGTTTTCTTTGGCCGATTCCATCAGACGAGCACACCTGAAGACTTAAGAAAGAGAGGTGCGCATCTACAGATTACGATTTACTTTTATAGGAATACGGACATGCAGGAATGTGGACATACAGGAATAGATGCTTGAAAAGAGGTTAAATATGTTTGCCCATTAATGAAAATGTATGAACAATGCGATACTTTTAATTTGAATGCATCTTTTACAGGCACGAGTGAAGCTAAAAGACGATAGAATGCTCGGATAGTTAAATTGAATGATTATTTTGGATTGTCGAATTACAATCTGCGTGATCATTCAATTTCAATCTAAATTGAATGAGCAAGGCGTTAAAATGAACGAAAACATGGTGAAATTGGGCGGGAAAACCTATATTATAACGGTTATCATTAATTCTAATGCTTGCCTATATCAAACCATTTGAGTAACTTCTATTGTGTTTTGAAACATAATTTTGCTTTCTTATCAATGAATGGGCTAGAACATTTTAAACTTTTACTCATTTTATCCATCTGAGCGAGGCATGCACTGTATGCGGCAGTGTGAGTGGGAGAGATGACAAATTTAACTGTAAACGTGTTCGGCGGCAAATATTTGAGGTTTGTACACATTTCAAGGTAATTTTGACACTTTGTTTTTTGGGGTCTGCGAAAAACCTGTGAAGGAACACATTAGAACAACTAAATTTACGGCAAAGGCAATTGGTTTAACCCCTTGAGTACGTTTTTTTACGGGAGACGTCGGGGTGTCGCGGCGGCTCTGGCAGCCAAGCGAAACGGCCACAATGTGTTTGTGCAGTCAAGCGTATACACAATAATTCAACAATGGATTGAAACTGCACAAACAGCGGCAAATGGCGTCATCCGGCCTGGTGACACTGTTTTTTGCGCCATATGGCGTCTTCCGTACGCAAGTTAACAACAACAAACTTGACAGGTTGCAAGTTCGTGAGAAATACGTGTCTTATTACAGCAAATGCAATTGGTTTTAAAACAACAGAAAAGACAGGTCGCATCTACATGACAAAAAGCAGGACCACTTTATAGGAAAAGCAATTTTATTTTAAAACAACAAAATGAGAAAAGGCAGTATCGCTTCAGCAAATGTAATCTCTTTAAAACAACAGAAATACCCGCATTTTTATGTGAAACGGCAGTATCAAATACAATTGGTTTGTAGCAATTTTTCAAGAGATACCGGTATAGCAGTATCACAACATAATTATGCAATTGGTAAAAAAAAAACCACTTTGCTCGAAAAATCTAACATCGAGGTTTTTAAGAGGCAAATTGTTTCCGACATTTTGAAAAACATAGAGCATGCCAGATCTTAACATTATGCAAAAAGTAATGCCCTGTTATTGTATATGCAATACGTTAGCGGTATTCCTATTTGGTAATCGAGTTAGCGCAGACTATTCACGAGTTTACCGTAACGTTCACTAAGAAAGGATAAGGAATTCAATGCACAGGCTGCACGTATTTCGTTGCATTCGGATACACCATGAAGGATGCAACGTCGTGGCGTATATTATTTATCTCCGATATACCTCCCTGACCAGGCTGTGAGTACTTTCATTAATCTGTCTCGTTTATTAACAGCAACTAACGGAGCAACCACAGTCAAAGCATCTCCAGGATACACCTGGCTCTCCTTCTGCAACGGCTTTCATTACTCGAGCTACTATGCTTCCCTGGAAATGAAGACATTACTCTTTATAAAAAGAAAGAGTCATTGAATTCATTATTGTGAAAGCGCGGAAAAAGTGCAGCGCAAGTGCAAGCAACAAAAGGCGCCGATGCCCATGCAGCACTGATCTTTTTGCCTGTACCGACCGTGCAGCCAAACAAAGTATACGGACATAAAAAATCCTTCTTTGTAGAGTGTCTCGTCGACAATTCAACAATTAGATGGACAGGCAAGGGCGTACACATTCGAGTCTACAAAATGGGGGAGGGATAATGAAATTCCCGAAACCCGCCGACCGTGGATTGGGGTTGGGGTTTGGGGTGGGGGTATGGGCACAGGGGAAGGGGAGGGGGAATCGGATATTTTTTAACACTAACGGGAGCTGTTTATTACACGTTGTGCATTAATTATTGTCCATATATACATACATATATTACCGCATTTTAACCGTTTTTCCGACAATTTTACGGGGAATTTTTTGTAAAATTTCGTATTGTGTTCTTTTAATTTTCCACTTTTCCGTGTTTGTTTGTGTTTTTCCGGTTTTTTTTTAATAGAAAATCTGTGGGATGATCCTATGGCCTATCACCCCGGTCAAAAAGTGTGATGGATACCCCCCCCCCCCCCCCCCTCCGAATCTACGGCTTTGTTGTCAGGTTCTTAAATGACATACAGCGTGTTCGGACACTCGTCTACTCATCAGAGACATTATTCTCTCGCAGCGAATCAATGTCGCCAACAGTGAATCATGCACCTTACTTGCATTCAGTTTTGCATAGGATGCATTTTCTGTGAGGATTTACCAAGGATCGTTATTTTCGAATTTTCCTGCCCCGCACAAGGGCACCGAAATAAGCTAGAAAGCGGGCGAATTTCAACGGCATGCAGGTGTTGGTTTTCTTTTTTTCTTACTTTAAAACATGCCATCTAAATTCATTAGACGAGTCATTTCGAGCGCCGCATGTGGATTTGCTTTAACACCGAAGCCCGCAAACGCATTGAAACAGGTTTAACATTTCCGCGGTGCCTGGAATTTATGGATTGAAATAAATGGTAACACATAGCTTCAGCTCAATTATCACCGAGTACAGAGCAAATGCGATTTAAAGGTAAATAATGCCGAATGTCTGGATTAAAGTAGGCTAGATTGAGTAAAAACAGCGAAAGGCAACTCTCCGAAAACTGGACACAAACTAGTACCAGTATGTTTTAGGTAAAGGTAAGCTGACATATTTTGTTTCTATTTTGAGCAGCATACCAACCTTTCCTGCACATTGTGTACACTGTATAAGGGTATTAAGACAATTTTGTTTAGGGTAAGACAATTATATTCAGGACTGGACTTCTTGGCTCCGTCGGGACGGGGGTTGGGCTAAGTTGGTCCCCTCTGTACTTTCCATGTGCTTTAGCCCATTCACCGACAATCGTTGGAAATAGTCTAGTTCCCTGACCTGATAATTCCCTGACGTCTATAAATTGCTCCGTTTTGTATGGGAACCAGACTACTAGAACAGATTTTATCTCTCTCTATACGCAGACAACGGTTTTTCCAGCATCTATTATGCACACAAAACAGTTAAACAGGTCAGTGTTGCAGTATTTGCTAGCCCCCTATAAAATACCAAACCTCTATAAAATACTAACCCCCAAATCCATCTATTTCTGAAAATTACAGCAAAAGCAATTGATGTATACTACCTTTAAATTCCCGATGTGTCTCCACATAATACATATAGGTCTACATGTATGTATACGAAGCGACGACGATAAACCGTTTTCCTTGAACAATTTGCATGTTGCACTATGACCCACAGAGAAGAAGTCACACTGATACGTTTAATCCCACCTGCATTAGTCAAATGTCAAATTACGCCCACACCACGCCATAAACACAAGATGGAAAATTCATTACAAGGTAATAATCTCCCACAGACCCGTGCGGGGTTGTTTTTTAATACCATGGCAAAATACTTTTTTACCAGGGACTGCACTCCGGCAGGGAAAATAACAGCTCAGCTCCCTGCAACAAAAACGCTTATAGGGCTTACGGAAAAGTGATCCGCGCGGCGTTTCAAAGACAAACAGCATCATTACGACATCTCATCAGGGGTCTGTGAAGATCCGTATCTGTGGCACCAATTCATCATGCCCCACTGGTAATGATTTCTCCTACACCTGATGTGATAAATATCCCAGGCATTAGAAGACTTCGATTTTGAGAGCTCAGCCGTCTTGCACGTCCCCCCCCCCCCCCTCTTTTTTAAAATTGGGCTCGTGAAGGCCCAGTGCAAATATTGCCGTGACGATTGTGTAGGCGTGTTTCTCGAGCCGTTTCATGATGTAGACTTGTCTGGCCGGCTCCGTCATTACGAAGCACTTAATTTTCTTCTCTTTCTCTTGGCTCGAGTTGGCCTTTGTTTCTGTTTGCACAGGGCTAGGGATGCATCGACGGCAGCTTGGGTTAAAAGCATTCCATGGATTTACAGTTATCTGTAGACCAGAAGCATCAATCAAATAGTGGGTAATGTACACGGCATTGCTATGATGCTTGGTCGCTAGAATTGAATTAGTTTGCATTATTTTTATTTATACAACATTTAATCAAAAGTTACTCTGACAGTGCCAAGAGCCGCTTTGGAGCCTCCTATTATATAGTCCATGGGCCCAGACCCACACTTACCGGTACCATTTTGGTGGGCACAATCTAGTGGCCATTTTTGAATAGTTCAACATCCCTAAATTATGTTTTGATATGATAACCCTTTTAGTGGTTATCATGCGTTGAATGGACAGACCCTCTGGGCAAACCCTAAAAAAGCGCTTTGTCCAGGCATCATCTATTACAGCAATACTACCTTCCCAGGGAGTCTGATTTCCCCCTGATGAACATGTGCCCACTGCCTGCATGCAGAATAAACCTAGATTGAAGGAAAAAAATGCATCCCAAGTTCCCAACATCTTTATTTGTTGGGCGAAAGCACCAAAATAAATGGCTTAACATCCAAAATAAATGGCTTAAGCTGCTCGTGTGGCAAGGTTATCACATATTAATTTACTTGTACCGACCCTACAAATATTTTAGTATACCACTAAAGTTTTTTGCCCCTAAGATAGTACCGATTTTTTTTGGGTGGCCCACGGACTATTACCGTACTCATACTATGCTGAGACTTTCTATGCCCTGTCAAAAATCTGTTTTTATTATTTAAATAAAAAAAGAACGGCTTTTCCTATTTGCCATCTCAATCTGTAATTAAATATATCAGTGTGCTCCAAAACAGTACACATTAATGCCCTATTCGGTCACGGTCCAAGAGTCATAAAGGCAATTAAAGACGTCACAAGTGGGATACCAAATGGGGTCGAGGCTAACTTGGAATCCCTGGCAGACTCACTATAATTGGTTTCCTTTTGTCGGAATAGGGATGGCAAGGTAATCAGGCGACTGATGAGGTGAGTAATAAAGCAGAATAATGCACGCAGCGCCTTTGTGGCTGGGCCAAACACGAGCATACACTCCATCATGTTTTGCAATTTCGGTAATATGAACAACGTGTGATCAAAAGGTATTTTGGAACAACAAATTGAGCAACAAGAATAACAATATAGAGGGGGAGAGAGAGGGCAAGATCCATTGTAATGGGTACACTGACAGGTCAGCCTCCTTTTGAAAAAAAAGTGATTTTACCGTAGAGAAAGGAGAATTGCAGAGATGTAGAACAACGCAAGAAGGGAATTAATCAAGAGGCAAAATACACAGGGAGGGGGGGGGGGGGGGGGTCGCCCCCCCCCCCCTCGCTCGTTGCCATTTTTCATTTTTCAAGCCTATAGGTACCGTAGCAAACCAGAAAAGAAAAGCAAAACCCCGTAAAGGTCTTATTTTGCGTGTACGGGTAAGAATAAAACAAAGAGGTTAAATGGCGCCACCAACGTTGAGAAACTTGTTGGGCAAATGTACGCGAAAACAAATTCAGAAACACCCCCCTCGCCCGCAAACAATCCTGGAACCGCCCCTGATACACCCACGATTTTCTGACGTGTCTTAAATAAACTGCAAAAACAGTGTTCTAAGCACTTTCAGGCTATCAGTTTGAAAACACGTTCATACTAAACATGTTTAGCGTAGGCCTATACAGGCCTGAAACGGATAGTGTTTAGCCATTGATCATTGGTTTTTAGGAATTGCACACGTGAGGCTTCTAAACATGTTTACAAACCGATAGCAATATTGTGTTTAATTGCTAAATACAGTTTTGAGAGTGTAAGGAAACGCCAACAAGTATTTCTAGCGCATAGCGCCATGCTTTACAAAAATGTAACTCCCTAACCTCTGCTATCTGTATCACTGTATACAATTTAACTGGACACGAATGTTAACAGCACAACAGCAGTCGAAAAGACAAAAATAAACAGCCGTTACAAGAAATAATCCGTTCTTTGCGGGTTTCTGTAAGGTCCCCCGCGGATACCGCCGTAAATTGGTTTGCTTTTGAGCCGGTATGGAATGGCCATCTTGTCAAAACACAAGAGTCATATTATGTGTTATTCCCGTTTTCGCCAAACCGAAATAGCCAACTAATTGTTGCTGTAACTGGTTGGCCTACACCGGGATACAGTTATCATTCCCCAGTGACACGTACAAGGAAATATATGTTTTGTTTAGTGATATTTCAGCAAGCCCGTATTTCAATCATCTAGCGTGAGTGGGTGGTATGTGCTAACGGTCAGAAGAATTATGACTGGTGTACAACAGAAATACGTTGTTCCTTTAGGCCCTAACAATTAACATTTCCGGAACTTTCGTTTCAGTATGGTATTAAGGTTTTATGGGGGAAATGGAAAATTGTGCAGTGAACAACTTCACGTTTCTTTAAACAACTTGATAAATATTGATCAAGTGTTAAATGTGAGTAAACCTATTATATTTTTCATTTTTTGACCGATATATTTTTGACCGATGTGGACAGTACACAGAATACCGAGCTAAAGTCTTGCAAAATGCAAAGGATATAGTCGCATGCATAAGTAAATGCGCCATCAGGCCCTTCTTAATTGTTCCAGACTATTACTACTCCATCAGCAGCCACACCATTTTTTTAAGTTCCCCATTTTGCTTCCCCTCTGCATAGGAAGCTGAGCGTGTATCACACAAGGTAAAAATATAGCGGTAAAAACCAAAACGTATGAGGGCGCTGAGGCAAAACAAGAGATAACTGTTCAGAGTTAAGGTACAGCGGCTGTGGGTTCCAAAAACACAAACCAAAATTCCTTTCAACTCTTAGTCATTAACAAGGTCATTTGGGCGCTGCCTAAACGATTGTTATTGTTCTAAATGGAGGTCAAACTAGTTTGTTTGCTTAAAAGTTTGCAAACATCAAACAATATTACTACTTACAGTCTAGTGCGGTATTTCGTAATAATTAAAATTATTACGAAATACCGTACTATAGACTGTAAGTAAATACAGTCTAGTCTCAAGCATCCTGTGAAATCATAGCACCTCTCATTTTCAAGAAAAGTGGAAATTTATACCGTTTTCCAATGATTGTCAGCCGACAATCGTTGGAAAACGAGTCTAGTTTCCTGACCTGATAATTCCCTGACTATAAATTACTGCGTTTTGTCTAAAGTAGGGTCAGGGAACCAGACTACTAGAACAATTTTTTCACTCCGTTTTCCCAGCACATGCACAGAAAACTTTAAACAGGTCAGTGTTACAGTATTTGCTAGCACGCTATAAAATACTAACCCCCAAATCCATTTAGTTCTGAAAATTGCAGCAAAAGCAAATGATGTATATACCTTTATTTTTGGCTTTTCACTGAACACAAAAAAGGCACTAATCAACAGCTTGTATTTTTGGTGTAACCACAACTAAACTGGTGCACGTATACAACTACGTTTTTTGATTGGTACCGGTAGTTAGTACGGATGTGGCGCTTTTTAAACATTTTTGAATAGTTGAATGTTGCTTTTGTTCTCGTGGGTTTGAATCATAAAGAAATTTGAAGTAAGGTGTGCTTTGGCATATTTTTGTGGTAAAGAATATCACAATGCATTACACTAATCCAGTAATCACCGCCCATTACGCACATGGGCAATTTCCAATGCCACTGCAAGTTCCAGCCGCGCGCGTCACATGCGCGTGCAAGCATGTCGGACTTTTTTGCACGCATGTCGGACTTAAACCACGAATGTGATTAGTCAGAACACCATCCGGCGACGCTCACTGGATCGGTCTATTAGAATAGCCCGCGACCGTTACGTCCTCGCGTTCGAAGTCAGAACGATATGATAAATAGAGTGACATACCGTAATTACTTGGCTGCGGCTTGAAATTACACACGAGTCTATGGGAAGTGGCTGCAGCCGCTTCCATAGACATGTGTGTAACATCCAGCCGTAGCCAAGTAATTCGGACAGGGCCTAACTTGCAATAGTTTTACAATGACTGACCTGTAATGGAGAACTTCTGGAGGAGAGGTCGGTGAACCCTACGATGTCACTGAAGAAGATAGTCACACTGTCGAAAGACTCTGGAACGACCTGCATACCTCGCTTGAGCTGGTTCGCTACCGGCCTAGCAGGAAAAAAATAGAAACTAGGGATGATATTTGAAGAAAATGAAAAATCCACGAACAATTCCAAGGCATTTAATTTGTATGGCGTTACTGAAAAATGAAGATATCAAAATTGCCAAAAGAAATTGAGTGATTATAATGAAAAGAAGACTGTCTCTGGTTACAGAGGTAATTTTGGAATGATAAAAACTATTAAAGTACAAAAAGAGGAATCTTCCGGAAATCTGAAAGACATCTCACAAAAAATCCTGAAATCAGGAAAAAATCCAGGGAAATCTCACCCCTGAAATGCAGGTGTTGGTATCTCTTCAACTGTTCCTGACCATAATGTGATTTTTTGCAGAGGGTACGCACCATACAAAAAAACAAACCCCAAATTCTGCCATAGCAAGAAGTATACATGCATATCTCATCGAAAAGTGATATTGACATTATGAAATCAATCTCAATTCAGATCTTTTGAAATTTCTATATCTGCAAAAATTAATTTCGATCTTACAGGATTCCTCCCCAAATTCCTCATTACATACAACACAGACGACAATTTTATAATGGGAGGTGATTGTTTTTCAATTCTTAGAAAATCCTTCCATCCATTTATGCAAGAGGGCGCTATTGCTGTTTCGTAATACAAGGAACTCCGTGTCAAAAGAGCATGCGAACATTACAAAACAAGCGTTTAACATGAAAATAAATTCTGCTCCCTACTCCAAAAGACACACTGCTGTTGTGCATTTGATGACATCATGCTTTCGCTCATGAATATGGAAATTTTCATTTGCATAAAAACCAAAATTGCTCCGTGTAGGCCTGTCGGAGGAGTTGGACATTTATCAACATATGTCAATTTATTCGGTTGAGTACCGGGGCGAATTGGAATAAATCTACTGTAGCATTTATATGTAAATGTACACAGAGGTTCAGAGCGGGTAATTTAAATAGGGAGTTGCATACGGGGCGTGTAGATTGCAAGTTGTAGATCACTTCACGCTTGCGAGCAGCAACGAACGCACACGATTTTTTTACCACCGTCTGTTGTCAAATTTGGAAATATTCTAAAGTCAACTTCTCTAAACTCTTATTCGGTTAAATTACAAGAACAGTAAGAGTGGTCATTGCTATCCTAGCCTGAAGATGTTGACTTGCGTTAATCAGGTGTACGTTTCCATGTTTCCCACAGAGGGTTTTCGTACCTGGCAGTCAACACAGCAATCACTATGAACATCTAACAAAAGAAAAACGGTGCACTAACAATGAACATCCATTGTTACTTGGCACTAAATCCATTGTTACTTGTTCACAGTGAATGACATTAAACGTGATACTACAATGTGCGAATAAGGGTATGCAGAAACATACACTGAAAACGAAATATAGTCAATTTGTGGGGAAAATTAGTTCACTAGGTAATACAAATCAGTCTTTCCATGTTTGACTAATTGCTCAATCTATAATACTAATGGGATTATTCTTGACTAACACAATGAAGTACTAATTTAACATTTTCAAAGACTAACACGAATTTTAGTAATACCAAGTTTGCTGTTAGACTAATTGATACATCACTGATTTACTAATTGGGTTAGTCTCCTCAATTGAAAATGACGAACTAGTATGTAAATTACAAATCGGTTGACTAATTTATTAGCGAAATACGATTAACAATATTTTTGGCACCCAGCCAAAGAAAACTTGCCACAGTAAGTCGGTCGGTGTATTATCGACCTCCCTCTGGATCTGGAGCAAAAACAATTACTTGTTTAGCTGTGAGTTTAATAAAGATTTATTATTCTGACTTAACAGCCATATCTCAGTCATAAAACCAAAACATTAACAAAAGATCGTAATTTCACTGTGGGAATACGGGAAATGCCTTCGTACACAGTGAGCAGTTTCAAGCTCATTCGAGTGGTGAGTGCAATTTAATAAGACAGCTGCTCATCACTGACTGCGCGCTAATTCTTCTTCGTGGTATTCACGCGTACGATCGATTGGTGACACACTTTCCTTCCTCAATATTCCTCCATGGTTTAATTAAGGTAAGAATTAATTGAATTTGTTTAACTTTAGATTGGTGTAATTATACCGCTACATATAGATGATGAGAACCAATTGAAGTTTAAAACAGTCAGGGGTCAGTCAAAGGGTCAGTACTCATGCAGAAGAGTCTGCTCGTCGTGATGACTCGAGAGACCGATTCGTGAACAGTGTTCTGTCGTATCTGACCTTGACGTTAGGTTAGCCTCACCTGCTGAAAACGTGGCGGTTATGGTATTGGACGATTGTGTAGTTGCTGGCCCTATTCCCTTTTAGATTATTGGACTTACCAAACTAGTTTGTAGCACTGTTTTAGCACGTGCGAACAGGAGTGTCATTTTGTCATGGTTAGAGGGCAGGCTTTTGATTTTTTTAGGGAAATTTTGGGGTAAGATGATGATGAAAGATGACAAACGCAACACGAAAAATAAAGATGGCTACCGCGATGCATGGTGAATGCAACAACGCACCAATTTGCACGACGCCAACCATAAATTGCCTAAGAACATCGCAATTTTCTACGTCAAGAAACTTCAAAATTACATAAACGTGTCACTGTAGTGTGTATCAGAGCGTCTTGTAGATGTAGTGATATGGCTAGGTTGTTGGACATAAATTTACAGTGACTTTTAAATTCATAATAATGCAAAACTAGTTATTGGTATTGTCAGACTAATTAAAAGACTAATACATTTTGTTGTTTGACAAGTACATTTTCTTGTTTGACTAATTAATTTTCTTGCATGACTAATTAAATTTCGAGCATTACAAATCTCAAGAAAAGTTAGTAAAACTAAACTATTTTGAAAGACTAATTATTATTAGTCAATTGAAAAGTGAATTGACTAATCTTTTGATCCGGTGAACAAATAAAGATTGGTAAAATTAAACCATGGAAATGACTATTTTTTGGCGATTTCAGTGTACATAACGACCATAAAGATGAGCATTATCTCACGATTGTTTAATTCTTTACAACGTATAATAAATTACTGAGACAATAATTGAAAGGCTGTTACGTATTTATGACTGATTTAAACTTGCTTATTTGAAGTGTTCAATGTTCACATTAATGAACAATTGTAATAAAAACAATGGGCCAGCACGCCCGGTTGCTGCCGCATGCAGTAATACAAAAACCATGTTGGTTTATTGTATATTGTGTAGAATGGAGTGGGAAGGATAAGGCCAGAAAGATTTCCTATATGTATTCATGTCACACAAAACCTTATAAGGCTGCTTTAACATTGCCTTGCTGTGAATCAAAAAGTGTCATTCCTCTCACTTACTTCGGGAGCATCCTGTGCAGCAGATTATCAGTCTTCTTCTTCTCCTCAACGAGCTGGTGAGTCCGGTCCTCCACTATCTCCTCCAAATTGTTTGCATATTTCTCCATGATGGCCATCATGTTGTCTAGGATGTCTGATTTCCTGCACGTAAACCAAATAGCACGTTGATAAACCTTCCCGGCACCCCAGATATCAACCTCATTAATCAGTTCGCGCTGTCAACAGATTCAATCTCTCTCCAAATACTCTGGGATGCCAACCTCGAAATTTGTCTAGATCTCGGGAAGGCCTTGTCTTATCCCCAAAGCAAATGTCTCGCGTTTTTTGGTCAAAAGAGAAGCTAAGGAGGGGCCCAGAGGTTCACTGACGCGAATAGGCACCAACTGCCTGGCCAACCTGATCAAATTTAATATGCTCTCATTTAAAAAAGAAGATAGTTTTTGAGAGTCATGCAGGTTAAACGTAGTGTACACGATTGGTAATCCTCCCAATTCTTTTTAATGAATTACATGTATTACGAAATACCTTACTAGACTGTAAGTTAATAGCAGTCTTAATCATCCTGTGAAATGATGGCATCTGGTGTGCTGTCGTTTTCAAGAAAAGTTGAAATTTATATCGTTTTTAAACGATTGTTCCGCTTAACAATCGTTGAAAAACTGCCCTCTATTGACCGAATGTAGTTAATCCGTGTTGTGTCTAAAAATGGGTTAACAATCCGAAAACGGCGCACGCGTTGTGTGTACCGAAGCGACGCGTTGTAACCAGTGCATGCAATGGATCTTGGACGTTCCGCTCGGACCTCGGCCTCTGTACATGTTATGTGACCAATGGAAACGATCCCATTTACAAAAATTGGGCTTATTTTACAAGAGGGCGCTATAACAAATGCCGCCCGACGGTTGAAAACGAACGCTGTTTTTCTCTCGTTTTTTTCGCTATCCAATAACGCAAAATTTAGAACAGGTCAGTGGAACGGTATTTCCTATAAAATACTAACCCCCAAATCCGCCCATTTCTGAAAATTGCAACAATGACCAATCATGTACACTAAATTTAAGGACTAGGTAAAAAATATTCTGGACTGCTGACTTCTAATTACTCTAACATGGAACAGACACTGTGAACAAGTAACAATGGATTTAGTCCCAAAAGTAACAATGGATGTTCATTGTTAGTGTGCAGTTTTTTGTTTATTAGATGTTTATAGAGACAAACTGCCCTGTTTAACAATGACGTACTGAGATAATTCTGAACACAGCAGCTGACATTCCTCTTTGGGTTTCCTAACGAGTAAAGTTGTCTTTTTGAATGGGCATATCAACAAAAAGTATTACCTCTTGCCCCAACAAAAAGTCTACTTCGTTTTGCTGTACAAATTTATCTCAGAGAGAGTTGTGGATATTCCCCCAGGTTTTTGGAAGCTTTGGGTATGCCTTCGGTTTCAATAACACTTTACTGCGTTTAGCGCAACCCCCCCCCCCCCCCCCCCCCCCCTCACCCCCCAAAAAGGTACCGGACAAAAGGGAAATCATGTCAATGAGGGCGCTGTTACATAAAAGCAGTCACAGCATGGTGGCGTCATGCCGTCTGGTGGTGAACCACACAGGTATTTCAGTAGATACGATGCATTTGAATAGATGAATAGCACGGCCAGAAACTGTGTGAATGAAACCATTCACGTTAATGTTAGCTATGTGAACGACTGACAAAACTATCTTGCAGGATTTAGTATAACGCGCAGCAGATAATGGCTCTATTTCATAAAAGTTTGGAATATTCCAATAGGAACAATTATTCTTCCCAAGTCCAAGATAGGAATATTCCTAACTTTTATGAAATAGAGCCCTGGTCGCAGAAAAAAGTGAAATATACTACAGTTCTACACACAGACAGAGTCAAAGCAGCTTAACGAGCTAGCACAAAAGGTACAGACATAAACACTCGCACGTACATATACATTAGAAAATAGTTTCTTTGTTATTAAAAATATTTAACTATTTTTTGGTATCAAAAATATCTAAGGGTGTACCATTTTTCTGGTGAGGAGGGGGTTGACACCTCATGGAAAAGACATTTAACTGGATTAAACTGTGAACTGATACGGTAGGACTGCAGACTCTAAGAGACTTTGGGGAGGGGTTCTTATTCTGCAAATTCTACATGGGGTTATACCGAGGCTGTGTGGGTTGGGGAGGGGCATCCCTTTGAAACCCCCTTCCTCAGTTAGTCAACTGATTTACTACAGTGAAGAAGAAAATATGTCATATGGACATACTCAGAGTATACTAAAGCACTAAAACCTGTCCTTTCTCTTGATTTTTATAGAGTACCGAAGTGATGACGGCAATGCAATGTTTTGAACCAGAATACTTTTGTTATTTTGTGTCAATGTGTTTGCATGACTGGCTGTTAACAAAGGAACAGTCGAAATCTCCATTTGTTTGGGGCCAGTTGTCGCGCGAACTGACGTCAGACTCCGGTACTCTATTCTTCTAGTGGTACGATCTAGAGACTTGCTCACATGCCACTGTGCAGCGGTTTGAGTTTGATTCTGATGGTCTTGAAGTCCGGCCTCTGGTCCGGAATCTCATCCCAGCATTCCTGCATTGTTGTCAGCAAGCACTCATGACAATTCTCCACCTCCATCACGTTGGGCCGGAACGGCATGGTGGGGTCCAGCGGGTAGGTCACCTTGTCAATAATCTCTGCATTGAGGGGTATAAAGTCAAAACATTTCGCCCTGCAAATGTTATCCATGATACTTGGAACATTAGGTGCAGAGTGCCTCAATCAAGTTTTAGGTGCAAAAGTTGATTACGCGATGTCTTTTCAGAAATCTAGGGGGATGTGTTAGGTAACAAAAGTATGGAGTGTGTGTAGGGGTATACGAAAAAGAAAAGGGGGGGGGGGGGGGTTACCCCTATGCCCCATATCGTGCTGGGTATCGTCCCTGAACGTAGTTGAACAATCTCCGCTGAAGTATAGGTCTCCACGGGACCCTGATCAAAGGCTATATAATTGGCCTTTTGGGTTATCCCATAAATTATATCTGTATTTCCTATGCGATTGCTAAACTTGATGTTTTTTCTCTGAATAAATTAATGTAATCTAAAGTAGAGTTTCGTCAGCCATTTATGGGCTGCAATATCTATTTATAGATCCTAACTTTCTGTGCGAGCAATCAAGTCAGAAGTAGTACTCGATGGGAACAGGCAGCACAGTCCAAGTTTCAGCTACTTTAACGTATTTCAATTTATAAGACAAACCTGAACATGTATTTCTTTGAAAATTGCAACACCAGAAGAGAGTTTTTACCTGAGACCGTGCAGTTGAATTTTGTATAACTAATATTTAGACTCCTAAGGTGTCTCACGGGTGCTGAGGGTTCATTCATATTGGGATATGGCATAGGGAAAATTGCTTGTTTAAAACGGGCTTTCGTACAAAACAATACAGTAATAACAGTGTGGAAATGCAGAGGAGTAGCCTAACTGGAGGTTCAACTCCACGATAACGCTGCGGTACCTCACGATGCGTGGCACGTTAACCCTATAAAACCTCTACGGCAACCTCGATCGAGTTACCGCCTCTTTAATTCTGCCTTTCCCCCTTAGGGCGGGAACTCGGCGGGAATTAAGCATTCAACTGCTGAGTGCTGTACCGCGTCTACTTCTTGTCATGTAGTTTTCAGTAAAATGAAATTCAAACATCAACGACAAGCGAGTGATTGAGAAATACATTCTGCAATGTTGCATGGGGCTACACATGAGTACGAATGTTTTCATCGAGCTAGGTTCAACTCGAAAACGGACACGCAGTTCATGTCAAGAAGCCCCTACTATATACTGGTTAGGCGCCCTCTATTGACCGTAGACGTCAGTCTAATTGCTATGCTAAACATGACAATGCAGTATATCTGAGTCCATTCCACAGTTATTCGATCAAGGGAAAACATGTTCATCATAAAACTATAGTGCTTTCTAAAAGAGAACACAGAACCCGAAGATTGACCCCCCACAGACCGCCAATGATGTTTTACCTTTCGGAGTGAGCATACAGTTACCAAACGGGCCACTTCGATGCACTAACTCGTAAAGAATGATTGCAAAGGAATAGACGTCTCCCCTCTGTGTGCCTTCCTGCGGTGAACGAGTATCCCTCAACAACTCGGGGGCTTTCCATAACAAGTCTGAAATAACGAAACACGATGGACATTACCTTTAAAGTTGTACAAAGACAGTGCATCTAATAGTTGACGTGATGATTTTCGACAAAACAACTAAAACAACTATTAAAAAAAACAAAAAAACATTGAGTTTTGGCAGAAAGTGCCTGGTTTGGGCAAAGAAAAACAGGTCAGTAGAGTAGGCAAAACCTAAGCAATCGTAGCTTGCGTCAGACAAGCCTTTGCATAAAAAAAACGATCACTCAAAGCTTGAAGAGACGCATAGATGAAGTTTATAAAAGATACAATTTTAGTTTATATTTAAATGAATTGTAAGAACCTCGCGATATGCGAAAGGGTGGTATAATATTTGGTGCAGAGAAACATCGGGTGCATATGTATCTACAAGGAGCCATGCAATAAATATCTAGTTCCACTAATTTTCACACGTCTATAAGATGTTTTACAACATAAAAATGATCTAAATGTCTGTGAAGAAGCGTTGGTTAGAAATGGGTTCCAAACTAGGTATCTAATTTGGAAATAAACTAAAACACCCAACCTTCTCGAGAAAATGTAAACACAATGCTATGGCTATATGCTATGACATCATGCTTTGGCTCATTTATATAAACCCACGGAATCAGGCAGGGACCGAACACCCAATCCACATCTCGGTCTCAAGATAGAATCGAACCCCTGGTCGCAGAGGCGAAAGGCGAAGGAAGGAACACGGTACATCAACTCGGACTCCGTACAATGTTAACGTGCAAGCTGCATTTCCCATTGGGATAACATTTACTGGGCCGGTACAAGATCCTGAAAGTTGCCCAACACAGCACTATTTGGTTTGTTGAATTCTCCGATCCCATGCGCTTCAGCGTGTAGACCCGGGTGGAGTTATGTCATCTATGATGAAAACATCTTTTCATTTACACGCTTGTTTCCATCGGTTGTTATGTGTTACCGTCCGGCCCCCGGACTTGTAAACCATTCAGTTTGAATAGAACTCAGATGGAAACCAGACACTGCTAGATTTAAAGTTACCAGATCCTGATCGTTAACGACCCCTGGATAATTCGGGCGATTCACAGCAGGGCCTACATATACAGTGCGCCACCATGCGGCGACACAGAACAGGCCATTTTCAAGAACTTCCGGTACCCATTTTACGCCTTCCATCTAAGGGCATTTCCCGGGATATTTAAGTTGAGCAGTGTTTGAAAAGCATACGAGGAAGCTCACGAATAAGAGCAATCGCAAATTTGACAGAGAGAATATCCAACAGTTAAATAGTTTGCGCGTCCACCAAGCGTAAACCTGCCGAATTCTCTAGTGCAAAATGACACATACCTCACGCGGTTAACCAGGTCGATCTTTTCCTAAATGCCTTGGACCTCCCGGGGCAAAGTACATGTATTAACGGCCTACTGTAATGTACTACCGAATTCCTTGACACACCTTTCCTCTGTCGATTTTTCCGCATGCACACTTCGAAAAATCCAGGTCAAAGTCTACTATGAAATGCTGAAAATCCTGAATAATCTGTGAGTGGATTAAGGTTCTTGGCGCGCGTCTTGCCAATCAGTTTCTCGTTTGCCACGCTAAAGAGTACCGAAATGATGACGTCAATGCAATGTTTGAAACCAGAATGTTTTTGTTATTTTGACATCAATGTGTTTGCTTGACTGGATGTTAACAAAGGAACAGTCGAAATCTCCATTTGTTTGGAGCCAGTTGTCGCGCCAACTGACGTCAGACTTCGGTACTATATTGCTGCTTTGGATATTAAAGTGACCCACTCGTATTTATATCACGTATGCGTCTGTTGATCCGCTAACCCGTGGGATGAAAATTCCACCAACCTCTTCTGTGATTATAAGGATAACCGTTACCCCAAAGTATTCAAATTATTGCCGTAAAGCTGCGATGTCCGGGATCTGACTGAAAATTTCAATTGAATTGATTTCTCCAACTGACGAATTATGGAAAAATAATTATTGTTTGAAAAAAAGCCACTTACTACGCTCTGCATGCACTCTATGGCCTTCCTAAAACATATTGTCTTTAATATTATGTGCTACGCGCCAAGAAGTTGATATATGCATTAATATTGCAGGATCGCTCCGCTCCTAATTCGAAATTGAAACTTATTCAATCTGTCTTTTGTCGTTGGTCGATTTTTGTGTTGGAATGCCTCACTGGCAAGCCGATAACTTTCTAATTTAGCAATTCAATTGGAAAATTAACTTTTTAGGGAAATATACCGCAAAAGCACGGAGATAGCAGCTTCAACAACTTACACTTTAACAACAGTGATTCACATACAGGCAAAACTATCCCGGTTTGTGATTTTTTAAAACTTTAAGACACGTCTGAACTCACTCTGATAAAATGCATGCTCGCCCATATCTGGGCTTTGGTGACCCGCCTTAAAATGATGAAGCCCAAAATCGGAGATCTTCAGAACCCAACGGCTGTCCACAACACAGTTGGAGGACTTAAGGTTGCCATGGGAATGTAATACGCTAGTGTGGAGATGGCTCATTCCCTGCAAGAAAAGGATAGAAAAAGGAAGAAAAAAGTAATGAAAACATGTGTTTACGTCATTTTCTAGCACAAATGGAGTTCGACGGAAATATAACGAGTCAACATTGCCGTGGCTGGTCAACCCTCGACTGTCTCTAATTACGGACGTATATAAACAACCTGGACCCGCAATATGTCCGTGGAGTTGAAGCCGCCATCCGCCATCTTACCGTGCCGAAAACAATGTGTTTGACCTTCTTGTCCCCTTATTCCTCCATGGGTCTACTTACCGTCCTCGTCCTCAATAGCACATGTTAATCACTGTGTGCTATGGGCACGGTAATATGGCGGCTGCTGCATTGGCTACAGTATAGACGCATTGCGAGTCCAGCAGGTTATTTATATGCGTCCGCATCTCTAATGTATTAATTGTCACGACTCGACTCCAGTCATGATCTGAGGTGACTCGACTTAACAAGAGTCACTGCCGTAAACAACAAGAGTCACTGCCGTAAACAACAAGAGTCACTGCCGTAAACAACAAGAATCACTGCCGTAAACAACAAGAGTCACTGCCGTAAAAGACAAGACTCAAGTCGAATCTTCACTCCGGAGACACACGACTCAACTATGTGTACTTGCCACTCTGTGTGTTGGGTTAGTTTTATTTTGCTTCTTATTATGTGTGTGACTCGACCCGTATAACATTTTAAAGAACAAAGGTCAACGGCAGGTTTTGATATTTTTTCTTCAAGAAATTGATCAGGTCATGAAAACTACGCACGCATCCTTTAATCCCCCTTCTGTTTGAAATCCGTAAGTTGATAGAGCAGTGGCTCCTGTAGCACATACCTTTATAATATCGGACACCAGGGAAGCGATAAACATATTGTCCAATTTGATGTCGTCATTCTCCAAAATATCCTGTAAAGTAAGGACAATTCAGTAGTAAGTCAGTGAATTTGATAATGGGCAATTTTCAAATTTACCTTTAAGAGTCTGAAATGAAAAACAAAAATAACCCAAATACGAATATAAACGAAGACTGTACCTGTAAGCTACCGCGTGAACAATACTCGGTAATAATACAAATATTAGGTGGATCAGCACAGGCACCCACAAAAGCACAGAGATTGGAATGGCACAAGTCTCTCATCTGAAAGAAAAATAAATAAAGTGAGTTTGTTCATGGTTTAAAAATAAGTTAAAGATGATGTTGACTGCTGAGAGAAGTCTGCGTCATTTTTTTTGTTTTATGTAGACGTCATTACGTCTTGGGTCTATTGCATCATAAGAGGTTCGAATAGTTGGCACAAAACATGTACCGGATCAGTGCACATGGACAGTCGATAACAGCCATCTTTGTGCACATCTCAAGTTGTCACAATTCTACCCTGGTTTATAGCAACATTTCCGTGCTAAACGGTGACAAGTGAAGAGGCCGGGATCAATTAACAGTTGACTAGTTGTCGTTCGAGCTTGGGTGTCATTACACAGGTGCACAGGGTGTCATTGCACGGGTGGTTTATCTTGTGTGCTGGATTACGGCTTAGGTTAAGGATCAGTAGAATAAATTGAGGAATAAAATTGTGGCGATCCAATTTCACGAACGGTGGTGGTGACCGATCACCCTACCACCCCACTGTTGCATTGCCGCTAAACCTATCGCGTTATAGATTCATGGTTCGCGTTACTAAATTCTTACGTGGGCCCGGCAAGTAAAACAACAAATGCAATATTAATGGGCATTTTGTGTTCTGCTGTCAAAATAAAGACAAATAACGTTGCCGTTTTACATGTAGGCCGATAAAACCGAACCTGTAGTTTCCCAAAGGATTGTTCAACCAACTTACAATTTTGAGTTCCTTTCGCACACTCCTGTTGATATCGACGCTCTTACTATCCAATGTCTTGATGGCTACAACCGAACCCCTATACATACCAACTTTGGTGTACAACTGGCTCTTAAATAAAGACCCACGGCTGTCCGTTGTGATCAAGCTAAACTAAAGAAAGTTAATAACAGAAAGTGGAAGGCGTTAGTCACTCATTAAAAACAAATCAAAAAGCATAACACGACAGAAAGCCCTCAAAGCCGAAAGAAGGATTAAAGTAAAACAAAACCAACAAATCATTTAACAAACCGGTATGTGATTATTAAATGCAAACACATCCGTTTACTCAACTTGATATTGTAGTACACGCGGCGTCGGAGAGTTTTTGTCATAAAAAAACGGCAGACTCAATATATTTTCGCATAAGCTATACATGCAGGGATTCAATGTTATAAGCCATCGACTTCACATGAGCAAAGGTAAAGAAAACGTGCGCTGTTGGGGAATACGTACTGAAGTATTAAACTGTTTATTATATAATAAAGAACACAATATGTTGTTTCCTCTTAGGCCTATAATAAATTATGGAAAACATACCAAACGATTAAGCAGTTTGGCTGTCTGTTATGTAAACGCGTATAATTTCACTGCATTGCGAACACTCTCTCTTCTCCGTAGTTAACACGAACGCAAACACGCCTTAATAAGAAGTTCAACACGTGCCCAGCTGCACTATTTCCGCCGTGGATGCTACTGCACTTTCATTCCAAACGTGACAAGCGGCCAATGGCGGCTATTGTAATCATTAAATCAAACTTTTTATCAGAAGCAGCTATGCCGGGAAAAAGACGGTATCAAGGTTCGTGCAGAGAGCTTACTCAAGCTGCCTATTTCAGCCTTTTAAGTTATTGAATACTTCAGCACGCCCCTAATATTTTATGTAAGCATGTGCTTCTGGTTACGATTGTAACCACGTGGTCTCGACACGTAGACCGTCCAACTTTACCCTCTACTGGCGCGAACGCGTTTGATCCCATTTTAAAAACTGGCTGGATCCCCAAACCGTTTTCCTGTTAACATTCGCCAGACTCACATGAAATATCCATGTTTGAGAGTGAAAATCGGTACTACAATATTCCTCCACGTGTACCAAAGGAGGTGACACTAACCCTCTGCCCTATACAAGTTACATTATAAATGGCCTCATTTTCTTTCTTCAAAATCTCACGAGTCAACTCACCCTACTTCCGAACGGGTCGTTTTTGCGCATGTTAATGTCGTCAAAATCTATTTTCCATATTAGGCTCGCCAACTCCTGTTCATAACGCCAGTTCCTAAAGCAACACAAACGAGATCAGACACAAAATAAGCAAGAGAAATAAGCCGAAATTATGGCTCGCGTTTTTTTTTATACCATCCTAAACAAAATAATGTTCGTTTTGTATTCTCTGTTTCCATTTGTGTAAAAACGTCTGAGATTCTATTTTTATTTCTACTTTATTTCTACGTTTTGCTTCTTCCCCCTTGAGCCCCAAGGCTTGTATATGCTCAAAATCAGAAACTTAAGCCTAGTTCACACCTGTACGGTTTGGACGCCGATTCGTCACGATTTAACAAATCGGGGTGAAGCGGGGCAATGCGTAGAGACATACGTGACGGAATCGTTATGAATCTTTATTAACCTTGGTGGATCGTGGTTAGTCGGGAAGGCCTACGAATGTTTTGAGTCGTTTCAAAACATTCGTAGCTCCGCTACAGTTTAAACAAAACGTAGAGCCATATTAGTGAAATCTTAACTCATTCGTGCATAATCCTAGGGCCATCGTAGGGTCATTTGTGGCCTTCCGTGGATCATGCTAGGTTCACACATTCCCGAATTATTGCCACGAATACCCCGATCTATTCCGAATAAAAATTCTTGATGGCATCGGTAGAAATTAGCACCGATTCGCTTTTTGTAAGAATAACTTAAGAATGAAACTAGGTATCAATAACTAGGTACGAATTGAAAGCGGAATCAGACCGAATCAAGCTCAATGATTGCGATTTAGTGAAGAATAAAACTGAATTGTAGCGATTTTGTCAAGAATAATATACGAATAACTCCAGAATCATCCAGAATGACCCAGATCTATGCCGATTTCATTACGAATTTAATAAGAACAAAGACCGAATAAGCCGAATGTAATGCGAACATTCCCTAACAACCACAAACTTAGCCGCTTTCAATCAGAACAAGCCAGAATCATCCAGAACGAGGCCGAATCCAGGCGATCCCGGTATATAAACCGATCCAGACAAGCGCTCATCGTCAGTCAGTTCCAGTTATCTGCTCATTCTGGGTATTATTGATTAAATCGGCGTGCATTCGGAACTATTCTGGATCAATTCGTATTAAATTCTGCTTGATTCTTGGTTATTCTTAATACATTCTCAGCAAAATCTGGATAATTCAACATTATTCGTGATTCATTCTTGCTAAGTTCTTAAGATTATTCTTATTTATTCTTAACAAAATCCTAGTGTATTCGTAAATTATTCTTATAATATTCGTACATTTCTTGATACATTCGTAAAGATTCGGCATGATTCTAGACTGTTAAACACCAAGAATAACTCTACGAAACTTGTAAGAATGCTGTAAGAATATCCAGAATTAGTTGAGAATACAACAAGAATAAACTAAGAATTGAAATTGGTTCCCGAATCACCCTGACAATTTTGAACATGTCAAACATTTTCGGGGCGCTTCCCGATCTTTAACGATCTTTCACCGAACTAACAGAATCATCCCGAGGCAGCCAAGAACCATTCCCCCCTTTACTCAAGAATTGCTATTTGCGGCGATTCGGCTTAAAAATCGGGAATGTGTGAACCTAGCATCACCGTAGCTGTAATTTATGACGATTCAGTACGAATATCTAAGATTATCCTACGTTTTGCTACGCATAGGTGAACCTTGATAAATCGTCATTAATCATATAATCTTAAGTGAAACGTCAATAAACGTGATTAACCGTGATTAGCCGCAGTAAACCGTACTAAATCGTTAATTGTGTTTCCGTTGTGATGATTCTTCTTCAAAACGTCCTAAAATCGTATACATGTCGTTTTTGATAGGTATTCAAAGTGTTACTGTATACAATAACCGTCATAAACCGTATGAAGGTGTCCAGGTTTGCCTCTTGCCCCCGATTCATCCCGATTCACAGGTCTACGGTTAATCGGCATGAATCGGCGTCCAAACCGTATATGTGTGAACTAGGCTTTAGCTTGAGAGTGAAAATCGGTACTACAATATTCTTCTTCTGGAACATGTCTGGGGTTTCGGCTTTATACATACTAAATATTTCTTCACAGTCTTCTTTCTACCTGTTTCTTTCAGACCTTCAAGCAAGACGATACTCTGCGCGATATGGGGGAAAAGGGTACCCCCCCCCCCCTTTTATCCCTATACCCTAAGCACACTCCAGATTATTGTTATCTAACACATCCCCCTAGATTTCTGAATAGAATTCCTGAGATTCCGGGAACACAATGACCAACACAAAAGAGGGGGGGTCCCTTTTCCCCCATATCGCGCTTCATATGAGCAAGACAGGCTCCTTTGCAGAATTCTCGGTTACATAAGCAAACTAAAGATGTTGTTGACCCCTTCCAATTTGTTTTTTTTGGTCCTAAACGGGGTGCAGATGATGCTGTTCTAACATTCACGCAAACAGTTTATCAACATCTATATAGATATACCCAAGAATTATGTTAGGACTCTTTTTGTAGATTTTTCATCTGCTCTCAATACTATTCAACCACGTTTTGATTAAGAAATTACAGGGCTTGAATGTTAATCCCCGTATTTCATTGTGGATAAGTAGATTTTTGTTGGACCGTACACAACCCCGGAAGCCGTAGCACCGTGACGAAGATGATTTAAGTTCATTATGCACATGACTTACCGGTACCAAATTGCGAGAATGATGACAATAATCAGCGCCACTCCCGACAATGTACCCCCTACTATCTTGCCAGTGTGGCTGACCTCTGGCGGCGGGCATTTCTTGCCGAAAAATCCACACTCTGGCTCGGCAAGGGGAGGTCTGCCTCCGATCCAGTCTATCTTGGCCTTCGCATGAGATGCGTAAATCTACCAGCGAAAAAAGAACCAGGAAACGCTTTATTTCGTCACCGTTTTCACGAAGAGCCACACATGTCAAAAATGACAATTTTTTCGATTTCGATTTTTTTCACTATTTTGCTTTAAAACACTCTACTTAACCATTTTGACATGCTTCTGTAAGCAAAACATCATTAATTTCCAAATTACATTAATTATGCAAGGGGCAGACATCTCGATAATTGCATTTTGCGTTTTCACGAAGAGACGCAAAGATTACTGCCCCTTGAACGCGTACAAAACGTATAGCACGGAAAGGAGTAAAAGTAGGTCAACTGAGATTTTCGTTTTCACGAAGAGCCACACATCTTTGTTACATTCTCAGCTGCGCGCACGTAAACACGTGCGCCCCTTCCATATGGAAAAACACATTGAACAGAAAGGGCCACAATGTAAGAAAACCTGAATTTTCGTTTTCACGAAGGGACACGCATCTTTATTAATTAATTTAGGCTAATTAACCACCGTGTTAATTCTAATTACTGGGTTCACGTAAAAATTCACCTCTCATAGAATCATGTGAATGTTTCCTTACTGCACAAAGTTGTTGCAAAGTAGTATTTTTGGCAGTTTTAAAATTATCTGCGATTATCTCGAAAACGCTTTTTCTTCAAAATCCACATGTGTGGCTCTTCGTGAAAACGGTGACGATTTTTGAGAACTCCAATACTCCAAAAACTAAACTAAAATCTAGCATTTGAGGCTTATGGAATGATTCAAATGTGGGTTTGTCTGCATTTGTATCATCCCAAGCGCTTAAAATACCAAAATTGACCTTTGCGCACGGAATCAGGTTTGTGTTAAGTGTGTGATCTTTTCTTTTATTTGATTATTCTAAGAACATTTCTTTGCTTTTCCTACTGCTGTTATATTCTAACTTAATTATGGCTTTGAAATCCCCAAAACTCAATCTCTTGAAGTTGAGTCAGTTGCCTAACCTATTTCCAAGGTCTGAGTGCCCCAAAAATTCGTCTATAATGTGTAATAAGGAGAAAAAGAAGAAGCGTCAATGCCTATAAGTAAATAAATAGAAAAGTCCCAAATTTTCAGAGGGGGCAAAGGGGGGGGGGGGGGGGGGGGGGGTGAGAAAATTTCCCATTAGGGAAGTAGTCCCACCACCCCCCCCCCCCCCCCCCCCCCCCGGCGCCCCCTCTGGCTGCGCCACTGGACGTGACTACGTTTTCCGTTGAACTTGTCACATTATGGAATCCTGTCTTTCATGGAGCTGTGCATACAGTACAAAGTGAGAAGAATATTGGGGCGTCAAGTGTTTATGGAATGCTAGCCTTTTTACCTGTGTCTCGTTGTAATCCTGGAAGATGGCTACGGGGGCAATGATGTAGCCATACGTGCTGTTCCCGTCCTTCTGAATTGTGAAGACGCTCACGTTCGCGTTCGCGTCGCCGTGGGCATCAATAGATCTCTGAAGACCAGTAATACCTGACGCAAGAACAAAATGCATCACTTTTTTTCTGCTCTCCTTTCTTGTTTGAACTGAGGCTGTTTTACTTGAAAAGTTTTCAAGGGGAAGCGAAAGTTGTTTATCAGGTAGACAGTGGTCACATACGGTAATAACTTCTTCGGTTTAGAATAGGAAAGAAATATGACACTTTCAAATTGCATAGATACACTTTTTCTGTGACGATAAAGCTCATTTTATGTTGTTTGATTTACAGGCCTACACATTCGTACATTGGGGTGGTCGCTGTCAATTAAACATATGATTGACAAAAGTAATTTCTTGCATTAAATTTGAAACTCAAAAAAAAAAAAAAAAGTACACACAAATTAAAAAACCCTGCTTTAACATGCTTTTATTTTCAATTTTCCTTCTCCACGTGAGATACTGCTACAGGCCTACATAGCAAGCTGCACATGGTCAGACTCATGGCTGAAAAAAAGATAGCATGCATTAATTCTTAACGATATGGGATTCGAGGCCCGCTTTTAAGGGGAAGCTGTTTTTGAATTCTTTATTTATTCTCTGAAGTAATTTTCATCCTGTCATGGCCACTGGGAAACATTTGGCTGAAAAAGTTTCTTTTTCAATCAATCTATCTGGGGTGTCCCGGCCGAGCGGTGAGGCTTACTGATTAAGCATCCCGGATGTAAGTTTGGTGGCCTAGGCCTGGCCGATCATGGTATTTGTGTCCTTGAGCAAGACACGTTATCAACATTGTTTCTCTACACCCATAAACATAAACAGCAGTTTGATGAAATATACTGAGACAAACTTTGCTGGCTTTATTCAGCTGTCGTTTGCTTAGCATGAAAACCACATAGAAAGTAACCTGTTTTTACGAAGCAACACTATTTTGTGCCCGGCTCCATACAATTAGCCCATGGTTTTAGTATGCGTACTTTGGTAAGTGCGCCCGACCACATGGCTGATTAGCGTCGAACCGTTCTTTATCCCATCTCCACCGGTTGCAACGGTGCTGTTCAGCGCACGGGCGTACAAGATGACGGCATCATACAAGTTAGCTGCACTCTCTGAGACCCTGGAAATAGCCTGAAGAAAATTCAATAAAATAATTGTAAGAAAGAGGTAGGCAGGTTTGAAAGTTTTGCTGAATACTTTTAAAAAGTTGATATATGTTCACATAAATGGGCAAAAGACGCACGAGTTCAGGCTCCAGTTTACGAAGTTTACAACGTGAAGCATTGATGTGTCACGTTGTAAACTTCGTAGTTAACGTGCCATTCTAGAGTCAAATATAGGCCTACTCGGAATTCCGGGGTCAGATATAAACACCCCCAAAAAGTAACTTACCCCCTTAAGAGGGGACCATTACTTAAACACGATTAGTTGCGCAACAAATGTGATAAGACAGTCAGAAGCAGCATATTATTACGAGAATTTTGACACCTCATTTGTGGAATTTGCTCTGTCATTGTTGAAACAATGGCCACTTCAACGCGAAAAGACAAGAATTTGAAAGTTGAACTCAAAGCAATACACATTTCTGCAAGATTTATGACCATAAATGCACACTTACACACAAATAAGGACCATGATACAATTAACAAATCTGTTAAACTTTCCACAGTATCTTTTATTGGTTTCCACACACATGAGAACTGTCTGTAATCTGCTTAATAACATTCAGGAAACAGTCAATAGGCCTATCTGGTGTTGCCTCCATCTGCTGCAATCACTGCCAAACATCTGCGACGCACGCTGTGTATGAGACGTTCAATACGTCTTTGGCCTATGGCAACCTATGGCATAATTGGTCAGATGTTGCGATAAAGTCAATCTAACAGATCCTAAACTGACCACTCGGACAGCATATCTGAAGCCCTGAGTCAGTTTTAATCTTGAATTCATCATGGTTTTCTTTATTGAGTGAATTGTGACAATTGATATTGATTTTTGCACATTCTGATCCCTCCCAGTGCAAAGAACAAAAGGAAGAATGGAGTGCAGAGGATCAAACAGATTTCCATTATTTGTGCAGTTTGATAATCCGTCAAACAATCCACAAGGGAAACTGACTAGGTAAATTTGAATACATTTTCAGAGTAAACAAAGAAACTGACAGGAGCGGTATTCGAACCTGCGACCTCCGTGTTACCGTACCGGTGCTCTAGTAACTGAGCTATCTTGCCCTATGTTGGCGGTCTCCCAAATTGTCAGTATCTTTGTTCGGGTGGGCGCTAGTCAGAAGTCATAAACCCAGAATGCCGTATAGCCAGGGATCACACTAAATTTTACGATACAACCTGGGAAGCGACATTGTGGGGATCACTCAATGAGGATACGACTTTTTAACTTATAATTGAAAGCGCCCACCCGAACAAAGATACTGACAATTTGGGAGACCGCCAACATAGGGCAAGATAGCTCAGTTGGTAGAGCGCCGGTACGGTAACCCGGAAGTCGCAGGTTCGAATCCCGCTCCTGCCAGTTTCTTTGTTCACAAAAACGGTAACTATACTAGGAATTAAGTAAATCAAAATTAATGTGAATAATTCTAGCCTTCCCTTTCCAAAAACTATTGAACACCTTGGAATATTTCGAACAAAAATATCAGTCCCAATATGGTCCCATATACTTATACCTCGCCTGGGCTTAGAACCTATAATGTGTTGTTATAAGTCCAGTAATACATTGATATAATATTATTTTTATTTCCCTGTCGCACAGTCTTTTCCCCAGTGGGCCATCAAAATCCTCACTCTCCAGAAACAGTTGAGTTTCAAAGAGGTAAAATTGCACAACACTCGGATGGGTTCACTCAACCTGATCCAAAGACATGTTCCTACGTCCGGTGAAATGTCAGGGAACTCGATAGCGGTTGTAGATCATGCACCTTTGTCACAAAGTCGGACCAAATCAGTTTTGCAACGTTCTTCATGTGATTTAAAGAAATCAGAAATAGGAATGCTTTTAGTTTAATGTGACGGAAGGACGAAGGCTAATTTGGAAATGATCCAGTGGAGCCAGCAGGGAGTTTCTCCAATCGAGCGTCAGGATGTTAGTGTACATTAACAATGTATTTTATGTGCACGACTGAAATGTCAAGGGCACATTATCTTTAAGCAGCGCAGGTAAGTCGGGGTCGGGTCGGGCATTTCTGTCATCGGCTTTCGCCAAAAGACCTTTTTTCCCCTGTGACGTCACACTAAACCGCATTAGAAATTGAAGTATTATAAAAGAGATGGGGCCTATGCAAAACGCGACGTTCGTACAATCCCCAAATGTTAATCTCGGGTACGTTGTTTGAATGCAATTCGTAGAGAAAAAAACCCTATTTCGTTCAATATTTGTAGTGAATATCTGCTTTTTGAATCTTATAAAGGAAAACTTTCCCATGCTGCAAAATATTCACGGTAGGCACCGAGCCTTTTTAGCTTTTATATTTTGCTTGGTTAATTTAATAGAGTCTATTACATACTTGCAGATGTCTGGGTGCTGCCGCCACATATGTATTAATGATCAACGTTGAACATGCCGAAAATAATGCTTCTGGGGTCAAAATAATGGATCTGACACGTTCAGTGCATTCTATTTGGACAAATACCTCTCTCGTCACCTTGCGGGTGTTGAACGGGTAAGGAAAGATCCAGAGATTCTGTTTGATTCGCTCATGAATGGATGGTGAGTGCACGGATGTTGACGTGTATTGCGGGTGTCAGTTTAGGTCATTCACAGGCTGGTATGCTGCAGTCGCACAGTATAAGCCGTTGCCTAGATCGGATCTGTTGTGGTTACGGCTTCGAATTTGGCCATTGACAGGCTACGGTGAAGAGCCGTAGCTATTGATAATGTCCGTGAGATAGTCTTATACATCGGGCTGCTACTAGACGTGTTGCCAAAATACTGTACAAACGTTATGACAATACGAACCATTCAAATCATCTCTTCCGGGGTCTTCTGTCAGTGTATACCCAGAAATATATATGCACAAGAAGTTTCCCAAGATACACAACATAAAATCAGGCGTGCAAAGTTTTTTAAAGTAATATTTATTGATTTCTTTGTAACATTGTCAGGTAAAGTCGGAAGTAGATAGTATCGATTCTTGGCATATTTCTAAAGTGATTGGTATCGATATGATTAAAAGCTATTGAATTATGCACTATTCGAAAATCGCCGGGATCGCTGGTTCAGTTAATCAATTGCTGCTACAGAATCGAAGCACAACCTACACCGGGTTTGAACTCGTGAATCTGACCAAAAAAAGTATTGCACACTAATAATCACCAGGAAGGTTTCAAGTTGGTCGTTAGTTTCACTTCCATGGGATTCGCATTCTTGTAAAATCCCCGCTTCCAAAGAATCTCATGAAAAGTATGACAGCAACAGAGGAAATCAACGAATATCACTGCTTGTAAAAGGCTAATATGCAATTCAATTACGCAACACCATTAAGCCTATTCCAATGCAAATAAGCACCGCATTGCTTAAAAAAAGAAACTGATCTGACGTCACTTGTACAGCACACAGGGAAAACTGTAGATCCGCACAATGAGCAAAACTAAGTTGGCGGAGGAAACAGGTAGCGTGTTCATAGATCTCAGTAAAGCTTTTGATTGTGTGGATCATGTAATCCTACTAGGCAAATTGAAGAAGCTGAATTTGTCATCTTCTGTAATTAATTGGTTTAAGTCGTACCTAGGCGGTCGTAGTCAGTCTGTAAATATTAAGGGCACAATATCGAAGGTCTTGCCCATAGACATAGGCGTTCGACAAGGGTCGATCTTAGGGCCACTTTTATTCATTGTTTATAGTAGTGATTTTCCATCTTGTATACCCAAAAATTGCAACTTATTTATGTATGCAGATGACTCCACGTTAACGTGTAGCTCCTCTAGTATTAACGAAATAGAAAGGAACTTGAATGTAGCTCTTGCTATAGTATTCACAACTGGTGCCTAAGAAACAAACTAGCATTAAATGACAACAAAACCAAATGTATGCTTATTGGTTCAAGGCAGAAAATATCAAACGTCGACCTGAACGTGTGCATTGCTGATAAGGTTATCGAAAAAGTAAAATCTTGTAAATGCTCGGGTGTAGTTGTTGATGAAACATTCAGTTGGGGTACACATGTTGAATACGTAAGGAAGACTGTTTCGTCTTAATTGGGTGTGTTAAACAGAATTCGTGATTACGTTCCCCAAAGCAGCCTGCACACACTCTTTGTAAGTTTAGTTATGCCATCTTTAGAGTATTGCTGTACGGTGTGGGGAGGAAGGTACATATCTCACGACATGACAATACCCTCAACAAATGTCTAAAAAGAGCCGCACGGATAATCCTTAAATGTACCTCCCTCACCCCCTCAGCTGATATGTTTGCCAGACTAAATGGCACTGAAAGTTCCTTTCGCCAAAAAGGAATGCTACGTGACAAGTTTCGCTGTGAGTGGTGCCAGTATATGGAATAATCTGCCTGAACAAATGAGAACCATAAAATCCTTAAGTACATTTAAATCGGAGCTACGTAAAGCCATCTATCAGTGATATTTCTGTCATTTACGCTGATCTGCGGAGTTGTAAACTTGGTTGCCAAAATACTTTGGAGCCGGATGGGAATTTCCCCTTGTTTTTCACCCCAAAAGTTTCTTTTTCGCGGGTTTTTCGCCCATCCCGTAAATCAGCAATAGGCTTCTGGAGAGTTGAAAAGTTAACCGAAAATAGATTTATTTGTGTAAACATTATTGTATGTGTTTAAATATTTTGTATGAATGTGTAAATATTCAGTTTTAACTAATAATATGCAGGGCCCCAATGGAAACCAGTTTTAAACTGTTTGGGCACACCCTGGGTAAAGAAATGTAATAAATAAATAAATACGTAAGTGATGTACCCACCCATTTATATTGAAATTGAGTTATTCTAGACATTTTGTTATTAACCGTCAGATTTTTTGTGATTTTGTTTAAACGTCTGGAAAAAAACAGTTACAGTAACAGATCAACGACGTAATGACGTCACACCGTGTTTAACTCGCTGAATTCGCGAAGCCAGGACCCAATTTCAAAGCAGAAAAGTTGTGCTAACTATATTGCCAAGTCGTGCTAACGCTTGCGCGTGCACTAATTTAAGCAAATCCTGCTTCCGAAGTTAGCGGGCTCTTCGCTGTGCTTACTGCTTACAGTCTCTATGAAATGGGCGAGGGTTCCGTTAGCAGAAAATCGTGTGTTAAGCAGCGCTATTAAATTGGACCCAGGTTGGAACGAACAGCGTGCGCTGTGGTATCACGACATGCATTTCAGGACAGACATATTTGCTGCCTTTTTTCAATCTTATAGTAAGAAAGTTTCCTTTAGGTCCCTATTACTAAAACAAATCTAAGTACAATGTACATTTCGTCGGAGAGTACAAGTACTACGAAGTGGTAATCTTTGCGCATGTCCTCACTTGGCAAAATTGGTAAACACAAATGTGACGCTATTACTTGGTAGGTCTGTATGATCTGCGCAGTTGAAGAGCTGACACCACCTTTCCTGTACACCTTAGAACCCGTCTTTACCACAAGCTGTTCTTGAAAACCCAGTACATTATTTTGAATCACATTCTAATGACGAATGGTTCATAAACGAAACTGTACCTTTCGAGAGTATTGAAATCGAAGTTTTAATAAATTGTGTCTTGTCTTTAGTGTAGGCCCTATACTTCATGTGGAAAATGATTCATCAAAATATATAATCTTTTTACAGAAAGCACCCATTGCATTTGCTTCACACGTATAGGCATACTTACAAAAAAACCAACCGACTTACACACGGAAGGGCTCATGCAAAAATACTATCCAATAAAAGTTGCTCTTTTTCAGTGACAATTATTCGCTCCTTGTCACTGGTGCAGTAATACGCTATGCATAGTGTTGTACCTGTAATCTCAACAAATGACTTCGACACGACAGGCTAGGCGCAGCTTTTAAAGGCAAGTTCGATAAACGTATTGATTCTGCCTTCTAGGCATACAAAATGTTTAAGTGTAGGCTTAAGGTCTGACGTCCAGATTAGATGACACTTTGAATCGGACATTTAGGAAGGGTGCGGAAGACAGACTACTTCGTTATTTTCAATGGATTCGGGGCCTAATAAGCGGCCTGGAGTGAAGCAGCTCCCATACGATACGCCGCGGCAGTTGTATCCTTGGGGCACGTAGAGATGTCGCTCCTAACATACAAGACCGATCAAGAGCGGATAATGTTTTTGGGTTCCCAGTATATTGCTTGGCTTGCAGCATGGGTTTCCTGTACTTCAACCACGGAGTGTTTTCTTGAGAGCCGCAATAAAAGATGTTGGTTAATGTATAGTTTAGCGAGGCGAATCCATTTACAGAAAAACGTGAATGCTCGCAAACAGCTTTCACAGCTCCATCCCCTGAAGAGCTTAAGAGCATGCCTGAAGCATTTGAGGAGATTGGTGTATTTCAATGATACCTACTTTCTTTTCGTGCACCGATTCGAAAATAAAACCAGCGATGACATAAATTCCGTACCTAAGTACCTAAAATGGCGATTTTAAGTTGCTTGTTTTTATGTGTAAAACAAAAGTAAAAGGAACTCTAATGGTTAGATTCCTGCGATGATTCTCTTGCGATACGAGGACACCATCGAGCCCACTTCACATCTTACACAATTTCAGCAAGACCGACACTCGCTGGCTACTTCTGGAACCGTAGGCTATACGGAATAGGTTTCAGGGATGTTAAGCGCACCCACATCCCTCCCCAACGGGGACACGAGAGCAACGGTTTCGTCAATGCATGGGTCTCGCTTCTGTCTCCGAGTACCACTACGTTTAAAGTTGCAATACTTACCTCAGATATTAAACCCAACTCTTTGATTAGAGAGTAGTCTATGTTGAACGGCGGCTGCTGTTGGTAGCAAATGACCTCCTCTTTGAAGTTTCCGAACTGTGGATTCATGGCCGAGGTGTAGAACAGCATCAAAACAGAGCGGAAGTACCTCACTCGCTTCGGCTTGAATCCCTCCGAGTTGATGGGCTCACCTGAAATTTCAAAGAAACTAAAGATTTTGACTAATATCGTTCGTCGTCAATATTCATTTATATGCTGCCGTGTCAAACATCAGTGTCTCATGCCGGGGTGGAGAGGGTAGGGAATTCTTTGTTTTTAGGATGCTGTATATGAGTCTCTGATTCTCTGCTTGGGGTTATAATCGCAAGATTTATAATGCTCTAGTATAACCACTCTTAAATGTATATCCCAATAAAGACGTGGCTTTGTTCTTTTCTTTGTTTCTGTACTTAAGCATCCCCATAGACTTTGTGCACAAATTTCCTTGTGAAAGACCTTTTCCTCCTTTTGTTTCTCAGTCTCGACAAGGTACGGTAGCGAATTGCGAAGCATTTTGTGTACTCATACTCATTACCAAGAATATACCAGTACTCGACTAACACTCGACTTAAAAACTGCAATTCATTGAAAACGTCTTGTTTTAAGTGCCATTTGATTGATACATAAAAAATAAACTAGAGGTCAAACGAGCATGAAGATATTCTCCTTGGTTTGTCTTTCCACACAAGGAAAAAAACAAACATAGACAAACATACGCAGGTTCAGCTGACGCAGCATTGTTTGCTGAAGTGTGGAAAACAGCCATAACGAACATCTCCAATTTTAAATTAAGTGATCGGATGACAAACATTTGGCTGTATTGAATGTCAAGGTGGTTTCCTCCAATATTGCAGCTTCAGCTGTGGCCTTCTTTGTTGTAGAGTAGAAAGTGGCTTCAGACGACCTCTTCAAGCAAACCGGCTGTAGGCCTATACTAAGCGTCATATTTGGCATTTGATTGTTAAAGATAACTAGCATTTTTATGTAATATGGACATTTTAAATGTTACATGATTACTCCACTGAAAACAAGACAAAACTAGACATCAGTAGCTTCAGTGTCATCAGCATACGTCGGTTTCCGTTTCGTTGACGAAATGTAAATTATTGGATAAGATGTAGGGCCTATTTAATTTCTCCAATATATTTCTTACACAGCACAAGCCGGACTACGTCGTGCAGAAATAGTTCCGCAAGATCAATCATACACGTTTCTCTTGTATACGGCGTTATAAGGCACTGAGCACGTACGACAAACTGTCTACCCCCCCCCCCCCCCCCCCAGCCATGCCAGTGACGTAGCCAGGCTCTTCCTAGAAGGGGGGGGGACGGGGGGCATGGCTATTTTCAAGGGGGAAAATTCGACTTTGTTAAATAGGTCCACGCTATAGTAACGCATATCTACACACTATACAGATGGCGAAAATCCCAATTTTCCAGAGGGGGGGGGGGGGGGGGGGGCAGTTGCCCCCTTGCCCCCCCCCCCCCCCCCCCCTTGGCTACGCCACTGCCCCCAGCAAACTATTTCTACTTCTCACAGTAAAGCTGTGATTCTCTATTTCGATCCCTTCTAGACTAACAAACGTCTATCGTTTCATCAGATTCTCTTCAAATCTGGACAGCGAACACAAGACATGAAAACCCCGGTGAAACTGTCGTTGCAAAAACAAATGCACGCAAATTTATCCTAAAGCTACGACTGAGAACCGCGAGTACAATATGAAATGCTCTGCAGCAAAAGAGTAATGTATTGAGGTTCTCACTTATAACTTCCAACCACAAGTATCTTATATCACAACCCCCAACTTTCATAAATAAATTACAGTTCGGATTCTGGATATTTTATAGCATACGCATAAATGAACAATATAACTTAACAACAGGTGCACTGAAGTAGCCAGGACCTCTCCTTTATCCCTGTTGTGTAATCAATTTTTTAAATGAAAAAAAAATCAGCATGCGTGCACCAAACAACTCAGAACTCATCAAGCGCACTTGTTCGGCCTGGGGTAAAATCGAAAAGATCCCCCAGTCCCGGATTAGTCTATTATATTAAAGCCGATTAGCAAACAAATGCGCGCAGCTCTCGCTGTTTGGGAGAGCCACCTAGTGTGATTGACGTGTCAGCTCCCGGGGCTAGATCAAAGTGCGTTTCCGTTCACAGACCGTTCATTTCCGAAAAATACCTAATTCTCAAGTGTAGTCATGTATAAAAAAAAACTGTCCTGTTGTGGGCAAATTTACGCTTACGTGCTTCAATACAAATGTGAAGACAGACATCGTCTTTTGCTGATGACCGGCTGTGCCATGGACGAGAAATACGAAGCGTGTCTGTTTTCTTGACTCGTTTGTACATCGGCACCAGGCAGAATAACAAAGCTGATTATTAAGTGTATTCCTTCTGTGGTGCTTGAGAATGGGTGGTCGTGTTGTATATAGCACGAGCATTTTATTCTAAGAGACAATGCTTATTTTCGAACACTTGCAATAAACATGATTTTCCTTGATTAGTAATCAGTTAAGAACCACATATAAACCACAATATTGTCACCAAAAAAGTGAAACCACAATAATGCAAAAAAATGAAAGAAAGCCTGCATTGGGTCTAATAACACCATCATATCTGGGATTAGCATGCACTTCGGTTCTTTATGCCTAGGTCACACCTCTCCCGACCTTGATGGTCTGGAAAGGTCTTGTAAGGTCGGGGGGAGGTCAGGGAAGGGCGGGGCGGGTCTGGTAAGGTCCTGAGAGGTCGTGAACTTGGTCGAGGTGTTGCCGACTATTTTAAACTGTTCAAAACAATCGGGAGTGATCGGGAATGAAGAGCGGTCGTGCGAGGGACGTTAGGAGGTCTTGAAAGTCGTTAGGTGGTCGTTAGGTGGTAGCTAACATAGTCGGCGGAAGGCGTGCATGGTCGGGAAAATCTGGGACGGCCAATGTATCTGACCTCTTACGACTTAATAACGCCTCTCTAACAACCTACCAACGCCTTCTCACGCCCCCTCAACGACTTTCCATGTCATATTCCGACCTTTCCAGTCCTCCCAGGGACGTCATAACGACCACACACGACCTACCACGCCTAAACTACGACTGCCGGCCGGCGGGTAAAATATTTGGGCACTTTGATGTGGCTCATCATTTGCAACTATCAACATGGATGATGTTAGAAGACTGGAACTTCTGCATGACTATGTAGCACTGGAGGCAGGCAATATTCAGAATGATTATACGGCAAGACGGGAGCGGGTCTTATACAGGTCGTGCGGACGTCAGAGTAGGACGGTCTAGTCGTTAGGAGATCGTTAGCAGGTCAGGAAGAGGTCGGGAAAGGACGTCGGCAGGGCGGGAATAGACGTTAGTAGGTCCGTTGTTGGTTGGGAGTAGTCGGGAAAGGTATATCTAGACGGTTTTGCATTGGAATAAGACGGGAATGGCCATTAGAAAGTCGGGAGCGGTCCCGTCCTCTCCAGACTAAAATCAGGTCGGCAGTGGTCGGTAACTTTCAGGTCGTGGGAGGACGGGACCTCAAGGCGGCTAAGTGTGACCTAGGCATTAGATGGCCATACATGTTCACAGTCATGAAACAATTTGATAGGTTTCGTTTAGATGTTCGAATCCGTTTAAGCACCCAAATAAATAAACGCAATCCCAAAATAAAACAAACACGTATACGGTGTACGAACATAAAACACTAGATAATGCGGGGATCACACAGTCCCGATTATGGCTTCCGTTGGCGATCAGACAGCGCTACGACACGAAAAGTGAAAAAGTCGAATTACAATCCTCAATGATCTGGAATGTCCTATCATTGTCTGAACGCAGTCGTATACGTTCGTAACAGAGTCCTAACAGAGTCCTACAGAGTCCTGCGGATCGGGAAAGGTCCTGAGAGGTCGGCCAAGCACTCCCGACAGTTAGGTGCCTCCCGTCGTTGTCGGGAAACTCAGCCGATTTTGTCTAGTCGGATTACAATCGTGACTATTTCGTGACAGATTCTGCTGTATCGGATCAAAATCGTGACAATGTCCTGTGTTGTCTGGACGGTGTCTGGATGGTGTCCTGTGGATTGGGACGCTGTCGTGATGAATGGGAATGATTTGGAGAAATTTTTCATTGCCGTTATTGCCGATTGAGTACAGATTGCATCCAACGATTTTCTGTCGGGTCGCTTCCGGCAACATCGGCTCACTGTCGTGTCACTGTCCGATCTCGGTCGGATCGCATTCGGGAGAATCGGGACGCTGTCGGGACAGATTCGGTCGTTTTTTACCGTTTGAAAGATACAAATCGGTTCAGATTCGTATTGAGAACGGGAGAATCGGGACGAAATCGGCTGGAAACGGCTGAATCGGGACGCTTCCTGAACAATATCTGATTGTTGTCGTGATTAAATAAATGTTTCTCCAAATTTTCGAATTTCCCGCCACGAATCTCACGATCTTGATCAGACTTTTGACAAATTTTAATCGGGAATGGTCCTATCGAGGACGGCAGCAAAAATCGGGAATGTGTGACTCCAGCTTAAAGCCACAGTCTCACTGTCACGATTTTGCTCCCGACTAGCCACGATCAGTCCCGATCTCATCAAGCCACGACTACTCCCGACTTTTTGCAAAAATTTGATCAGATATGCATGAATCGGCATCACTCCAGACCTTGCCACGAATGTCATACGAATGTTCAAGACTATTGACGACTGTTGTAAGAATGCACTACGTTTTCAAAGCCGATGCTCCACGAATAGCTACGACCTACCACGACTCCACTACGTTGCCAGTACAAATGCAATACGACCTATCACAAATCACCACGATCTGCCCCGACTGCGCCACGAATCACCACGACTGTACTACGACTGTACTATAGGACTACTCACGGTCTACTCCGACGTCCTACGAATCTTATAAAAACTGATCCCGATGAGCTACGAATGATTTCTAAGATGCCGACGGCACGTATTTGAACTGTTTGGTCCCGAATCGTAGCGTAACCGTAGTGGCATCGTGAGAAGTCGTAGGAGTTCTTACTGCAGTCTTACATAATTCGTGATAATTCGTAGTACATTCGGCAATATTCGTGGTGTTGTCGTGTTAGTTATTGATAATTCGGGATAACTTCGTAGTGTAATCGGCATAGATCGTGGTAGATCGTGGTAGATCGTAGTTGATCGTAGTTCATTCGTAGTTCATTCGTAGTTCAATCGTGGCATAGTAGTAGGACCCTCGTACTAGTTCTTGCTGGGTCTTGCGCAGTCGTACTTGGGAAGTGCCACGAATAGCCACGACAATCACGAATGCCTCTACGACGGCCTCAAGAATACCGTACGAATGCCGGACGACTTGAAAAACCAGCCGATCACTCCCGACAGTTTTGAACATGTTTAAAACAGTCGGGAGCCTATCCCGATGACCCACGAACACTCAATAATACTGGCGACCACTACGATGGTACTACGACTGCTGCAGAATTTTTAGATCGTGGCTAGTCGGGAGAAAAATCGTGACAGTGAGACTGGGGCTTAAATGACTGTGTTGCAGCTGATGTAGAACAATGTTAGTTGTATTGCAAAACATTTAATTCCACCTTGCGTGATGGGATCCTCTGTAAAAGAATGTTCCCAGGTTGTATCGTTAGATTAGGCTTGATCCCTGGCTATACGGCATTATGAGTTAATGACTTAGCGCCCACCCGAACAAAGATACTGACAATTTGGGAGACCGCCAACATATATAGCTCAGCCGGAGGTCGCAGGTTCGAATCCCGCTCCTGTCAGTTTTCTTTTTTTTCACAAAGAAAGCTGACGCATAATGTGCCTTTCAATGGTTACCGGTACCGTATACCGCACCCACTCCGGACATTGAGGTAGGTATTTTTTCGTGCCCAAGGTGGAGGCACCTTCTTTAAGTGTAAATTAAAAATTGGCCATATACTTTTGTACAGGGTAGTGCCCCAGGGTGGGGTTTTTGGTCACTTCTGAAATGACAATCCCCACATTGGGGATAGAGCAGCCCGGGGAGTGATAGGGGAAACAATCGATCGTTTCACAAATGCCCACTCCCATTGCCCGTGCGTCATGATTTTAACCGCTCGCGCGTGAGCGCAGGCGTAGACAGAGACTCATGTAATTGATAAACTCCTGGTACAACCTACTTTTTTAAAAGCCCCATTGGTATAATATCTTGTACAAAATGCCGCCGTATCCATCAGCACAGCACTTAACTGCCGGTACCGTTTGAACGCAGTTATCACCATGTACTGACAGATACCAATAACGTCATAACGAGTTGATGTCAGTTTGATACTTTGCCACAAAATGCTTTTTACTATTAAGGACGGACAAATAAGTACAATATGCACGACCACGGTGGTCTGCACAAACCCAAAGTACACCAAGGCATCACATCAACAATGAAGATGAAAGACCTACCCATGCATCCATGATATGAATTCCAATTTTCCCCATTTAGGGCTTTTAGTTTAAAGCGTTGAAAGGCTCGCAGCGATGCCTCTGGCCGTTTTCTTCTCAGATCACGCAATCGTTATCAGACAAAAAGGTGACTTACAGCAAATCCAAATGACACGGTTAGTATGAATACAAATGTTTATAAAAATATCCAAAAGAAAAACAAATTATCGGTGCGTTCACCGGTGATTTTTTGCTTTAAACTCTACTTTACCTGTTAAGAATGTGTCTTTCTGCTCGGGCTTGAATGTATCTTTAAACATAGTAACAACAAGATATTTTCCATCATCAAGTAGTCCCTTGGCGTCTAATTCCTCCATGAAAGACTGCAGCTCAAAGTCTTCCCCTATGAAAATATAGACTTTCGTGCCAAAAAAGAAGAAGAGAAAAATGTGATATTTAAAACAAGAGTAGTTAAATGCAGCATACAACATTTGTAAATACATGTATCAAAATAAACAACTACTGAATTATTACGAAATACCGTACCAGATTGTAAGTAAATAACAGTCTCAAGCATCCTGTGAAATTATGCATGCACCTGGTGTGCTGTCGTTTTCAAGAAAAGTGGAAACTTATATCGTTTTTCAACGACTGTCAGCCGACAATCGTTGGAAATAGTCTATAGTTTCCCGACTTGATAATTCCCTGACGTCTATTAATTGCTCCGTTTTGTCTAAGGTATGGTCAGGGAACCAGACTACTAGAACATATTTTTTTCTGTTTTCCCAGTATCTATGCACCCAAAACTTTAAACAGGTCAGTGTTACAGTATTTGCTAGCACGCTATAAAATGCCAACCCCAAGTCCATTTATTTCTGAAAATTACAGGAAAAGCAAATGATGTATACTACCATTAAATAATTCAATGATTGTATTCCATGGCAACGACTGTTGCTCAGATGGTACATACACATAACCTGAGAACATTAATGCGCGTCGAATGCAACATTTAAAGGAGATCGAATTAAATTCTCTAGTACATTTACTTCCAGTAAATCTGTGCTGATTCACAATACCCTTTGATCAAGAGAAATTGGTAAAGTATCGGAAATAATTCCATATATCGGTAATATTTCAATGGAGCCAAAGATTGTGGTGAAATGTGAATCAGTCTTACCCAAATTAAAAGATGATTTCATGACATCTTTGGACTTAAAAATCACCATTTCCCAAAGTTATTTAGGATTTACTTGGCGCATGATTGAGTCGATAGATATTTCGAATTTACTTCTACCCTTTTGGCTCTCCTTTTCCCAAAAACATTCACATCGGTGATCAACCTTTGGTTACACATTAGAGGGAATGCGGAATTCTGATAGATCTACTTCGGAGGACGAGTTGTTGCTATTTTCTTATATATATCCTGAACAATTTTAAGCTCATTTAAGCCCGGTTCATACTTCATGCGAATGCAAATGCGAAGCGAATTTCATGACGTCAACAACTGAAGTTTCATTGTGACGTTCTCCGTTACCTTGACGAATTCGCTTCGCATACGCATTCGCATGAAGTATGAACCGGGCTTAACTCGCTTCGGGCGTATTCGCATTCGTTCCGATTTGTTAAAAGTGGGTTTCGTTTATAACATCGCCAAAAATATATGGAATCCTGCGTTTAGTATCGACTGGCTTGGCATGAAATGGGGTACCGCACTCTCTCCTTGGTTCAAACATTTTCCTGTCTACGTGGCCACAGCATACTTGGATTTTCTTCATACATGTATACTGCAGATTGTTCGTAACCACCCATTTTAGCTTAAGTTATCCCACCAAATTCAGCAGAGGAGAAAATTCCACTAGATATAATTTGGTCAATTCCGAGAGTACAGTCATCTCTTATGTCGCCAGTTCTTGTGCTGGATAACCTGACACCCTATTCTTCCAGTGCTCACCCTTTCTGATCAAGTACTAGCCACTATCTCTCTCACACCAAATCTCACTCGGCGTCTGTTATTTCTACTGCTGCCTCTTTAAGATGGCTGCATTCTCAAATCCAACATGTCATCATTATTAGCGGTAGGCGCGAACTGCATCGCCCTCCCGTGCAAAAACGGCCAGTTCTTTCTCAATCGGGTCAAAGCGATTATTGATCTCTTTGCATGTCCCCCAGGCCTCGCTTGAAGACCTTAGAACTGCCTGTTACGTTTCTCTCAAATACTTATAAAAAACGGAAAATATCAGTACAAAAACTTTAAATGCACCGTTGTGTTAGGGACATTTGTGTGCATATTTGCATTAAGATGTACACAGCCTACAAAGGGTAACCCGACCTTTGTATTATAAACAGCGCCCCATTGTGTCATATTGTCTCCAGTCCCCCTCCCCCCCCCCCCCCCCCGCTTTTCGAATTTCTTTGGTCGGCCAGGATTTTGGTCACTCCGCCTCCCCCAACTCGCCGAGACTGATTTACGCCACTGCTGTCCCTACGTGTTACTCACTTCTTGTAGTTTGATAAGTCTCCTCGATTATATCGGTTAGCCTGCTATCCTTAGAATCCTCCCACACAAAGCTGAAGTACGGCGAGACGAAATCCCGACTGTGCTTGACGGTGACGCCATGTAGCGTCAGGACCTCTTCCAAGCTTGCCTTGACGCTCTGGTAGCTGGGGGTGTTGGCGGCAACGATAGACACCACGTGCCAATCGAAGTGTTTGAGAAGCGTCAGTACGGACTTGGAGAACTGCTTATTGGTGGGAAAGGTGCGGGCAAAAGTTGGGTATTTCTCCTTATCGCTCACCTCCTCTGTGGCGCATGACTGTGAATGAACAAAAAATCGCATCAATTCAGGACGAACACATCCAACTGGTTTAAACAAAAGGCGCTCTAAATTTCACAATTCACATCAATCTTAACATATTATTTCCAACTTCTTGCATTTCTTTTTGCGACTCACTTCAAGGCACGTTGAATTATTATCTTGTAAATAAAAATAGAACTGCATAACCAAAATAAGGCACTTTCCCTGAAAGTCAATGTAAGGATTAAACGGCAACTGACAATGCTAATCTGGACGTTTTTCACTTGGCCTATTTTAAGTCAAATAAGATTCGCAATAGTGAAAAAATGGGACATGATGGCTATAGATACAATTGTAGGCTGAAGATTTAAACCATACAATTTCCTTGCATTTGACATTCGCAAGACAACTCCAAAGAACCTATACAATGCTCGATGAATTCACGATCGTTTATCATGAATTAATGAGATACAACCAAAAGTGCCTTAATCTTTTTCACTTGCATTAAAACCCCTTGCCCGGGTGGCGCCGGGGCACCAGGCCGGGTTATGCAGCCAAGCAAAACGGAAACAAGAGGCTTGTGCAGCCAAGCATAACGTACATAATACCCCAATAATGGATTGAAAATGCAGAAATTGACGTGTATAGACGTCACCCGGCCAGGTGGCAATTTCAATCTGCATGTATTTATGTCAACCATACGCCATATGGCGCAATAAAAAACCCCAAAACCCAACAGTGTCACCAGGCTGGATGACGCCATTGGCCGCTGTTTGTGCAGTTTCAATCCATTGTTAGATTATTGTGTATGTCATGCTTGACTGCACAAACACATTGTATAGCGGTTCGCTTGGCTGCCAAAACCGCCGCAACACCCCGACGTCTCCCGTAAAATACCGTGCTCAAGGGGTTAACCCCAAAGTTCCGGGGTCGGAATCCAACCCCTCTCTATAGTTTGTTCGCGATAATTTCGCCATGTTTTTTTTCGTGCTCATCCTTTCTGAATTGTTCGGCTATCATCAGACACATTTTGACACCAGATTCTTAAAAATTAGGGATACCGTTCTCGCACAATGCAACTTTTTCCGACGGTGAGCAAAAACTACCGTGATCACTCCAAGGACTTTGTCCATAGAAACCATACATCCACGGAACACGTGCGGTGTGTATATCATTACTACAAATCCTTTTGATTAATTGGAATGACATTTTGCCCAGGTAATATTATAGGTATCCTCAGTGAGAGGAATCCGCTCCCCAGCTGTGAGAGGCCCCGAAAAGTCCCCCGAAAATGTTCCTCTTGTAATTAAGCCCTGGCTCGCCTGGGCCATCACCATCTGTGAGGGTCATATAATTCAATCCCTACTATTTACCAACTCAGACCGTATGTTACCGGTATCGTCTAAAACCTGTATTTTAGTCTGTGAACTATTTTAATAATATTACATCCATACCAACATGTAGGTGGGTCATTCCATAAATTTGGGGTCCAAAAGTGTGACATTTGTTTGGTGTCCCTGTTACACCTGACCTGTGCAATTCAAGTATCATTAAAATTGACTCCAAAATATTGTTTACCTATTTGACAGGTACTTTGCTTTACATATTCACTCTTGGAGATAGAAGGCATTAAAGAATGTGTCCGGAATTGCAAAATTGTATACATATCACTTTTATGTAACAGGGACACCAAAAATGTCACACTTTTGGACCCTAAATTTTATGGAATGACCCAGGTGTATGAGGGGTGATAACAGTGTTATGTTAATTTCAACTACAATTAATCAAGAGCATACAGTGCAGCCGGTGGATAGCATTTTCTATTCAAAATGGAAAGGAGGATTATGTAGATGTGATTTTAACAATCAGTGTCCAAATTCACAAAAATGAGGTTTAAGGTGTTAAAATCATGGTCTTTGTCATGGTGGAACAATAGTTTCGGAATTAAGATCCGATTTATACAGAGCAGTATGTGATTTTGGACGGTCGCTGTCAAATCACAACGTCCTAATCCCCTTGTCTACTTTAAATTAAAAAAATATATCAATTTTTTGGGTTTACTGTGTATAGCTTTAGTTTATTATTTTGTTGTGTAATTAACGTCTTTACGTGTGTCAGCCACCGACTGTGGTAATCAAATTGGAGTTAATAGTTTTAACACTCATTATAAGACGTCAGAATGACAGATACGGTACTTGATTAACGCTTGGATGTCTTTGAGAAGCAACATTATCATTTCCTATATATCATATGGACATATTCGCTGATACCTTTGTGTCCATTTATTTCCATTATCTCGTCACGGTTTACTGCGCGTATGCGGATATCAAAGGGAGTATTTTTGATTAAACTCAGACTTGATCTTGTAGGGGTAATTTGTCTTCACTTAGGAGTCATGATAAATACATTGGTTTGCCGACACTAGTTCCGGCGCTTCCCCCAGCCATAGATTGTGGAAGATTTAGACCTAATATCGTCTCTATCTTGCGTATTTATGTAACACCAGCCCAAATAAATGTCACCGGTTTTCGGGTTATATTTGGACGTTGCGGTGCCGCCTGCTGATATTTCAATCAAAGTCCAGTCTTTCCGATTCCATTATGTTATGTTTTTCTCTTCACGGGTTGGTGTGACAGCAGAACCAGATACACAACCGCGTGGAAAATTAATAGCTTTATATACTCGATTTATCCTGACTAATGAAAAAATGTCACGCTTCAGGGCATACGAAAACATGAACGCCTAACACTGGCGACACGAATAAAATGGATGCTGTGATACATGAATGTGACAACCAGCGAGCTTCCCGTTTGGAGGTTGCTAGCGTTGCATGGATCAAATATATAGAGGTGTCCGTAACTACACAATCGCCGACTCAAGTGCCAGGTGACATCAACAGGAGAGGGCGTTTGAGCGTTCTATTTCGTGGCTAACCCGTCTGCCTTCACCAGAGTCGATCCGGGTGGGCTACTCGAACGCATCCACAGATCATGGCCATCGGAAACAGGCACTGATCTTTATGTAAGCTGTATAGCGCATCCGATGGCTGTTCGAGTTGAAGCCTCCGTCTGCCGTATTAGTACTCCCAATACGATATGTTTGGTAACCTTGTCCCAAAGGTCTAGTTTCATCTTCGTTTTCACTGCAGTACACGTGAATCTCTGTATTGATACGAAAACAATCTCATGTGATGAGAGTAGTAATATGGCGGCTGCTAGCTTCAGTTTTTCATAGATCGCTCATTGGCCAATATGCTGCACGATTTAAGAGCTGACGCTGAAGCCTAGTCTGGTTTCCTGACCCGAATCTTCCCTGACGACTCCTGGTAAATCTCAGGTCAAGTAACCACCAAGTTAGATAATGGAGGAATCCATGGTCAGATAGAGATCACACTGCAAAATGTAAGCCCGAGCTACGTCACCTGTGGCAGTATACAGTCTGAATTGCTATAGGCATGATAACCAGACCACAAAGCCATGCACTTCCACTGTGCCCAGTGGACACAATTTTTTGAACAGTTTACTAACATATTTTGGAGCACCTGTGGGTGTCATCGTCTTTTAGAGGAAGATCATATCAGCCTGACGAAGTTTAAGAATTACTTTTTAACAACGTGTTTTCGGTCTTAGACTGTCTCTACTCACAGGATAGATCCATCACAGAGTCCAATACAACGCGGCATGCCCGGTATCGAACGAAGCTTGTTCCGGGAGTCGATGAAACAACGTTTAGCACTCTTGATCGTGCCTCCGAAACTCATCACGCGTTCCGTCGACGTCGAGAGCACAATGCTGTTGCATACATTAGATCTCGAGCGTAAGGTACCCCCCGGCAGGCGGGAACTTCATATGTCGAATACAAATGTCAGGTCAGTGTATTGGAAATTGCCAAACGACGACACGATTAAAAGATACGCCTTTATGCTCCGCGCGTACAGCTTTACAAGCTCATTAAACTCACACGTTTGGCATATTGGCACGATATATACATCAACGGTAAGTTAAACACTGTGCATGCATCGTAATCTCTGGGTTGAAATATCAAAATCATACATTATATGAAAATGCTGAAATCGGGAAATTATTTTCACCAAACTATTCGTCTTTTTTTATAGCGACCCATGTATTATTAACTGTGACCCCTTGAATGTGATTTTCTATAAAAAAATGAAAGAGGATTGCTTTTATCAATCAGGGTCTAAAATCACACCCAGAGTTTAGAATCAGAGTGAGGTTTAAGCTGTCATACATAGAAGGCACAATGTATTATTTGTCAAGAAGGGGTAAGATTTGTCAGGATGGTTCCTGATTTCAGGATTTTTTGTCGGGATTTCAGAAGTTTTAAAGAATCTCTTTTGCAATGTGCAATTCCTGAGGTGTTTGCCCAAATGTGTTTTTACCTGTAAAAGTGGATTAGACCAATACAAACGGATATTTTAATGGGGTGCCTTTACGCAAATACAAACTATAGGGCCTATGTTGATCCGGGGTCCTCGTGGATTTTTCGTGGATTTTTCGTGGATTTCGTGGAATTTTCATTTTTGGCCAATCTCACCCCTGGTCAAGGTGGGACAATAGTTCGCAGGTTCAGATGTGAATAGGATGTAACTTTGGACGCCGATTTTCAAAATTACATCACCGTATAACCCCATTTGCACTTTGAATAGAAAAGTATACACCCACGTGGTATATGCATGTACATCAGTTCCATTCGGAACGAACTTTCATTCATCACAAAAGCACCTGGCAAAGGCTAATAATAAACACACATAAAGAGAACACGGTAGACGAACACTGTATTATACACTTTACGACAATCGCAGTCAAAATTGTCATGCCTTTCACGTAAACCCATGAAGCAAGAGGCGCAATCTCAACAATGAATGATCGTGACATACAGGGTGTCCCCCTAAAAATGTCCACCCTGTATATGGGGAATGTTCCACCTGACAGAGGCGCATTCGTTTAAATTGCTATCAGGTGGGCGCCAATCCGCTGAAGGCCAAGTGTTCCGGTGAATTCCGACCCTTTCAAATTATTTTTTTCTGGACGGGTGTCAAACCTGACGCAATTACAACGGTGTCAGCGCATAATGGAAAGGAATAACTTAAGGAAATTCGCAACTCGTATAACCGTGGCTCGGAAACAATGTCGTGAATTGCTACTTAGCTTTTATTAACAATTTGAGTACAACCATTGACTGGTTGTGTTTTTAACTATCTTGTATGAATAGTTTGAATTATTGGCCGTTATAGGTTCGCCATTTTTTTTACTTCAGCGAGCATGAATGTGCTGCCCGTTATTTAGAACAGAAAAACCTGGCATTTTTGACTTTCTAGGGACAATGCGTGTGGGTTTAATAAAGATTGTTACCATGGAAATGGTATAGTGGCGATGTATATGCACATATTATGATTTACAGCTGATTTTGGCAGCAACGGATTTCAATGGCAATTTAGACAAGCAAGGCCCATCCTGCAAGAATGGGACTAACTCGGCGTTCATCCACACACCTTTTTATTGGAAGTCATATCTGGCCTAATGCATTAATTACACTACACTTCACTGAGAGAAATACATGAAAGCTACAACAGACCTTTCCATTTAAAAGGCACAAATATAACAGGTCGTGAAAATTAAGCAGAGTGAAATCAACGATGTCGAAACCAAGGAATGAAATCAGGATTCATTCATTTATTATCCATTGGCCTTATATACAGGGTGGTAAAAAAAAACAAAAAAAAAAACGGAACGGCATACTTCCACTACGTTTAGAGTCAAACCACCTGTACTGATGGATGGAGAATTTTTTAGAAGAAAAATTATACTAAGACCTCTCGATTCGGTGCAGTAGTTTTTGCTCCAGAGCCTATTTTGTGAAGGAAAGTCGGGTCACTTGGCCATTTGTTCCACGCAGAAAAGAGCATAATGATAGCATACCAAATGACCCCTAACTTTGTTTCACAAAATAGGTTCTAGAACAAAAACTACTGAACCGAATCGGGAGATCTTGGTATATTTTTATTTTAATACAATTACCCATGCATTGGTATAGGTTGTTCAAGTCTCAGGGTATGCCGTTCCGTTTTTTTGGACCACCCCTGTATAGTCAACGTTTATCAGAACAAGCACACTGAACCAACAAAGAAAAACAAAGATTTTATGCGACTTTGGCCTTCCGAATTTGCTATTATTAATAACATTATTTTGTACATAAGACTAAGACTGTAGCTCTTTGTCTGTGGAGTACGCGGAATGTAATTACATGTATTTGTTCGGACATAACATGCCATGTGTTGCGCAAAACAATTATGAAAATTAATTGACAAAGGTATTAAATTCGAAGACTATAAGCCGTTGGTTGGCGTGATAGCTTTAGCGTTTCTTCCTAAACGCTCCTTTCAAGACTCTTGAAATATGATCTTGCACTGGAAAACCTCTCGAATCAGTAGGCCTAATATCTGAAAGACTATACCGATTAATCTTAATATCAGACCAGGACACTAAAACGGTCACGAAAACAAACATCGGATCTTAACTGCACTTTTGTGAGGGTTAATAATTATTAACACTCGCCTTGTGAAATGATACAATCTCAGGCTATACTGGTGGACAAAGGCGGCATGTTTTGTGTGGCAAGTATGGGAACAATGGAGCTTAATTGCTGGAGGGCTTTCGGTTGCACGGGCATTTGATTTTGTATTGATCTGCCTGGCAACGTATGGCCTCTGGTTGAAAGGGAGACTCATGTGATATTATAATGTCAAAACGTATTCACCGCATGCCTGGCATGATGAGCAATCGTGTGTGTAGCTGCTGCTAATAAATGCAAACACAGACTACATATATTTGTTCCCGATAAGACAGCATTGTTGATATAAGATTGGGCTGAATCACTTGGGCATATTAAAGTGTACGAGAAAATGCAAGTTTTTAATATGGAGCCCGGGAAGTAAAACAAAAATACATTGTGTACAAACGACAACTAACGATCAAACATCCAGGGCTGAAAAGGTAGTAATTTAATTGCAAACACAGCTAAGTGTACAGATATAATAGTGAATCTAAAACTGCCGTTGAACAGGTTGAAACACACACAAGCTGTGAGAGTTGGTGGGTTAGATTTTTGATAGGCTGTGATGGTTATAACTATATAGCAGGGTTTTAAAGAACTTTTGGGGGACAAAGTTATTGCCTGTTTGTAGGTCTCCCTGGGGTGATTGAACATTGTTTAATATGCTACGACTCTACAACAATAGGATAACAAAACACCCGAAAGCAAAACCCCTCGCACACGTTCAAGTCCGTACAGAGAGCTATAGATTAAAGATTGAAGTTTTAGATTGAAGTTATAGATCGAAGATTGAAATTTTAGCTACAACGGGTAGACATGCGATACCGTACTTCCACCAACGGGGAATTGGGTATTGTATACTCCAGCGTCCACGACAGAAACCAGTCAGGCATTTTCAACCCTAGGGAATCTGAAAATGCCAACTGCACGTATTTCGTTTCCTGGCGCTTGTCTTTACTGACTGGTGTTGTGCAAAGTTAACCAGTTCACGCCGGGATTATTTTTCACGAGCCTGGGTGCCAGACGGGTTCAGGCCTTTATGGGTGCACCACACTAATTAAACTCCCATTGACCTTAGTGTAAAATCCACTAACTTCACAGTGAAAAAACTGCGAGCCGGTCGCTGACAGATATTTCCGATGGACCCTTGCCTCACTTGTGCGTGTATACACGTCATCCGACGCGAATTAAGGAGGTATGGTATAAAAGCGATGCTTTGAAGTGGCAATACAAAAGCTGTTGATGCACAGTTCGTGCAACACGGGAAGAACAGGTTGCCAGTAATTAGATATGGAAAAATCACGGCAAATTAAGTTAAATTGGAAATATGAATGTCTCAATCAAAACAACACGCAACATAACAATTTATGCAAATATGGCAAACTTTATCAAAGAGTTAGACAAAGTATCCCTCATTTATGTTTCTGATATACAACTTACCAGAGTTGTAATCAAGTCAATCACAAGTCAATTACAAGTCAGGTCAAAAGCTACATAAGATGAACAATTACAAATGCTTTTGTTATATAGTGTGTTTTAATAGCTTGCTACATGGCTTGAGACCAGAATTGTGAAGTGACTTGCGAAGTGACTTGCGAAGTGACTTGCGAAGTGACTTGCGAAGTGACTTGCGAAGTGACTTGCGAAGTGACTTGCGAAGTGACACCGGAACAGTCGCGCCGATATCAAAAGACTATTGATTGACATTGATTTCTTGACATTGACATTGATTTTATTACTGGTAAGCCTATACCATGCCCTTATAGAGTACCGAAGTCTGACGTCAGTTGCCGCGGCAATGGTTCCAAACACATGCAGTTTAGAATGTACTCTGGTTCCAAACATTGCATTGATTGACGTCATCACTTCGGTACTCTATTGAAGTAAAATATTGACCAATTAGGAAAAAGGTGCCAGTCGAAGAAAACCCGACTTTTTGAAATACTGGCCCCAATGTCCCAAATATAGTTAGTCCACATTTTGTTTGCAATCGCTTAATACACATCCGTGACCAGGGCCCAATTTCATGGCTCTGCTAACCACAGCTTTCCGCGCTAACGGAAAAATTCTGCACTAACCCTGTAAGCACAGAATCCTTAGTTACGGGATGTACGCATGATCAGGAGCCAAAATTCCCCGCTAACACGTGAAATACGCTTGCCGTAAGCTAAGCATGCAGAGCCATGAAATTGGGCCCTGGTGTAAGCCAGCTAGTCTGGTTCCACTTCGTTCCGTTTCAGAAGTGGGATCGGGAACCAGACTACAAGCACAGCAACTTCCTTGGTTTTTCCAGCACCTATGAACACAAAACTTTAAACAGGTCGGTGTGGCAATATTTTTCTATAAAATACTAGCCCCCCAGTCAATCTATTTCTGAAAATTACAGCAAAAGCAAATGTTGTATATTACCTTTAAGCATATTATGTTTATTTATTTACCCCTCCCAGGTAAAGGCCGTAATGCAAAAAATTGATGCATGTTTTGAACGTAAGCTGATACCATCCTGGTCGCTTTGCATTCTGAATTGCCATTAACTTCCCCACTTGCCGCAGCTTTAAAAGTGGCCTCCCGTGAAAAGTGGTATTCATCAAACGCCACGAGTACCGAAAACACTCCACTACTTCAGACAAAGCATTCAAACTGCTGGATTCTTCAGGGCAGACCACGCTAGAATATAAAATGCCAGCTCTCAATTGCTGACCAACGCAGGTTGGCAAATGCAGTCCCAGGCCTTGAAAAACAGCTGACACAGAAACGCAAATTCGATGGATAAATTAGGAACTGGTAATCTTAATCGTCAAACAATCCACAAGGAAAACTGACCAGGTAAATTTCAATACTTTTTTAAAGTGAACAAAGAAAACTGGCAGGAGCGGGATTCGAACCTGCGACCTCTGGAATACCGTACCGGCGATTTACAAACTGAGCTATCTTATGTTGGCGGTCTCCCAAATTCAGTATTCAGTATTTCCTTTTATTTTTTGTCTCAGAGTCCTATGTTTCACATTTGCCCGTGTTAAGTCAGCATCTTTGCCTGTCATAGAGAAAAGTATGAAATTATTCTGCTTCCGTTTTTCCCTAGTATACTTTTGCAATGTTAATGTAGGACATTTAATAATTGATACAGAATGCATTGTGTGTATTTTAAATCTGTAGCCGTACAAACTATGCAATTTTGCCAACACGGAAATAAATGTTTGTGATTAATTAAAAAACGCCTTATGAAACACCTCAATCGACTGATAGATTCGTTTCTAAAGGAACATTTAGGCCTATCAACACTTCAATAAACCTTATGGTAACGGCCATCTTTGAGGTATATGCAGGGGGTATAGGCCTATGTTTATCATTCAAATTCTGTAACAATGTAGGCCTAACTATCACGTTGAAGCTTCTGATGCGACGAAGGTTTGACTAACGTGAGTGGGCACGGGCGTCCTGCCCCAAAACACTGCTCGCAAATTACGAGTGACCGAAATTAGTGGAATTAAAACATTCCATAAGAACTGAATATATTCCACGGCGTGCTGCGTTACCGGTACTCAAACCACAAAACTAGTACCGATTTAATAACCAGACTCCAATGATGATGCTAATGTAAGCAGACATATGAAGGAAAGATCTACACCGGTTAATGCAGAGCGACCGACAGTTGAGGTTAAATGGTGTCAAGATGCCAGTCTTCATCTGCTACGACTTAATAAGAACACAGAAAATCGAACATTGCAAAGGTAGCGAGGTGTTGCATATAATATGTATCGGACCTCCATACACCGATCCTTGTCGCTGATTAGAATTCCAAACCCCATAACTAAACATCAGTATACCCCTCCAAGCTATTTTGCATTAAACAGTCCCGCGTGTGCCAATCTTTCGTTCTACGCAGCTCACTGCTAAAGGGGGTTATACCAAGAAGCTGACAGAATGCCGATGCTGAAAGATTTCACCAGAAAACGTTCCCCCGAATATAGTACTATATAAACAATAACCTGCCTGAGGCCTGGGCAATTTATGGGAAGGTGCTCCAGTGTATTTGCCTACTGGGTCGATTTCTCTAGGGCAAACAGGTTGACACAGGATAGTATCTTAAGTGACCCGTCGGGGCTACTGCCGCTGTAGGGCCCGGTGCATCACAACTGGGGGAAATATGGCGAATCAAGGGCCGGTCACGTATCGGTCTTCAGTCGCGTCCGATCCAGTCAATGCTTGGAAGGCTTAGCTGTGTTTTCTGGCTCTGATTCAACCAAAATCAGGCTGACAAATGGCAGTGCGTTGATGGAAACACAAGTCCTACACAATAATTTCATCTGCGGAGCTACTCTATAAGAACGGATTGATTGAAACAACCAAAGTATTGGTAAAAGCAATCAATTTATTGGTAGATGTGTCCAACAAATCGCATTAGTTGGACACATAATATTCCTACCAGTTTAGACCTTTTTTCATTCACACAACCAGCGTGAAATGTATTAAAACAAAACTACCAGGTGTGGACCGCCATGTAGTGATCGTAGTACATGTATCATAAGGGACAGGTTAAAACCACGTGCGCGGACGCGACACGCTTGACTGGTTAACTTGTATAAGTACTTTTAAGCATTACTACACTATACGGTCCATGACGACACGTGAAACAAAATTCAACCGATCCGTACCGTATATATTAAAGTGTTAGGGATGTATTTTCTGGAAAAAAACGTTTTTTGTGTTTTTCCCCCCACAATTTTACAAACACTTCCACCTGCCAAATCTAAATCTGTGCTGATCTACGGAGTTTACAAACTTGGTTGCCATAACAATAAGGAGCCGGATGGGAATTTTCCCGTGTTTTCTCCCAAAAGGGTTTTTCGCGGTTTTTTCGCCCCTCCCGTAATCAACGAAATATTATAGGCATATTTTTTCTTGATGTCACAAAATATTTCCAAATTGTGTGTGTTCACTTAACACACCTCATAATTAGAGATGTTGTTTCACACTGTACATGTAGTTGTAATAGTTGTACAATATTTATACTAGTTGCTAAACAGTGCTGTTATTTTATTGTATTGTATCTATAATGTATTGTACTTGTACATGTGTGTATTCATTTGTAAATGTATTGTATGCAGGGCCCCAATGGAAACCAGTTTTAAACTGTTTGGGCATACCCTGGGTAAAGAAATGTAATAAATAAAAAAAAAAAAAAAATAAAAAATAAATAAATAAATAAATAAACAGCTATATAGAAAGGTTGCCCACAATAAATGACATCGCACCATCGTTTAACACTATGTCTCTTGTTTATGTACTCTGCTCACCTGGGCAACATGGCGTGTAAGTTGGCCTGAACATTTAACAATATTGCGGTCTATCTTACGAAGGAAAAAGAGACATTTCAATTTACTACCATTTATTTTCAATAATGCAAATTGATGACCAAAATAACAATGAAAAAGTTGATCTTTTCTTCCGATCCAAACACAAAACCAAAACCAAACTAATATGGGAATCCAGCACAGGGCTTGGCCTAGTACAGTGGTACTTTCCTACCAGCACAAGTACTAGAAAGTAAAAGTATTATAATAGGGAGGCTGAGACTTAATTTGTACCGGTACCTGTACGTGTGAACATACTTGCGGTAGAAGAACGAAAAAGACGTATGCCAATTACCCTATTAAATACAGGGTAAATTTTCCAACAAATAACATTTAACGAAGGGCTAATTTTGTTTTGCATGGGTACGTGTATCTTGTTCACCCATAACATTAAATGGGTATGACGTCATCAGTCCTTCCTCTGCGGCCTTACAAGTTTAAGCGAATGTGTACAATCGATTTTGCTGAAACGGGTAGACATTGAACGGGTAATTACCTCCAATTAAGCAAAAAAAATAGCACAAAGAACACGTTTATATTTAACTGTCGTTTTTCATAAATACTTTTCTATTGTTAGGTTACTCGTAGTTTTGCATGCATGTCTTGTTTGGGGCCAAATTTGAGGCTACATTGCCTGATATCGATTTTTGGCCAAGACTTTTAATTTTTACGGAAAAGTAGCCACATTTTGATCTTATATCTTTAAAAAGGCAAACATGAAAATCAACAGTTAAATATGAACGTGTTAAAGTGTTTCCGAATGTCACAAAAAACATGCTCGACTTTCTACGTTTTCTATTCGAAAGCCATGGTCTGGATTAGTGCCCAAGTAAAGCCGGTTTAATACAAAGAGATCATCAGCTTGAACTTATTTGCTATAAACGCTCACAATCAACCGCTTTTCTACTCACGGTATAGGCGTATTGGCTATTATCTCAAACACGAGTTTTGAATTGTTAAATGCGCATGCATTTCTATGAAAGCGACGTGAGAGTAGAGAGTACAAACCCCGTTTATATACATCCACGACCCTATTTTTGCAGAAGTGCATTTCACTCTAATAACAATTTGCCATAGCTTTATAGTTTGGTTTGCGATTCTCTCTATAAGGCTACTGCAACCATATAATAGTCTCGTGTTTTTGTCTCCGTTTTAAACCAGTTATCAAAGCCTGGTTACAAAATACCATTCCCTATACATTCCCAATCAAAACACTTAAGTCGAAAAAACAACAGCTACCGTAGACGGGCTTGTTTAAAAACAGTTTTGTTTCTAAAAATTACACCTGCCCCGGCGAAGTCCAAAGGCCAGATCTTAACTAACAGGGCGGCCATTCTAAATTACATTAGCAAACACTCGGAGCTCATCGCAACCTGCTGTTGTCCACAAATCAAACATTTTGTCAACAGAAATTGATATTTAGGAGCTATGCCGCCGAGTGTATGCGATAGAAAAGACACAGTTTTTTTCTGTGTGTGAATCCAGATGAAATCGGAAAGGGTGTACACGTATTAAACGGCAGGGATTCCAGAAAAGCCTAAATTTCAGTATCTTTTCTTTGACAATCTTGATCTTTCCAAATCAAACCCGTTTCTAATTTGTCGGATAGTGCATAGGAGGCGGTGACTAAAAAATGTAATTCGAAAAGCAAATTTTATCCTATTGTAAAATCAAATTGTTTATCTGTCTGAAGAAAAGGACATCAAAATCTTCCCCTTTTTATGCAAGTTCGCCCCGAAACAGACTAGAAGCCACTCGAGGTACGGATCTACAAAAAGAGAGAAACAATTTAAGATGCGAGAGGTAGGAATCAGGATTCCTCTTGAAGTAGGAAAGATCGTATGATCACCAAGCAAAGAATTCCATAGAGATACAGAAGGAGGGAAAAAGCTATTGGCATAGCTTTTCGTTTTACATCAAGGTACAGCTGGAGTATATTGGTTGGAACAGGCTAGGCGGAGGCCGAGTTGCACGCTCAAATATTCTAACTGGAGGAACCAAGCTAGACAAGCCGGTGTAACATTTACCATGAATATGTCGGAGGAACAGCCAAGAGTGGCAACAGATCTCCGGTGACAGAGTTATTTAATAAGGACAGCGATAAGCAGAAGCACCAGCCCAGATATGGGAACAGTACCGTACTCCATCAGGAGGTAGATTTTTCCGAGCTCGACAAAGACAAAGACTTTTTTGAATTACCACTCAGGGTAAACAACTTATCACAGTGCTGATTTCAGTACCTTTCATAACTGTCTTGTTTGTTCAGTCATCCAGGGCAATGACATATAAATGAACCTTATGCCGTTGGACAGAGGACATATATATACCCTTTCCACAAAAAGTTTGTCTTTTTCTGAAATATTCAGTAGTTTTGCGATAATATGAATTTAAAAATGGATATACTGTTTTAAAGACACCTTGTACTTCTCCCAGGTTAGGGGAGGTGACAAGTCCAAGAAGACGTATAGGTCATACCTCAGGGGAACCGAAGGAAACGAATCGTCCCTAGATCAAAGACCACAAGTCTTATTTTTCCTCAACAAACAGTTATCTTTTCGTCAAAGTATTCCAGGATTATCTGCTTTATGGAATCAAAGGATTTGTGGACCAAACAAAATATACTTCATCCTGTAGGCCTAACTACAAAATCCAATTGCTTGGATTTTGTCTAAAAAAAAACCCAACCAAAAAACATCTTCTTTTAAAGGGTGGACCAGCGTTAAAGTATTTCAGTATCATTTGCTTTTATGAAATCAAAGATATGGGAAAAGCAAACATCGTCCCGTGCAGGCTAATCAAGTTTCTTGAATTACCTCTGGGAAAATGTGATCAATAACAATTTCCTCTTTACCGACATCAAGCGAGTCGTCGAAATATTTCTGTAAAGTCCGTGCTTGCGAACTCAAACGTGGTCACTCTGATATTCTTATGAGACTGCGTAACGCGAAAGCACGTTCCTGGTACATATTAGTGCGTCTTTGCCTTCTCTGTACACACAAAGCTAGTTCAATAGCCATTTATATGAAAAGAAATAAAAAAGAGAGAGAGGGAAAACATGTCTGATGTTGCCAAAATCTTGCCATCACCAGATGGAGCAACGGCTTTCCCTTTCTTCTTTTAGCACTACTTCGGATTCGCCACAACGAAATTGATTCCAAACTTTTGAGGCGCCATAAAAACAAAAGGAAATAGTGTTTTTGCGACGGTTTTAAGACGATTCATACGTTGTTTGTCCTCCCAGGCACAAATTGCTGGATACGCTATATACTGATTATTGGTAAAACTGCGGTGTATGCGTACTTTCGAACGCAACTATATCAGGCACAAACTTTGCAAGTGATATCAGCTTTGCACCCATTTGCGGGCATGGCGAGTTTAGGCCGATATTTCGAAGTGCGGCGCCACTATAGTTCGCCTCTTCAAGTGCACGGATAGTACCAAATCAATTACGCAATAACTTGTCCCCGGTAAGTATCGAAATGCCAACGCCCGTTCAACATACTTTTCAAACAAAATGAAAGAAAAACTGGCAATAAAATGTGACGATCCTTCTCATTTATTGGGACAACTCTCCTTGGGGGCATAATTTTTGTCACGATGTCATGGAGCCGCACCTAAGTAAATATACTGAATCAGACACTGCTTACAGAAAGGCCTCATTGTAAAAAATGATGGATAACACTTTCTTAACCCTTAAGCGTGTTAATGTCAGTACTTTACACGTAAAGTATATATAGGAGGTGTTACAACCGATTAACACATAAACACTATACATGATGTTAAAGTGTTAAAAAATTTCACATTTTAACATGTCTAAAAGTCGTATCCTCAATGAGTGATCCCCACAATGTCGCTTCCCAGGTTGTATCGTAAAATTGGGTGTGATCCCTGGCTATACGGCATTCTAGGTTTATGACTTCTGACTAGCGCCCACCCGAACAAAGATACTGACAATTTGGGAAACCGCCAACATAGGGCAAGATAGCTCAGTTGGTAGCGCGCCGGTGCGGTATTCCGGAGGTCGCAGGTTCGAATCCCGCTCCTGCCAGTTTTCACTTTGAAAATGTCTATAAAGTGTTTATATGTTAATCCTCTGTAACACCCCTATACCTTTACGCGCAAATTACTGACGTTAAAGTGTTAAAAAAGTGTTATCCGTCATTTTTTACAGCGCTACCCCCAAAACTTAGAACTAACCTACCACAAGTATGTAAAACTCTGCAGGGTGAGTAACCATTTTAATGTTGGTGTTTTGTTGTTGTCTTTTAAATATGTCGTAATGAGATGATTTCTTATATTCTAATTATTCTTATCCTCCGAAAATTATTATCGGTGAAACGACATTTATTGCCTAAATTGGCGTGCATAAATGTTTGATACAATCAGCAGCAAATTTTTTTCAGAGCCCGTTCCATTCAAAATACAACTGGAAATTGAATACGGAAACTTGTCATCAATTTTATTGTATTGGTTTATTTGCGGTCAGTGACTTAGGCTGTGCAGCTCATGTAGTGTCATTATGAGCTCTGGGAAATTGAACCATGCAGTCACGTGTATTGAGACGGCAATGTTTGGTATTTTGTTATCATTAGGCGCGATCTGTCTCGTTTCGCTCTTCAAGACGGTTCTCGTGCGTTACCAGCTTGTCTCCAATGCCGCAGCCTACTCGTGACAATCGCCCACACGATACGTGCACAAGTGGATTTCACTCTCGCCAAACCCAATATGCCGCAAAATGCACAAGACGGAAGCCATTAAACGTGTGTCAATTGTCTCCTAATGGCGCCATCGAAAAAAAAATAAAAGTGAGGGGTCGGGGTAGGACTTTCCGAAATCGGAGGCGCTGTTAACAAAAATGACAGTACCGTCAGAATTTAGATCAGATTACCAACACTGATGGACAAAACACAAAACAAACAACGATCAAACTATATGAACGACAAAAACAAACACATGTTTAATGGACCTACCGAGTAATGACGTTACACCGTGTCTATTTCGTTGAATTTCTGCAACAAGGTAGGGACTTACGGGACAGGGCGTTGTAGTATCACGGTATGTATTTCAGTACGGTACATAGGCCTACAAGTTGGGATCATGTCAATTTCTACCTGTTTGTGCGACAAACACAAAGACTACCGGTACGTTTCTCAAACGCATAGGGAATCAACAGTGGTTTCCTTTATGCACCCAAATAAGTTAACGTAATCCCCAAAATAAGTGCAGTTTGTGAGAGAAACCGCATGCAAGGACGTGGTGGTAATATTCCGCATGTCCCAACTTGGCAAACGTAACACGAAGCGGCGTTGTTCGTCCATTTAATAGCACCGCTTTTAATTTCGGATGATTTTCCGGAATTAAAGCCACTAATTTAAAAAAAATGTACCGTATTAGTATGCACCACGCGCACTGATAATTTGCACAAAACACAACAAAACGATAAAAACAAAGCTAGACAAAAGGCGCCGCGTTTTCATTCTGCCACATTCTAAGCTTTTTCTTTTACGTCCTTCCGGGTTACGGCGATGGTACACCGGTATTCTATACACGTGTACTACCAACAATACAAGAAAAATTACGGGTGTTACGTTACTCTGCCCCGTTTCAAAAGTGGGCACAGTCGTAAACCCCGTTCCCCATCGACCAACGCCCATGACTTTTAAATACGTCATGCAGTCAACTTTACGAAAGCCAATAAACTTCAATATTGTGTTTCTGTGAAGCATAAGGGACAGTTTAATCTAGCCTAAATTCCAAACTGAGAAAACAAATAGCTAGATATGTGGCATCAGTAACAACTGGAGCGAAAAAAATAGCGTCGCTGATGGATAACATGGAGCAGTTCACTGTCTGCCCTAACCGACGCGGATTGATTTCTCCGGCTCGTACCTGCCAGCACCCCCCGATGTACCCATCAATAAGAGACAAATTTGCCACCTAATCAAAACACCCTTTAGGTTATGAAAATATGAACACGGTAAAGTTCTCCCACCGTGCATGGCGGGATTGGCGTACAGGAGAGGAAACAGTGTACGAGTAATGCGATGACCGGGAACAGACCAGTGCATCGCTTCGGAGTTAAACCATTACCATGGGTATGATAGCTCGAATGATTCGAGGCCTCGGGTCAGAATACGTCTAATCATAAACGCAGAGAAACGGAGTACGAAAACACTTTATTCAACGCGCAATTTCCATTTTCAGATGGTTGCCAGCTATTCTAACTCAAGGTTGTAGGGGAACAAAAAGGTATAAACAGCGACTTTGAAAGCACACTCAAGTAGATTGGATCTTGAAAAAAACAAACCACATTATTTTCACCGACACGAGTGGCAATTAAATAACGCGCAAGCATTCAAGGACTTCCTGAGATTGGGAAAGGTTCAATGTGTTTATCGCGTCAACCTTCGTCGTTGCATAAGACACACACACAGCTCAGAATTGCATGCTTATTATTATGGATGCGATTGTAATATTAAGTCGGGGTGCAGTGTTTCATAGTGTTCCAACAAAGCTTCGACGGTTGGCTATTCGTATCTGCCATTCACACTAATTTCTGACTGACTGTGCAATGTAGTCCGAGCCATACATGCAACCCCAAACCTATAACCTAAACCTATATCAGACGTTGTTTGCCCTCAATTGGGGTTATTAGGGTTCGGTTCGGTTCGGTTCGGTTCGGTTCGGTTCGGTTCGGTTCGGTTCGGTTCGGTTCGGTTCGGTTCGGTTCGGTTCGGTTCGGTTCGGTTCGGTTCGGTTCGGTTCGGTTCGGTTCGGTTCGGTTCGGTTCGGTTCGGTTCGGTTCGGTTCGGTTCGGTTCGATTCGGTTCGGTTCAATTCAATTCAATTCAATATCTGGTTTATTCAGATAAAAACACCAAAAAAAGTCAGGGACCTACACAACTTGGCTTACAAAAGTAGAATATAAAAAAAAAAACTAAATAATTACAACATTAAAATTTCATTACCAAAAGGATGCTTGGATAAAAAACGACGCCAAAAGACAGTTAATTAAAAAACACATAAAAAGAATGGAAGTGGGTACATGTATTAGTTTAACTACACTCTAAAAACAATATTGGTTAAAAGGACTACCAATCTAATTGGTTGAACCCATATTGGTTGTTTTAACCAATGTGTTGGCTAAACCGTAACCAATGCGTTGGTTGTTCTTCAACCAGTCATATGGGTTAAAGGAAACATGATTTAGGATATATATTGCATTATTCCTGCTTAAAACAATAAAGTATTATCTTGACAATGATATTTTGTGTCCAGAGACAATTATTTCCCAGATTAAATATGAGAAAACAGTTAAAAAAATGTTTGTCCAAGCTACTCCGCCCCCTGAGTGGGACCCTCATTAACATAAGTGTGTGACGTAGATCGAGGCACATTACCTATTCATCACGGGTATGCATTGTGTGAACATTGTACGGCGAAAATTCTTCGTCCAAAATCTAAGCAAAATATAGTGGTTTTTCGGCCATGCCGACAAGGTGTGTGGCTGTTGGGTGCAGCAAAACAACGACGGATGGAGTAAGCCTTCATCTATTTCCAACTGATGCGAAATACCGGAGAATTTGGACGGCGAAAGTGAAGGTGACAAGAGCAAAGTGGTCCGGCCCCAGCAGCTTCTCAGCGTTATGTAGCGACCACTTTGAGCCGTCGTGTTTCGATACTGGTATTTTCAAATCCTTTGGGATGACCATTAAAAATATGCTAAAGTCCACTGCCATCCCAACAAAGTTCCCAGATGTGAGTAAGATATAGGCGAAAGCAGTTAAACGGCCCATTCCCCGAGGAGCCTTCGCTAAAAGGGAGAAAATCAGGGTAAGTTCGATGTTAGTTGTTGTTGCAACTTACGAAATTGCACGTGTAGACCTAGTGTGTGTATACGGGCCGGGTTCAGACTATCGAGTCGATCCATGAATTTCGGTGCCTCTGTCTACGTCACGAACAGCGCCCTCAATTTGAGTCTCAACAAATTTTAAAAAGGGGGGGGGTCAATTTTTGAGCGGCAAATAATCACACTAAAACTTCGCTTGAACCAGTTTGGCTTTTAATTCACATTTAATACATATAAATGAATATATTTATGAAATAAAATGTGATCCGGTCAATTTGAGAAGCATGGTTCCTTTAAGCTTGTCAATCTGTTGTCCTTCAACCATTCTTTTTGGTTCATCCCAAAAACCAATCTATTGGTTGTTTTTCCCCGTAAAATGCAGCGCGCAGTCAATTTACAGTAATTTCCTCATTTATGATTGGTCGTACAATTGCTACGTAATGGGCGGCCCATTACGTAAAATTGCACGACCAATCAGAAATTTGTTTTATATAATATGTTCTATTCAAACAACTCCCCAAACATAGGTGAAGAATGCATCTCCATATGTTTCGCATTCAAATATCAAAATTGTTCATGGGAAGCCATGACTTTATTATGGGGGATACGCTGAATATAAAGCTAAAGCACAACATCATTGACTTTGTAGTAGGCCTATAGTAGATTATTGTAGCATTTGTACACTCTATCGTAGTCATGTATAATAAGTTACTTCCGTTTAGTTTGATTCCTACTTCATTCATTTCTGTTAATTAATGGCATGCAACCAACACTGTAAAAAAATCCTGTAAATTTACTGTGCCAGTTCCCGTTTTTGCTTCAACCCTAGGGACATTTTACGGGAAAATTCCCCCTAAATTTTACGGTTTTTCGCTGGCAACCCGTTTTACTGGGAATTTACTGTAAAATTACGGGTACATTTTTTACAGTGTATACCGGTAACCAATATAGATTGGTCGGTGTTATAACCAATATAGATTGGTCTGTGTTATAACCAATTTCAAATTCAATTCAAATTCCAATTTCAATTTCAATTTCAAATTCAAATTTGTAAATTTAACCAATATTTTGGATGGACACATAACTGCCAACCATATTTTCAACCAATCTGTTTTTAGAGTGTATGAGGATTGGGTGTTGAGTATAAGAATTATTGAGGGACCGGAGATTGTTTATCTTTGAGTTTTTATCCTCGATTAAGAAATTGTTGGGTGTGTCGTGTGATAAGTATTTATGTTTTTCGCTCGTTTGGTAATAAATGGCGATGCCTATCGGATGTAAGGATGGGATTTGCAAATTTAAAAATCAAATTCTCACGCCTGTTTTTAATGACTTCAATATTGTGGTGACTTTGGGTAAGAAATGATACACAGAGCTCTTTTTTGAACACGTTCAATGCTTTGGGATTGGGCTTCTGTAATCCCAGATGACCACACAATCACCCCAGATTCCAGTAATGGACGTATATACAACTTCTAAATTACAATAAGATCTGCGGCCCCAATTTTTCTTTTTTTTAGTTTACTGAGGACATAAAGTCGTCGAGATGCGTCAAAACTTGTTGGTCCTACTTCAAATCATTTTGTATAATAATACCAAGAAGTTGGATTGATGAAACTACTTCAAGATGTAAATCAGTAACTTCAAACTGCACATCATTGCATTTCATTGGATTCAATTTCATATCATTGACAATGCACCAATTCATCAGTAAATATTGTCTGTAAGTTTGAATGTTCACCTCTGGGAATTATCTCAATAAGATTTAGGTACAGGGTTGAGGCTACAAATGCAGTATTAGGGATCGAATCTACATTTTTGGATCGAGTTACACTGGGTAGGGCTGGGGCGATATTTATGGTTTGGGCTAAAGGTATATATATACAGGGTTGAGGCTACAATTAGGGCTCGGGCTACATTTAGCTCGAGGTTTGCGGCTATCGATTTAGGGCTCAATCTGCATTTAGGTTCCCGTTAGGGCTATGGATTAGGCTTTATTATATAGGTACAGCATTGGGGCTACATTTTTGGCTGGAGCTGCAATAGCTGTATAGAGCACCGAAGTGATGACGTCAATGCAATGTTTGGAACCAGAATACTTTTGTTATGTGTTTGCATGACTGGCTGTTAACAAAGGAACAAGTCGAAATTTACATTTGTTTGGAACCAGTTGTCATGCCAACTGACTTCAGACTTCGGTACTCTATAGGGTTGGGACGACATTTAGGATTCATTTACGTAACAGAGAAATGGAAGTGCACGGTACTAAACTGCGGAATGCCGCGATCTTCAATATCGAGCTATGCAGCGGAGTTACAATGGCGATTTGATAATTCATCCGCTGGGGAAAAAAATTACAGGCTAATTTTAGACTGATAAAGGTGCTAATCATTAATAAACTTCTACAGCATTGACAGGCCGACATGCTTGATATCGGTATCTGATAAAATGACGAGTAATATCAATGTACATGCTAGCTTAAATTAAAATTAATTAAATAGCCTTACTTTCACTAATAATGTTCATGTCAGCATAATAAAAATTACTCAGGGTGGACTCAAGTTGGCAAACGGGAAAAAATTGTGAATAATAATAATAACAACTTTACAGCTTATTGTGACTCAATCTAGGAGGCTGACAAAAGAAATACACTTTGGGACAGCTGAAAAATTGCACTTTCACATTATGTAAAATTGTCTTAATACCGGCCTCCATACGAGGTGCCGATCAAAAAGTTCCGAGACTGCGCCTATAACAAGCAGAAACCGTACGTAATTTAAATCTGGCCGCCATCCCCTTCAAAGTAGTCCCCTTGTACACCGCTCCCAGCACTCCTGCCATGCTTGGAACGCTCCCTGGAAATCCCGTTGCGCGTCAAGCACCATCTGCGATCACTCGCTGGATCTCCTCCACAGTGTCAGAACGGCCACCCTTCAGCTTGAACTACATTTTGGGAAACAGAAAGAAGTCGCAGGGAGCCAAATCCGGCGAGTAGGGGGGTGGGGAGAGACGATTGTGTTGCTGCGGGAGAGAAACTGTGAGCGGGCGCGTTGTCATGTTGGAGCACCCAATTGCTAGCGCGCCAAAGGCCGTTTGCGCTGAATGTTCTCCCTCAGATGAAAATCGCCCGACGCTGATGGTCGCTGGACGCTACGCCTTTTTTGTGCAGTTTATAGTAGTCACGCGACGTTTCTAAACACACGCGCAGCATACGCGCAGCGCGTCTGTAATTCGAATGCGACGTGTGACGATCACGCATCACCACTGCTGAACGTAACATTATTTTAGCTGCGATAATTATTACTTATCAAAGTTAACAGCCTTTTTTGATGTGCGATTAATGTCTGTCCCAGCTGTTTTAATAACAATAAATTTTAAAACGCATCAATAAAATATAGGACGCTTTTTTATGCTTATTGATGGTGATATTTATTTTGTTATGCAGTGTGCCCAATTTACATATTCATCGTTTCTTACCGATCAGGCAATTCTATTGGCCCATTGAAAAAGTGAGGTCAGCGACCATGTCAAAGTTCAATTGATTGAACTCTGCAGCGACGTCGCCAGCGTCTTTCAGCGACTTGTCGCTGGTGCTTTCGCGTCAACTATAAACCCTGCGTGAGAGGATCGCGCGTCAATTTTTAGTCGCGGCGACCATCGCGCGACCGACTATAAACCAGCCTTATTAGAACGGTGCAGTAGAACTCAGCGTTAACAGTCTGATCCTGGAGAGGAATTCACGGTGCACAACCCTGCGAATGTCGAAGAAAACGATGAGCTTGCTCTCGGTTGCACTCCTGACCTGACGCTCCTTCTTCGGTCTTAGAGACTGCGGGCTCTTCCACTGCGAAGACTGCTGTTTGGTCTGTGGGTCGTAGCCGTAGACCCAACTCTCGTCACCGCTGATGATCCTCGATGTGAAGTTTGGGTCATCCCGGGCCTGTTGACGGAGATCCTCGCAGACTTCGACACGGTGCTGCTTCTGCTCGGTGACATCGCAAATGCGCGCACGGTGACATCGCAAATGCGCGCACGTACCAGTGGTAAAAAAAATGCGTGTAACACAGGTGCTGATGTTGACCAAGCGATGTAACTTGGAATACTTACTCACGAAGGTGATTGCTTACACCTGCTATTATACACATTACTATGCTGCGCTCCGTTCGTTCGCAACAGGAACAGTCTCGGAACTTTCTGATCGCACCTCGTATACAGGAAGAGTCATCTCGAAAACACAACTGGGCGAAAAGTTCAACCCATTTTTTGTTCTGAAAAATAATGTTATTCTGTAAGAAATGGGCAGCCGAAGATCTTTGTGAATGAACGACAGGTGTATCGTGAATTTCAGTCACTATGAAATACAGGCTCATCGGTGGTATTAGGTGAAGATAATTAGGAGAGTGGCCGGTCACGTGAGAGGGGTTAACCAATAATAGGGAAAAGGAGTCGGATTTTCATGGGAGTCGGATATTCATATGACCCCAGCAGTGCACTGTTTCTTCGGAACGGAGTGTAGAAGTCTTTGCTGGTCACGGCTGGCTGATGAAGGAGTTGAGGTGTGGACCGTCAAATCTGATTAATAAGACATCAGAAAACCTCATCGCGAATGACCAACTCTACGCCCATTATGAGACGCATTCGTAACTGTTGCGGTTTATTGACTGATGAATTGATCGAATACGAGATTATTCGTTTCCAATCTGATGACCGATTTTAATACCATATTTTTACCCGTCGAAGACTGGTTGACTTCACCTCTCGCGCATCTGTACGGGGGGGGGGGGGGGGGGGGGGGGGGGGTTACCCCCTAATACAACGTGGCGTGCACGGATCTGGAAATTGGCAACTATAATGCAAACATTGCAATTGTCTCCTCGACACGCGTTACCATGGCAACGTTACAACAGACAAGGCCGTTTCCAGCCGTCGAAAATTATACATGCGAATTTTGCTGCCGGAGCAACAGGGCAGAAAAAAAATCCACGCTGAAAGAATCGCTGAGATTGTAGCCTACTGTGCTGTTATATGATATGATCGTCTCTGGCAGACATTTCGACGACATCGAAAACGTCGACAGTGCGGACAGGCGATGCTTAAATGCAGCGGCGGCGATTTCTCGTCAAGGTTGGGGGGACTACGCGGAGGAAAAAGCAGAAAACCATTTGCGTTTTGTACTCGATGTCTCTTGTGTATGCTGGGAAACTTTTAAAAGTGTGTGCTGATCTTTATGTATTGTGGAGCATCCTGTGACATGTGAAAGTCAATGACCCATAAAATGTATCAGGAGGAAATTGACATATCGCCGTTTACGAGTTAACCACGCCCCTTAGACAACACAATTTTGTGTGGTAATTTTTGTTTGTCTCAGATTTTGCGCGTTCCACGTGGAATTATAATTGATGTGATTAGACAATAATTCACACGCTGCGTTGACGCGATTCGACCGCGATAGGTCAATTATTGGGGGGACACTGCCATAGCCGTCCCCTCCCCCAAAATATTTCCCCCGTCCCCCGGGATCTCCGCCCATACTTAAAGGGACCATGTAAAGTATTTTTATATAAATTTGTTTTACTTTTATGGTACGAATACAAGCAAAATAGTGGTATTTTCTATTTGACTATACATTTCTAGGTCCTTTGTGGCCATTCTTTGAAGGATTGCAAAATTGTGTTTTTTTCTCAATATATGTCAATGCAATTTTTGATGTCAATAGAGGGACAACAATGGTGTCTCCATAGTGTACGAAAAATCCAACTTGATGTACATTTGCTCGGAGAAGGTTCCAAAGAGTAATTGTTTTAATTGTATTGTATTTTTAATATTTTTTATGCGAGCCCAACGATTCAATTTCCCGTGATTATTTTAATCACTGGGTGAATAAATACATCTATCTATATATCTCTAACTATGATTAGTTCACTTCCATATCAAACATTTCGATTGAAATCCATTTGTGTAACCAACAAATCTCCAAACATTGTTCAGGATTCATGACGGGTTATGTTTACAGGAATTTTTATTAATACTGTTATTATGCTCTTTTGACTATTGGAGTCCCTTCCATTACCAAACAAAAATAGCGCCCTCTTGAACGAGTCAACTTGGAGCAAGTTCGAGCGGCGACTAATTGTCAACCACTAGTCGATTTTCCATGGCAACCTGTATACGAAATACATGTTGGGTACCAGGCAAAATCGACCAGTGGTCGACAAAATAAATGGTCGCCGCTCGAACTTGCTCTTGTTTGATTCAAAAAGCTATGTACTTAAACATTAATAAAGAGCGTCGCATATTAACCTCTGCGTTAGAAAAGCTGACTCGCGAAGCAATGATTTTTCCAATATCGCTGAATATTTATCGCAGTGTTTTCTTTATGTTGCAATAAGCCAGTTCAGTATGTCAAAGGTCAAAGGTTATTCGGGATAACATTTTTGACGTAATGTCACGCCATGTTAACACGCGAACGCCCATTCTGATTGAATTTATCACGTGCCTGTTGTGCGACCACCTTTTGCGTTCACACGCGCGCGTTAGGTCACGTGGGTCATTCGGGATAAATCTTATATTCATGTTTATTGTACTGTGTTTATTTGTTTTACATGCTCAGGCTGTAATGTATAATGTATGCAGGGTCACAAATGTGCCATTCTTACAAGGGACCAGTCGGAAGTCGCATTCCTTCGTTTTGAGCTACTGGCAAAAATCCACCGAGGGTAACATTTTTCGATTTTTCCTTTTATTGCTTAAAATGCTAGTTCATGTTAAATAAATCATACTGTGTTTTGGTTTTTTTAAATTTTAGTGAAATTCAATGTTTAAAAAAGAGATTTTGTGTTGAGTTTTCTTCATAAGATTCGTTATTTTTCGATTCGTGTACATTGCCATTGTGAATGCAATCATAAACTTGGTATCAATTTAAAGCTTGTGATATAAACTCTTCAATGATTGGCCGATCTGACCAATATTTCCACAAATAAACCATTCAGAGACACTTTTAGGAGATACCAAGGCTACCCCCTAATCGTGAGCCGTTCAGCGGTGCGGAAATGAAGGACAAACTTTATCGCTTGATTTCTACAATAGTGCTGGATCATCTAATTAAACTAAAATTATCATAACTTTTTAATACTATTTCAATCATTTGTTCATGATTTTAAAGCTTATGATGTGTTCTTTCCAATGGTATATAAATCTAGAAATTAATTTTTGCCATGAGCGACTGTCCTCTGTTGAGATCACCACAAATGGAAACCAGTTTTCACTGCTTCAGCCCACCCAGGCACTGGAAACATATAATTCGTTCGCATTAATTCAATCACACGTAAAACAATACCCGAATAACCGGCATACAGATATCGCTACCCTCAGACCCTTGTGACTAGATCCAAACTGGATTGATTGCAATCAATGCATTCGGCAATTCTCAGCCCCCTGGCATCAGGTGTTGGCTAGCCTTTCCGCATAATACATCCGATGGTGAAATTGATCTTGGTTACCATGGCTACATCCCTCAGATGTAACGCAAAAGTCGAAGACGGGGCCATCCTTAGTCCCATAATGAAATGCGATGCTCCATTTTATAAGGAAGTCGCCAAATACAAGGCTAAAAACCATTTTAGGTAAAGGACTACAATCAGATGTGGTAGGGATGACATAATTTTGGGTTGCCAATCCCACCAACCCACGGTTTTCATTGGTCCAGATCTATGAAGTGGATAAATCTTCAACAGATGCCGGTAAAAATGTCAGACCTATAGACTGACCCTGACCCAACTCCTATATTATTTTGTGACGTTTAAGAGGCATACTGAACACCGATATAACTGAATGAAACATTTTTAACCAGATCAATGCAAGTCTATAATCTGCCCACTTTCAAAAGAATCCTGTCAAATCGAGCCAAAAGCAATGCTATGTAAAAAAAAATCCCCCAAATAACGTAGGACAATTTCTTTCATCATTTTCAAATCATAGCAAAATGCATTATTGTGCTTTTCGATGTATCGATACAACTTTCGTTAGAACGCCGCTTTATCGCTGCGCAGTATCAGCTCAGATAGCGACCCGATAGCAAGACAAGGCAAAGTCTGAACTAGGCGGCGATTTCATGATAATTTTACCACAAGGGGTTGTTTACCAGAACCAGAGTTCAAACCAGGGACGGCCCCATTGACTGGTGCAATTTTACGGCCCATATCGCAGCTGGCAAGACATGCATTGGGTCTCATTGACCCATGCATTAACCGTGCGGTCACCGCCAATAAACCTAGCGCGAGCCGGCCAAGTACAGCAGCAACGAGGATTTTTGCATGGAAGCGTGCATATTCCGGGTGATAAATGGACCATAAACATAGTTTTCTATTTCCTGTGACTACTTTTGGTCGCCCCAGATTTCCTTTTTTATTTAATCAACTGAATCCTTTAGCAACTTCGCCTTGCGTTGTTGGTCAATACCCGCAAACCCACGATTGAGTGCCTTAGTACGCCTGTACAATAGGCCTAACACGAGCAGCTGATAGCGTGTTGATGAACTCAGTGCCTAAGAATACACGGTTTTGTCCAACAACCATTATTAGTGAACCATTGTCATTAACTCGATATGCAAAATGACCATTGATTTTCCTAAAGATTACGACCTTAGGAATAAGCGATTTTTTTTATGTAGGCCTATTTTCACAAATGGGCATATTATTTATAATGAGGCGCCGGGGTGCCGGGGCGGCCTGTGCAGCCAAGCGAAACGGACACAAGAGGCTTGTGCAGCCAAGCGTAACATACACAATAATCCAACAATGGATTGAAAATGCAGAGATTGGGTGTATAGACGTCATCCTGCCTGGTGGTAATTTTGTTGGCGTCTATAAACGTCATCCGGCTTCAAAAGATTAAACGGGCTTGACGTGGTAAAAAGAAGCACAGATTTACATACAAAGTTTGAGAGTTTGAAAGTTGTAGAGTGCCGCTTGAGCGATTTCCAATGCAGAGAATGCACTAACTCTCTATCCCATTGGAATGGTGAAAATATAGACCTCTCCTCAGAAAATCTGTTATATTTTTTGGTTTGCATCAATGGTTTCCATGACATTTTCACTATTATACACAAGAGTATAATAAGCATCCTCCATCAAGATGAAATACTCGTGTTACGTAATGTTTGATAAATACGACATCTGATTGCACAATTTTTGCTGGGACACCCTGTACCGCTTTGACTTACACCTGTTCAAACTGCTGTTAAGCCTATACTGCTCTCCAAATATTATACGAAGCCTTACAACATCCCCCTTTCAAAACAAATACGTGGGTCGTTTATTGTCAGATTACATAATTGTTCAATTTTTCCCCACTTAACCTAATCACGTTTGGCTATACGAAAAAGTGATACTTCAAACGCGGTCAAAATAAAAACCAGATTCTAAGAAGCAATTTGGGAGCTATGGACCTCCGAAGTGTGCGTCGCGCCGTCCTTTGTGACGCAGGTAAAATGTTCAGCACACACACTTTTCGAACAATTTCAAATACATGTACTTGTGAATTCAACTTCCCAGTTCTGAAAATTGTTTCCCCTTACCCCATTGGATACGCAAGTGTTTTTTTTATATTGAAACTATATAAAACGGCCGTGGACCTACGCCAGAGGATCTGTTCATTCTTGTCCGTCCATTGTGCTAAATACACGTCCAACAATTAACACTTTTAAACAAATTCAGGGAAACAATCGAAAGAAGATTTTTTTCTGTTACATAAATGACGATCGATGGGGTAATTAGCATATAAAAAAAATCAGATTTATAACAAAATGTTTCAAAAACAATATGTCCAGCTGCCGGGGATGTATCGAACTAACACTATAAATGAAAGCCTTGGATGTGATTTCCTATTCAGAATGGACAGGAGGATTAAGAGAATGCGATTTTAACAATGATGTCCAAAATCACATCCAGAGTCCAGAATCACAATGCGGTTTAAGCTGTTAAACCCATAAAGTCACAATGTACTCTTTGTCAGGGTGGGATAATAGTTCACAGGCTTCAGATGTGATTTTAAATAGAGTAGGATGTGATTTTGGACCCTCATTGGTAAAATCACATCCTCTTAATTCTCATGTCTATTTTGAATAGGAAATCACATCCCATGGATTCACAGTGTAATAACATCGCACACCAGATACAACCATGATAAAAACGAAACATGGCCCAAACTATAAATCTTGAACAAAGACATGACGGGCCTACCCAAAATTATCATCCGATAGATACTAGGATGTGCAGTGCCATTTAAAAGCTACCTACACTTCAAATTAGGGGAACTTGGGGTAACTGGTCCATCTAGGCCTTTTGTGGAATAAAAGTATGCTGTGTGACTTTTACAATTGCTATGGTGAGATGACACATACAATCATCTTTTAATGTGCAAGCGTTGATGGGGATAATTCTATTTGAATAATCAAATTAACACTAATAACAAAATGTCCATTTGCGTAGATCACTTGCCCCACCTATGAGGCAAGTGGTCAAACATGATCACATAATTAAAACAGACATCAGACAATACAAAATGGTAAGATGTGAACTTTTCTTTTTAACATTTCTAGATGTCACTCAGAGTGAATTAAAACAAAGTTCACGAGAGAGCTCCGTTTCATTACTTTTAAAATGAATCCCTAGTATTCACATTTGTTGGCAAAACGTGTCAATTCTGAGTGGTAGATCATGTCAACGGTCAAAATAGTTCACTTTGGTAAACAGAGGGCAGTATGCAAGAAATCCCCAGAAAACTTAGATATTGCAAGGACCAGTTACCAGTTACCCATGGACCAGTTCGCCTAATAAGTGTTGACCCTTTTCGAGGATAACAATGTTTCCATTGTCCCATTACTTTTATGCACATGGAGCTCAATGCATATGTAAGATATACAAAAAACGAAGCACTCACGTATGAAATCATAGGCAGGTTCCAAGCTGCAGCCAAACGGGCTTCGATGGAGCAAGTTTGGTCCGGTCCAAAGAATGCGACCACGCCTTCAGCCCACTGATCGGTCAGCAGCCTGATACTCCCCAGTTCATCCCCAGCCGTGTCGTACTGGTGCGACAAGACCAGCCGATGGTTAGGCAGCAGGTCGTCCCTACGGTTTATTTCATTGATGGCCAGGAGAACAGCTCCACTAACCACACGGCCCTCCAGGGTCACCGTTTCGCCGCCGTCAACGGGCGGCTTGGCGGCTGTTAGTAATCCAATGAGCACCTTTTGTCGATCGTCATCGTCTTCCAGGCTCGCTGCAGAGCCCGTTTCTTGGGTGAGACAGATTTCGCCCAATCCTTCGGCCTTGACGATCCACAGAACCGCGAGGCAGACAACGCAGTGCGTCCAGACCATCATCGAGGCGGGGCCGACGGCCGCTCGTTGCCGGTGTACTGCAGTATCGGATTCCTGCGGTGTTGCGACTCTGAGGGGGATCGCCAGTACTTGGTCAGCAGTGCGAGTTTCCCCCTTTGCAGGTGATTCTGTTCCGCGTCATCCCAGCAGATGTGTACGGGACTTCGATTGAAATTGTCTCTCACAGGCTAGCCCGTGGTATCCGATGCCACCGATTGTTCTTTACGGAGGATAACAGCTCGATCGGATTTCTCCTTTCACTCCAGACCACCTCTTTTTTGCGCCAAACCTGTCAAAAGACGAGAAAGACAAGCCGTGTCTATTTGTTCCCGAAAGCCGTTCCCGATTTTACCTCTTCGGAAGAAATAAACCGTCAAAAAACAACACTGATAAAGTATTTAGTCGCGGACTGGAAGATGAGCGTGCTCGCGTCTGGCAAGCCGCGCTAATTCACTGGTTATTTATGAAAAAAATGGGTTGCACACACATCGCACATAATAAGTATACAAGATCACAGGCATTGTAGACATGAGGCGGCGCTTTCAGCTTGTCCACTCACTGTGCAGCGTGCGCAAATGTCTGCACTCCGGACTGTTCCATCGATACAGCACAGGGGTGTGGCCAAGTACAGTGTCCGCAATCACACGTACGGCCTGCAAAAATGAGTGAACTACCAGTGACTGAAGTTTGGCATCTCCTTGTATCGGGAGATGTGTTCTTTAACAATCACGCATACAAACTGCAGTGTTTATGCCTATTAGAATACTCATCGGTGACTCTTTGGTGTATACGCCGTTGATAAAGGATGGCTGGGCCTAATGATTCTTTGACAGTGGCAACATTTGCAGTGTGTCAACCGAAAAACGCAATCGCATGATTTTGACGCTTTTAATTCTCCGAGTAATTATAGAAAACGCAAAAACAATGGAGACACCCACTGATCAAATTTTACTGCACATCAAGAATAATCAATGGTTTCCTTTGTCTACTACAGGTCGCAAAAATGGTTGCAAGTTTACTAAGAGACGCATGCATTACTTACATGAAAAATAGAAAACAAGCTGTATTTTAATCATGATAATAATTACATTTTCTGATCCACATCAAATCGTACGTTGTCAGCGGGGGAAATGTCCAAAACTCTTGAAAATCAGTCAAAAACAACCCCGTTGAGTTTTAGAAATGTTCAAATGCCCCCATAGTGTGGAATGTTGTTTTATGAAGTACCGGGTATGGAGACATTTTAAGCCTACACCGTAAAGTTCTTAAAATCAAGAATTTTATTCTCGAACTCGTTATTCAGTAACAGTCAGGTTGGTACAGCGGCAACTTCCTTTTACTCTGCGCTCGGATTAGTCAAAATGTGCAGCAAGTTCCCCGCCAGCTGTGCACATACAAAATCAATCTTGCTCACTCGTACGGCTGATTAATGTCCTTTTTGTAACTATTGGCATTGGCAGTTTGCCCGTTACCAACTGTCTATTGCTCAGGAGGTCAGGCTGCGTTGGCGTCGTGCTCCCGCCTTCCAACGGAGGTTCGAGTCGTACTAGACAGCCTACGATCTTCGTACTTTTATTATCATTCATCCCACTTTCCCTCCTCTTCGATACAAAATAATGTTTCCTTATCTTTACGGCACCCCCCCCCCCCCCCCCAACAAGCCAGTTTGAAAGGATTACACCCTTCCTATAAATCGATAGTATGCGACACTGGAGAGTCAACAGCCACATACGATGGTACTACCATGGATTCCGCTCGATTCTTGCCCCCAATGTGCGTGTTGAATTTGTAAACCGCCAATGCACCGCTTCTCTACTCGCTGTTATGTGAAAGTACTCCGGCGTTCTCCGTTTCATTAACCCCTTGAGCACGGTATTTTACGGGAGACGTCGGGGTGTCGTGGCGGTTTTGGCAGCCAAGCGAACCGCTACAATGTGTTTGTGCAGTCAAGCGTATCATAAACAATAATTCAACAATGGATTGAAACTGCACAAACGGCGGCAAATGGCGTCATCCGACCTGGTGGCGCTTTTTTTTTACGCCATATGGCGTCATCCGTACGCAAGTGGTTTTAATAGCGGTAATAACATGGTGGAGGAGAGACGGGTTGAATCGGGGCGAGCAAATTGGATGGAGCGTGCTCACTCAGCCATCGATGGCAATCAGTGCTTGGTATATAGGGAACCCGATATAGCACTGGGGATATCACTTTTTCATGTACGACAGGTCAGTATCGCGGCCGCGGGAAAATCGATTCACACCTTACTGAGTTCATTCCAATCAGGGCGATAAAAAGGCATCTCAACTCACCACAGGGAAATACCCAAGAAACTTGGACTTGGTCTTATCCCATGAAATACAACTTTAAATTTGTTACACACTGCATTGAGTTAGCATTAATGTGTGGACCTGCAAACAAAGATGTCCACACAATGCAGAATATCGAGACGTTGTGTGGACCTGCACATGTCCACACAGGTATTTCCACTTTCTGAAAAGTGGTCCTTGAGACATTTCTGGGTTACAGCCCGTTCTCACTTGAACGATTTTTTGTACAACTGCGGTGCGACTAAAAAATAGTACAACCATGCGATTTCCGTACGAATTTCCCTGTTTCTTTCCCGCGCAGTCTTACTTGTACAACTGCCGTGCGACTGCCGTTTAACTCTCGTGCGACTTTTCCTCCCGAAACATCCGATAACGGTTCAAGTTCCGTGCGACTGCCGTACAACCTGTACGAGTCCCGCGCAAGCGCCGTGCGATTTTTGTTCCACTCGCGTGCGACCTGTGCGCATGCGGTACAACCGCCGTACAACCAATCAGAGCGCCGTGCGAACGCCGTACAATTGCCATTCGATCCGCGCGAATCGCATAAAAGCAGGGCCTTTTGGTGTCGATCTTCATAACCGCACTTGGTGTTCGACAGTCAACAAGTATTCAACACAACACAGCACAACGATGCCACCGAAGAAGAGTGATGGCAAGCACGCAGGCAGCAAGAACGGCACGGCCGAGCCGTGCGACTCTCTTCCGACTCCCGTGCGACCTATCAGACCGTGCGACTGCCGTGCGACCCCCATGCGACCAATGCGAACTATGCGAACCGTGCGACAGCCGTATGGAAATTTTCAAAATTTGAAAAAACTCGCACGGGCATGCAACCCGTCCGAATTACACACGACACCTCTACAACCTGTGCGGGGTATTAGGGTTGTGTGTAGCAATATAAAGTAGAACAGTCAATGGCCTCCATGTCGAAATTTTACATACAAAAACTATTTACAGTGCGATTGTATGTGGTTTTGAAACACCTTTTGTCTTAACTATACACTATACAACAAAGAAATGTCCAATATGGTATGCAACAACGATTACCATGCATGTGTACGGACGTACGGGCCATGCTGGGGCGCGTGAAGTGCTTCGGCACGTTATGTGTGATGATGCATACACGTACACCTAATAGGTTACCTCATGCACTTCGAGGCACTTATTGTTGTACTTTATGTGCATTAAGCGTTCACGTTATGGGATACATACGGTACCTGCTAACGTGGATGAGCACAAGATACAGTCAGTTTTTACAATGCAGTTTCCACACGACGGTTCGTTTAACTGGAAGGTACAGCAATTGTCACTGCCAAACCTATAATCATATATAGGGACTGAGATATCCCTCGAAAATAATCCAGTAATCTGCCGAGGGTCACAAGTTAATGTTGTTTGTCTATTATAGAGTCTGTCTTGTCCCACCCAAATCAGTACTGAAGTAGTTGTTCCCAGTCTTTAAGCACTTTTAGGACTCTCTTGAACTCGCACCTCTTGGCGTATACAGGCGGAACCCTAAAACCAAGTCCTGGAACCATTGATCACGAAAACCGGTCAATAGTTATGGAATTAATTAACCCCTTGAACCCGGGCATTTCAACGTACACAATACCCCCAATAATGGATTGAAAATGCAGAAATTGGCGTGTATAGACGTCAACCGGCCAGGTGGCAATTTTCAATCTGCACATATTTGTGTCAACCGTACGCAAGGGCTTTTAACGGCCGTAACATCCCAGTGAATTTAGACACGGTCCATCTAGCTCTGCATTTAATTTAGACTGAAAGCAAAAATGCACGTTGCTTGTTTATTTCGAAGCAAGTGGCACTCCTACACATTTTCGGTATAGATCACTGCTCGGTGCAGGGTAGGGCGGACAGGGGGACATGTTATTGTGCCCCGTCTAAAAACTATCCATGCACAAAAACCCTGCAAATTTAGCACATTTTTTTCAATTTTGAGAACTCTGTGTCCCTTTCTTTTTCGCGGTCGCACTTTGCCAAACTAGTTCACCCCTGCTTATGGAAAATCATAAAACACCGAAAAAAAACCCCACCTGTATGTTTCCTAACTTGAGCTTCATCGCATTCTGAATGACTGCTTGCCATTTCCAAACAGAGATCTTCGTAAACAGAACGCACACGTTTTGGTCCGACATAATGTGTTTCTATAGCCTACTAAAACCTGACCCGATTTTTATGGCAGGGTGTTCAACAAACATCATTCACTGAACAAATTTATTTTTCCCATTTTTCTGTAAACGCATTGCCGCACTATCGCATACGGGTCAAAAGGCACGCATCAATTATTTTGTTTGACTTCAAATTTTTAACAACGGCACAACGGCGATCTCCATTGATTTCACACAACAGACGACCCCCCGCGTCTGTTGCCAAGGCAAGGTGTTGCTTTTATTGTCGCTGACTACCACTGGTCCAGTCATTTTAACCCCCCCTGCTCTTTATTTGTCGTGATTCAAACAGGAAATTGTCGTCACGCGTGAAATAGCAATGCAGTCGTTTCTCTAGTTTCGGATAGTATAGGCCCATACAAATATGAACTGTAGTGGCACTGATAGTAAAACCAGCCTCGCGAGATTATTCTCGTCGTAAAATAGAACCCTATATAGAATGAGAATCAATATAAGAAGCTATAGTTTTACTGTTTTATAAGTGCTGCAGTGTCCGCATTTTGTTTTGTAAAACCTCACTCATATAGAATATTTTTGTTTGGCTTTCACCTGCAAATATAATTTTGGCCAATACAAAAATTCTGTAAGAATTTCTGCCCATGACAAAATGTTTCCGATCAAAAAGTATTGTGTGAGCGCGTCGTGCCATTCGGAAATGCGCACTGCAGTACATAGACATTACATAGGATCTCCAGTTGCTGCGGGTATAGAACCGTACTTTTTTGTCCGTGATGGGCTAGTCTCTTTCAGCGTAAGCGGTGATAAAGTTTAAATAGAGGATACCGTTTGACACGCTTGAGTCAATCAAGAGACATAATTTATGCATGAGGACTTTTATTGACAAAACAAATCATATTTAAACAAGTTGAACGTAATATTTTTTTCGGTGTTGTGTTATTTGCGTTGTTGACGTATGAAGAACTTTTTTATGGAAGATATTACTTATCTATATTCAATTCGTGCAAGGATGTATTATGGAAATTATACAAATGTTGCATATATATACAAACATCAAAATATCGTCAAGCTTTTACTTTCCAGAAAGATCGAATCTGTTCCACCATTATGATGCTGACATACTTTTTTTTATTGATTTGAAGTGCTTTAAAATATTATTGGGTGACGAACACACAAAGCTTTCAGAACCGAATGGAATTAGCAAACAATACCAATACTATTTATACACTCGCCAAATAGCTCTTGTTTCCACAAAACAGCGAGAAACTGACTGTACAAATAGCACCAAAAAGTGCAGATCCGTTTTTACAGAGTATCTGTAGATTTCTACGAATACTGTCTGCATAAAGCTTAGGTGGATTTTAGCCATGATAAATACTGAGTACAGAAAACAGCCAAAAACAAGGCCTCTGCATGCGTGTATCTTTGCATAAGTAGAAGATTTCAAATGTAGATGAGTTTCTTGGGAGCGCAAACACTAACCTCATGCTATCGCCTATCGAGACCCAATTCCACTGTTGAGGCTTAATCTACGCGGGCATCTGCAGGACAGGCCCCATCGGGAGTTTCATCCAAAGCCCGTACGACTCGCAACCTCAGATGTATTCTCATTCTATTTCCAAGTTGGTACAAGGAACAGACATTTGAATCGAAAATCGGGGAGTCTGGGAAATGTTCGGCGCCAGGAATGCTCGGGAGGAAAATGTAACCTTCTTCCCATTAACTCGCAACCTCTGATGAATATTAAAACAGGGATTCCGTTACGTGGTTCAATCTTTTATAGATGCATACTTTCTCGAAGGTGGTAAGAGGAATGGATATTCGAACCGGAAATCGTGGACTTTGGAAATTGTTCCGGCCCACAGGAGGACAAATTAAACATTCTGCCCATAAAACTTCCAAACGTCTGATGTCTGTGACAATATCGTTATGCACTTCAATCTTTATAAATGCATAGGCCTAAGCTATACTGTCTCTATGTGGATCGAACGTCGGGAACTTTCGGGAAATGTTCTGCATATGTTTAAGCAGGGCACATGAACAACCCGGGGTTGTTTAAAAGTTTAAACAACGTTTTTCTCTGTATAGGAAGCAAGGTTTAAAGGTAATTATAAAACATTAAAAAAATACTGAATTATTATGAAATACCTTACTTGACTGTTAATAACCTCAAGCGTCCTGTGAAATCATGGCACCTGGTATGCTGTCATTTTTAAGAAAAGTGGATTTTTTGGGTCAATTTCGAGACTTGCATGACTCGTGACTCGGACTCGGACTCGGACTCGGACTCGGACTCGGACTCGGACTCGAGTCACGATGACAAATGACTCGGACTCGACCCTGTAGACTCGGACTCGGACTCGGACTCGGACTCGGACTCGGACTCGGACTCGGACTCGGACTCGGACTCGACTGCGTGACTTGTGACTCGACCCCAAAAAGCACCATAAAAAACTCTTTTTAACAAGAAACTTGCAACTTCTTTGAGCAAGCGATACTGGCAGTGTATACGCAGATCCGACGCATCTCGAGATCTCAATACATGCGTGTGTGCGGTTGGCTCGTTTCCGATATATTGATTAGGGAAATCAATGTATCGAAACATGTACCCTGGCGTCCACATGTGATACTGCGTGAATACAAGTTGATATTGTCCGGTGTAGCGTGAAATTTTGTCACCGTGTTCCAGGCACAGACTGGCGCATTTCCAGGCAATACATGTAGCTTTGAATCATGTGTGTTGCTGTATGAAGCATCTGAGTCGCAGTTGGTTACCCTCGTTTATGGATCTGACGTACTTTGTAAAATTCTTATTGTATCATTTGGTCAAAGGCTTCGACATGGAAAGTGTAAATTAACCCCTTGTTTGTAAAAGTTCCGTTTCTTATGTTAATTAAATAAGGACAATGTATACAGGTCACATCTAGATCGAATGACTTCAATGGCTAATCTCATGGTTTATTTGACATACTGTACATTAATTTCTACTTCATTAGATTAGAGAATACTGTATATGTACATTTATTTCTAGTTCATTAAATTAGAGAAAAGCTGTAAAAAATTGAACCATTTACAATGTTATAGCTTTTCGCGGTACCTCAAAATGTATTTCCAATACAGTAGTTAAAGGTGACTCATGACTCGGACTCGTGACTCGACCTTTGTGACTCGTGACTCGGACTCGACCTGTATGACTCGGGACTCGGACTCGGACTCGGACTCGAGAGAAGTGACTCGGACTCGGACTCGGACTCGGACTCGGACTCGGACTCGGACTCGATGTTTGGTGACTCGAATACAAGTCTGTCAATTTCCAGCGTTGGAAATAGTCTAGTTCTCGACATGATAATTCCCCGACGTCTATAAATTGCTTTGTTTTGTCTAAGTATCCATATGAATCACGATATGGGGCAAAAGGGACCCCCTCTTTTGTGTTGGTCATTGTGTTCCCGAAATCTGAGGAATTCTTTTCAGAAATCTAGGGGGATGTGTTCCCCCATATCGTGCTGGGTATCGAAGTATAGGGTCAGAAAACCAGACTACAAGAACACCATTTTTCACTTTGTTTTCCCAGCATCTATGCACACAAAACTTTAAACAGGTCAGTGTTGTAGTATTTGCTAGCATGTATATTAATACTAAACCCCAAATTCACTCATTTCTGAAAAGTACAGCAAAAGCAAATGTTGCCTACTTCTGAACATAAAAGTCGTAAAGTATGTTCCAATAGGAACAACGTTATGGAGCTCAATCTGCATAAACACATTCTGTTTCCAAGATGGCATATATATACAAAGTGCTGATTTGGATCGAAAATTAACGATGGACTTTGGGAATCGTTCGGGGCCAGGAAGCAACGTCTTTAATAACAGAAAACACCGAAGAAACAATTATCTTCGTTTATGGTGAAGGGCCAGTAATCATCCCATCACTTTAAGAATTTGGCCCAAGTCGAATATAACCTAGGAGATATGAAGATCTGATATTGATTTTTTTCATACTGACCAAAACAACGATCAACCCAGAATGCCGTGCATTATAGGCAAATGTCGGAGATACAGAGGTATTCAGGGGATAAGATCTGCGAAAGGAAACACTTTAAAAATTGGGTTACAGGGCGCCAAGTTTGTTAACGTGCTTCAGATGTCTCAATTGTACAACTCTACACATCAGCTATCTCAAGTAACAAAATAATCCATCACCTCACCAGAACTACATCAGATGCATGTGCAGCCAATTCAATACGTTGCCATCAATAATTTATTAGCCCATTTTTAAATTTTTGGTACAGCGATTTTGCTCGGAGATACGCGATGACCGTGCCGCGTTGTCAAGTCACGGCAAGCCGATTAAAGCGTTTTGTAACATAAAACAGCCGGCCCCAAGCTGTGATTTGATTAAACTTGAATAAATAACCTCGAATGGACACACACAGATCGAGTAAGACGTAACCCGATTGAACAGTTTTTGATTATTAAATGCCAAAAGGCATATTCAACCGCCGCGTATACAAGATCGATTTAATTGTTGAATGTTTGTTTTGAAAACATGTCAATTGTTCAATGAAAAGTAGAATAATGTCAACAATAACATTAACTATTAGGAATCCATGCATCATCCGACCACAGGCAACGCCATATACGATGTGTTACATTATAAACACGAACATTGCCTTACCTCCGGGACACCATGGCGGGAGTTCTTGGAATTTGAATTGGAATTTAAATGGTTTATTAAAAACCGAACCGAACACAAAAAAGGAAAACAAACACAAAAACCAAACAAAACGTCAAACAAGCAGCCAGGAACCGAACTGCGTTTTACTAAACAATGACATAAAAAATAAGCAGAGAAATTATTACACATTACAGATAAATCATAAACCATCAAAACAAAACGTAAGGTAAGGTAGGTCAAATTGTATTGTCAAACAATAAGGTTGAATTCATTAATGCACAAATTAAAAACAATTATAACAAAATACAATACTTAAAAATAGTTTTAAAAAAGATCAGATATCATCATTACGACATGTCACATATACATACGTAACATACAACGGCATGGCACTTTACTGTAAACAAACATTAATACCCACCCATCCCTCGGGCAATAAAGGCTATAACAACAATCATAAAAAATTTCATCTCGAAATAAATATTTCTTTGTATAACACTAAACCACGATGCACGAGTCTGTTTGACGTGCATGAGTTATTGCCAGGTGCATTTCAAGCGAAGACATTAAGAACCGAGGACTCTCAGCCCAAGGGCACGTGCACTTTCGGGGGATGAAAGTATGGTGATTCGGTACCCCAAGGCCAGAGAGGCGACTATACACTCCCAGATTAATGCTGAAAATGATGCCTCACATGGACAACCACAAGTCCATGGAAGCTAGACTCGCCGGAAAGCTGGGCATTGGGGAATTTACACGTACCAAGCGGATTATTCCGGGTGCGACAGCTAAAGTAAAAGGGGGCATATAACGCACTCCTGTGTGAAGAATCGAACGTCACTATCCAGCGTACCGTACCTATATTAATTACTAGATTGCAGAAAACAGCCGCACTGATAGGTTGAAATGGTGGTATTAAGCACTTTCACCCTGAAATATCGCTTCAAGCAGACAATTTTTTTTAAATGGGGCGTGACGAGCCAATAGACCTAAGACGTAATGACGTAATGGCTTTGTTTAGCTGTACATGCGCGCTTTCCTATGGGAGCCAGGTCGGGACGACAGACAATCGTCCCCATATGAAGCGCGCATGTAAACAAAGCGTGACGTCATTACGTCTTGGGTCAATTGCTCAACTCAATGTCTGGCTAGGCATGTCCGGCAAAGCCTTTCGAATGCGAGTTCGAATAAATCAAGGGGCCATACGAAACTTGTGTATGACCATCAATGCGTCAAGTGCTAAACTTCGTGGTTTAGGTGTCATTCTGGAGTGCAATGAATGTACTCAGAATTAGTGCGATTGAAACTCAATAACATATAGAGCTATAAATACAATTATTGTAGGCATCTGCTGGACTGATTTGGTACTTGGCGAGGTTACCGGTATACCTTCAGAGCTCGGTTTCCGAAATAATCTTGGGCATATATCCCGGCCTATGTTTCATCCGTCAACAGCTCAGACTCATAAGAAATGCTATACGAGATCACCAGCAAACGAGGCAAATATAAGCGTGCCCCGTCCACGATTCTTGCCTTTCCTCATCAAATTTTGAGCGGGTGTGATTTCACAACTGTAGCCAGGTGGTTCGCATCAATCTTATTATTTTTTTTCTTTAATTACTACTCGTCAGCTATATCTTCATTCGCCCTTTTTAAAATGGTTCCGCTTCAGCAACGTCGAATACGGATCAACCCCTTCATCAGGTGCGTTATTAAACTCCTTACAGTCCACAACAATCTTCGAAGAAACATTTCCGTCTCATCTTGAAACGATCTTATATTTTAATTTACTTTATTCATATACATGGGGAATAGTACAACGGGGTAAACAAGCGTTTGTATTCTGACTCGCATTTCAGGGCGCATGTATTTTTCATACATATGATATCACAGCAATTTATGACGTAGTGAAGTACTGTATGGAGGACACTTGCACATCCAGATGACATGGGGACATCATCATCATCATCATCATCATCATCATCATTGACCCATGACCGAAGGTCATTGGTGTGGAACATCTGGGTAGACTGGATCATCCATCCCCTCTCTTACAACGGCCATGCATGTTATAGAGTTGTGGCCGCCGGCCCGTCCAGTCCGTTACACCACGGGACACTGTCCGTTCAGGACTTCCCCCTCCTGTCCTCTGCGACGCCCTCCTTCCTTGAAGTAATGTCCTGGATAGAGCGTTTTGCCTGATGATATGCCCAAACCGGGAAAATTTTGCGGCATGCCGTAAAACGGAACAACTCGTCATTGAGATAAAGAAACATACAACTAACATGCATGATTACAATGGTGCATATCAAATATCACCACAAAACCTACAAACACATTGCAGGAAGGATTGACAGATTGAAAGTTTGTTCCCATAATAATTATATTGCGCTAAAGTCGCTGAGAAAGTGCTAAGCCTGAGGTACGAAAAAACCTGGAAGATGGGGCCGTAGTGAATGGTTGCAGTCGGTATCCTTTGTGAGTTGCGCTTGGTTCTTAGAGAACTTACCACGCTTGGTTAATGATGATTTGAAATTGTGTGCTATGTATTAGTCTTCTGGACTATGGCATAAATCCACAAACATTCTGAACATTAATACGTCTACAGTGCAAGCTCACTGTTCTTTTCCGTTAAAATTTGCTACGCTCTAAAAACGGATTGGTTGAAAACAACCAATATATTGATAGGATTGGTAGATATGTGTCCAACTAATCCAATTGGTTGGACACATCAACTAATAATTTGAACCAATATATTGGTTAATTCAACCAATCCGTTTTTAGAGTATACTTTCCACCCATTTTGTGGCAACAGGTCACATATTACTATGTTACCAAATACTTTTTATACATTGACGTGAAAGTAGACCTATGCGTTGGTTTTTCAATTCTTTGAAATTCTTCCATCAGTTTATGGACGGCGCTTATTAATTTTGTCCGGTACAAGAAGTATTGCTTGTGTAACTGTAAGAGCACAAAAGCAGTACTAAAATCAACCCTTCAAAATAACTGTAACCAACAAAGATTTGAAGAAGATAATATTGGCTACTTGTACCATGGAATCCAAACAAGCTGTTTAAAGTGAAAAGTCAGTCATGTGGAAACTACTCTGAAAATATACAAAAGTTTGATGTAATTGTACATAAAGCTATACAGAGACACTACTGTTGTGTCTGTGATAACATCATGCATTGGGTCCTGCATATGGGAATTTTTATCAGCATAAAAAACCAAAATGTTGAAATTGTTCTCGAGAATTGTTACAGAGGAGGTGGGAATTTGTAGTAACATGTCCTACGTGTATTTATAGTCATACAAACTTTACTGTGTGGTTGTGGATCCAAGCTGACAAGTAACAATGTGTCTCGCAAGCAAACAACTGCCTTTGCCCTTAGGTGCATGGCACACTTCATTTGCAAGTTCGAAACGATGGGTAGGCTTTTAACGGTCTAATTATTTGTCACTGGTCTATTGGCTTCATTCTTCACGCTTTCATAGAAGGGAAAACGAAGCAGGCCAAATTAGACAATAATATTGAAACATGATAGCGGCGTGCGTTTTCGCATGCAGGTCTTTGTCCTGGTTATTTGAGCCCAGGGAAAATCAGACTACCAAGCGAGTTATCAAGATTCAAGGAAAGTCATTTGCATCTCAATTTGTCTGACTTTCGTGCTTGGTGATTATATTTTCTGAACGACTCTCAAGAGGGTACAAAAGTCAACGACAAATTGACTATTAGAGCGGGAACGGGCAAAAAACGTAACAAAAGCGGCGAACGGCGAACTCCGTACAGCTTATGGTGAATCACATCTTGAGCTCGGCAGGTGAGATTTCTGTTGACTTTGGAAAATATGCTATATATTTAATGCATTTCTCATTCATTCTTCTATAAGCCTAAGATACGGAGGACTGGCGAATAATGTTTGACCATAGACCTAACCACTTTGTACACGAGGCAATACGTAACACTATTTACAGTATATATAGAAAACGGATTAGTTACAATAACCAATATATTGATTAAAACAGTCAATTGTAGGTAGATATGTGTCCAACCAATCACGTTGGCTGGGCATATATAGCCACCAATCCTACCAATGTATTGGCTAGTTTCAACTATGTTTCAACCAATTCGTTTTTAGAGTGTGCCTTGCGCGTGCAAGAAAGTTACAGGAACTCGTATAAGGTACCGTAACGTGTGGGGCTTTTTACCCACCAGCACCAAGTATGTTTCTTTAGAAACGCCTAAGATAACATCCCAAGGGGTATAAAGAAACGCAGGTGTCCCTGTTACGAATAGCAAATTACTACTTACCGGCATCATGTATCGTGGGATACACCATAGACATCATCACGCCAGGCGAAGCGTTTCTTCCATTTACGAAACAGCACACCGTGCGTCAACACTCAAAATTCCATCCAACGCCATGTGATATTTTCACAAGACTGCACACATTTCACTTGGAATTTAACACAAAAAAAGGCGAAACATTGTGTTGAGACCGCTCACTTCAAAAGGACGAAACATCTTGCATTCTGTACACGCCGAGTGGAGAGATATGAACGAACTCAAAAGCAATTCATCGTCTGCGGTACCAAGTTTAACACCCCCCGGCATGCCTTCAAGCTGGCTCAAGGTTTCAACCGAAGTAAGTTCGCGCCCGCGTCTGTCATTTCATTTCGTTGCGGCTGGCGCAAGGTCACTGCTTCTTGTTCGTTGAACGTTAAAATTTAAGGAATCTTTTTTGTTTTGCCTGCTGTCTTACTTTTTACCAGAACGCTGTGTGCCAAATCGATTTGGTAACCATGGGCTATACAATCTTAAATGTTACTGGAAGGTCGGAACATACAGAAAGGGCAACGAACTTCGAAAGAACCTAAATGGAAAACAATACCGTTGGAACAGGAAATAGGAACTTGAACGATGCCAGGTTGGTTCGTTTGAATTGTATAAAACTACACAATTACAGACAGTTGATTCAAAACCCGAAAAAACGGAGCCTAGCAGGAAAGGGTTATTATTCCAAAAATATACATGTCATGGATATATCAAATATTATTGCACCATGAAGCTACACCTTTATTTTAATACCTATGTCGAAAGGCTACAGTCACGGATGGCTGAGTATCATTGTCCACAAAACCATAGACAAAATTCAGAAATGGACATTGAAATGGACACTGTGCACAATGATGTACGATTGTACATTCAACACGAGGTTTGAATAGTAAACCTTATACCGTATAGTTTTGCCAGGCAATGTCTTGGTAAGGCAGTAACGACGATGGTTTGGTATATGTCACTGCCTTCCGAAAATGCAGCCTTTCCAATGGTAGAGGATCTTCTGTAAGATCATGGGGCTCTTTTTTTTATGAATGAAGTAAAATGCAAAGTTATCTTTACTGGGAACAGACAAGACATCATAATTTCGGATCACAATCGAATCAAATAATATTGTTAGATCTCCGTCTTGGATACTGTATTTTGCTTGGCCTAGAACGATCACGCGTCGGGTCTATAAAAACGACTGCCACACTCCAAGCATGATATCACATACCGGTACATCTTCAGCCAGTTAGCCATTGAGCTGTATCATTGGTACCCACGCAATTTTCACCTACACTGTTGACGGTAGTAAACTTTGGGAGCATGCGGACTAGCAGACAACCAGCTGTTTTGATCGCGTGATTTGTTAAGTTAATTTCCACCAAGCAAATAGGCAAGTTGAACTGAAATACACTGGGTTTGGCGATATAACAAAACAATTGTTGACTGTGAATCCATATAGGTGTGGTTTGCTATTTCAAATGGACAGAAGGTCAAGGCGGGTGTGTGTTTAACAGTTAGTGTCAAAGATCACATCCAGTGTTTAATACCTAGGACCACTTCAACATACGAGGTGCGATCAAAAAGTTCCGAGACTTCCTGTTGCGAACGAACGGAGCGCAGCACAGTAATATGCACATATAGCAGGTGTTAGCAATAACTTTCGTGAGTAAGTATTCCAAGTTACATCGCTTGATCAACATCAGCACCTGTGTTACACGCATTTTTGTGACCACTGCACTGTAAAAACGTTGAGTAAAACATAACTGGGCAACTGTTATTTACCAAACATTGGTATACATTTAACACATTGTTGGTTGTTACGTGCGCATTTGCGATTTCACAATGGGCACTGAAACTTGAGCAGAAGGAGCACCGTGTCGAAGTCTGCGAGGATCTCTGTCAACAGGCCCGGGATGACCCAAACTTTATGTCGAGGATCATCAGCGGTGACGTGAGTTGGGTCTACGACTACGACCCAGAGACCAAACAGCAGTCTTCGCAGTGGAAGAGCCCGCAGTCTCCAAGACTGAAGAAGGCGAGTCAGGTCAGGAGCGCAACCGATAGCATGCTCATCGTTTTCTTTGACATTCGTGGGGTTGTGCACCGTGAATTCCTCCCACAGGGTCAGACTGTACCGTTCCGAGGCGTCTGAGGGAGAACATTCGGCGCAAACGGCCTGAACTGTGGCGCGCTGGCAATTGGGTGCTCCAACATGACAACGCGCCCGCTCACAGCGCGTTGAAAACGCGCGAGTTTCTCGCCCGCAACAACACAATCGTCGCTCCCAACCCCCCCCCCCCCCCCCCACTCGCCGGATTTGGATCCCTGTGACTTCTTTTTGTTCTCCAAAATGAAGTTCAAGCTGAAGGGTCGCCGTTACACTGTGGAGGAGATCCAGCGAGAATCGCAGATGGTGCTTGACGCGCTTACGGAACGGGATTTCCAGGGAGCGTTTCAAGCCTGGCAGGAGCGCTGGGAGCGGTGTATCGCTGCACAAGGGGACTACTTTGAAGGGGATGGCGGCCAGATTTAAATCACGTACGGTTGTTGCTTGTTATAGGCGCAGTCTCGGAACTTTTTGATCGCACCTCGTATATCACTACGTCGACCGCTTAAACAAAAATAAAACAATAACAAGGTTTATGAATATTATTATGAACAAAAGCGTTTCATTCATTAAACTTTCAATATGTTAGATGAAAATATTTATCGATCAATTAATTGTTTGCTAAAGCACCATGTGCTCAGCACTGTATTAAGATCTTGGGAAACACCAAAACGAAGATTTGACACATCATCGCACTGCAAAAACGTATCCATTTCTAGGCTCGACAGAGGTCCATCTATAACTCTCTTCCCCAATAAGTAATCTGTAACCAACGGGCAGCTGCGGATGAACGGTTCCGAAGTGTTGTCAACACACGATGGGGAGAGGCTGGAGGAGACACGGGCGAGCCAGCGTGGCAGCAGGATGACACTGATCAATGGACGAGTGGCCCAGGCATTCTTTCATCACCGAGAAAGTTAAAGCAGGCGAAATATTGCCAAGTTTCCGTCTCATTAATCACCTCCGGAATTCTATCCGCCCCGAAACGTGGGCGAAGAAACGAGATGAGTTGGTCATGAAAACTCGTTAATACTTATGGGATGCATTTGAAGACATGTATGACAATAGGTTATCATTTTCACTGACATTATCGAGAAAGAGCATGACGCCATACTGCACACACGTCTGTGCTTTTCACACCATGCAAGACCTATCAAACGTGCAGCTTTCTGTTTATCTACCCTTTACAAAGTTAAACAAAAAGGGATGTTCGAGACCCAGCCAACGTTCCCATCCGGTGATGTATGCTCGACTTCTTTTACAGGTAACTTGTAGAGCAAGTCAAATCGTGCACGACCACGCTGCGCCCAAGCAAACGTTAATAGCGAATAGAGTGCTATGCAGAAAATACACGCAGAGACAATGACTGCAAACTGCCTTTGTGTTTGTCCACTGTGGTTCACGATTGGAACAATTTAAACAAAATCAAATACAACAGACATTAAATTCTGGTTCTCCCGGCCCAAGAGAATTTTCAACTCTTGCATTAGCTTTATCAACTTGATTTTATGCAATACATTCTATACTTACTCCATTACAAATCATTCAAAAGCGCGACAGAGGGTAAAGAAAAACTAAAATAAGCTCGGAAACAGACCGAATAAATAGACGAAATAAGTCAAAATGATCCATTGATGCAATGCTTCTTATGGATTTTACGCATAAGCACGTTACCGCTAGTTATTGAATTTAACTTGAGAAACAATGACAGTTACCAGGAGTGCGTTATTATGCGCCACACTGTTTTTTTTAAGTCGAATTTTTATTCTACATCTCAATACTACATCGTGTTGAACATGTATAAACTACTGCAATTTCAGCCTCCGAGCTAACGAGCTGGTTTCTCGGGAGACACGGGCGCTCCACGCACAAAGAAAACAACTAGAATACACATCCGCTGTATTATACGAGTATATACACGTATCCTTGCCCATATTCATGTAAAGCGCTATAGCGCGATGCTATAACTGGCTTGTCGGAGCAATGACCATTTCCTACGGTAGACGATTCAGTAATTTGAGGATCCCCACGTGAATTTAAATGAAACATCAAACCGGGGTATTTGCTACAAAGATTTGTATGAATCGGGAAAATAAATTATGTACACGTCTATTGCACGTACATGTAGGCCATGTAACGCTCCCGTTTTTCGTGTCACCTGGTATTCCTGACGGGGAACTGATTAAAATAATCACTTACAGATAGTTTAAATCGCTGAAAATCAGATAATCGATGTTGTCATTGCAATCGAACGGAACAAGGGGTTGAAATAAGGCCTCGAAATCCCCCTCTTGCGCCCTTTAATTGTACGTCACAGGCGACCATTTCTTGACACGTATGGACAGCCATTTGGACAAAACAAAAATAAAATATGACAACAAGAATCTTTTACGTTAAAAAACATAACTTTTACAAATTAATATAAAATTCCATATTTTCTCTGAAAAGGGTACATTCTTAAAATACAACGGAGGAATACATTATAATTCTCCTATTATTTATACGTCAATCCACCACTTTATTTTTGGAAGATGCGGCGTTCTATAAAAAGCTTTTGGCAGCTTTGTATACGCGCAGACAAATATAGCGGCCGACGATGGTCTGCATGCGAGTCCAACTTTCTCGTAAATATGCATTGAATATGCATCGGATATGGCCTGAAAAATAGGTCATGTTCCGTTCTATTCCGCTTACAACCTTCGTTTTTCGATTCAGGACATCAAAGTGAGTAGGAAAACATAAGTTTACCTAGTTCCCAACTGGTACCACGGAGGTTACTTTCTGACCGCCTATCTAACCATCAACCATGAAGAAAAATGCGCTTTTATTGTATGAGCAATAGACCTATATACATGTGTAGGTCTATTACTCATACAATATATACGTGCCGTTCCGATCTACCGTGGGCCTTAATTTTCTGCAATGACTTGAGATAATAGAGATAATACGAGCAATATAACCATTATCTTTTAACTATAGATTTTCAATATCGAGTTATGTCCTGACGGCGTTTAAGATAGCGAGGAACCGAATAAACGCATTCCCTCATTTTCAAAAGCTGTCAGTTTTATTCACGGATGTATTTTTGGCAACCCGGCCTGAAAATTAACCTCCTAAAGTTAATACGTTATGAATAAACCTTGGGAAATTCGTGCCAGGAAATGTAATGAACACTATAACTAACAATAACACTGTAATTAATATGGGTTAAAATTGTAATTAGGGATATTATGTTACTCTGGTCATTTATCCAGAGTGCCTCTAACCTGTGTGGGAGTGTGTGGTCTGGTTAGGATTTGTGACTCATGATCATAGGGTCAGGAGTTCGAATCCAGCTACTGGCCATATGTTGTGTCCTTGGGCAAGCCACTTCATCCCCACTTGCCTCTCTCTACCCAGGAGTATAAATGGGTACCAGCATTAGCTGGGGAGTAACCTGCGATGGACTAGCATCCCGTCCAGGGAGAATAGAAATTATTCTCAGTCGTTTCATGCTACAGAAACCGGAGATAAATGCCGGCCTTTTGGGCCACACTGGCTCATGACAGACTTTCCTTGGTTGCTTTGCTTGCTTCTATACCTATGCATGTGTTTCAATGCACGGCAAAGTTTAGCATAACTTATGTATACAGTCTGAGATACTGAACAAAGTTGTTTACAGCCGTGTTAGTCAGCTACTAGGCCTACAGATAGATGCCACTTGAAGACTGCCGACAAATTACAACAAAAATAAAGGCGTCAAAACCCAACATCGTAAGTGTACGGCCACTGACTACAATCTGATGAATACACACAGCCAATGCTCTAAATTGTATCCATTAGTTCCCTCGACGGGAAGTAATAGGCTGTTCGTCCATTCTTGTTTGTTATCAAAATTCAAAACGAGTAGGCCTACACCTTAAAAACCGTTGACATGACATCTTTTCAAGGCAAGCCTTATGACGATCGATCCTTAAGGTTTTGGCACGCATAGTGCCCTTTAGAGCTTCAAAAAACGTTTTGGAAAGAGACATTCCGGTCCGTGCTTTTCAAACTTCGATTGGTAACATACATGCATGCGTGAAGCATTCAAGTTGGGTATCTTAGCAACAAATACGTGTTTCTGCAAAAAGGTGGATTGTTACAAGTGAATTCAGAGAGTATAAGCGCAATTTGGTCTCCCATGCATCTCAGAATATACATTTACAAATAAAAACAACACACTCGTTTTGCTTAAGCGTATGAGGTGATTGAGACGAGTCAGGTGTGGCATACACCTCCACTAATGTTTCGAGTTACTGAATTTGAGGTATGCAGCGTTTGATTTAAATCCTAGTAAGTACCTCATGCACTGGACACGCCTCAATTTTGTTCATGATACTGTGAAAGTTACCCTTGGATGTAATTTTTCATTAGTTGACTAAAATTTAGCTGTTTATAAAAAAATATAACTGAGTTACTAATCGACTGCTTGCGGGTGGCTGACGGATTCAATAACTGACTGAAATAAATGACTGAACGTCTGACCATTAATTTTGACCGACTTTTTACTAACTGTTCATGACTGACTAAACGGACTCTTTATTTAAATGTTTTTGTTTTTGTTTTAAGTACTTTTAAAGTAACGTTAATTTCCTCCTGCGAAATACAGGAATTTCACATTAGACATTTCACGTCTGCGCACGTCTGCGCACAAGCGAGGATGTCAATGCTAAACAAAACAGTGCTATTCAACAAATTCATTCATGCATGCATGAATGAATCACGCCATAAATGGCAGCGCAGCGCACGTTTAGCATAGCCAGCTGTTTACTTAGCACTGAGAGCCTCTTTTACAAACCCAGAAGTGCGCAGATCGGTTCAAAGAAGTACATACAACATTGAACATGGACATGACGATTAGGAACTTGTGATTTTAACAGTGAGGGTTTAAAAAGTATTATGTTGTCCGTTCTATTACGTCGTCCAGCCTAGTTCCTATAGATTGAGAACTGGAGGTAATTCTCTTGGATAAATTGCGGGGTTTGGTTGTATCTATTTAAGTAAAAACTTTCCTTTTGCTCTCCTTGGGATGATACTGCTGATTTTACAGTTTTCTTCAACCCCCTCAAATTTATAAAAAGTACAATTATTTTTGTACTTGTAAATGGAGAACTAGTGGGAGTTCACGGCACGGCATGACAATTTTAGCTGACCAAATTCTGAGATAATGGCAGAAATTGTACGGAAGCTAACTGTAACATTAATCTATAAGGCCGGGCCCACCTTTTAGGTCATCTAAATATTGGTTTGGATTTTAAGAATTACATAAACAATATATCAAGCATTTCAACAAAGTTATCTAAAAGCATAACATCCGTACGCTAAAACAGCTTATTCGATCTAAGTATACAGTCCCGTGGCAGAACTGTTACCTAAATACTTGCACGTGGTGTGGTGATGTGGTTTGGTAACTATACACCTTAGAATGATGACAGGAAATACTACATTCACTTGAGGTAGGGGCCTATACTGGCAGTGATTTTTTCAAACCCTTTTCATTGATGTTATACCCTGCACTTAACCCCCACAAAGCAAACCAAGTCACACCCCTAGAGAAACTGAAGAGGAGATCGAGCCGCACGCTTTGTTTGTGAAGACTGTTCAAGACGCAGTGGTGTGACAAGCATACTGACATCCTAAGTTGGGACACCCCCTTCAAAAGAAGGCAAGCAATTCACCAGGTGACAACGTTCTTCAAGATAATTTCCCAAATCATCACTGTAGATCCTTGTCACACCCTCAACTTAACAGAAAGTACGGAAACCAAGGAAAGGCGACAACAGATTCCATAGACACAATTCATCTATATACAATTTATGAACATTAGCGTGGAATGATCGCCATCAATCTATTACAGATTCAACCTATAGCCAGCAATGTTTAGGGACAACTACAGGCAGGACCTAATAAACACTAAGAATATTAGATAGACACCAATCCCCTAAGGCCTCTTTATTTCCCGAATGGAATATTCACACCGATCGAGTACCAAGTAGCCTACTTGGGATAGGCGTACAGTACGTGATTGATATCGTAGCAATTCCAGTTTAATACCTCATGCACCTGATACGCAGGAAGTGTTCATGAGTCTGGGAAAATGTGTACGGTATGAGATGCGGTCACTTTTTTACAATGTAGGCCATTGGGTGCATATGATCGGCGACAAGTCGTTATCTGCATCGTCCAGTTTTAAGGACTTTATACTTGTCACGGAATTACCGGGAGGGAAGAGCACATTAGACTAATTAGGCACGCACGGTATCGAAGATGAACCACTACGGGCAAAGTGATGACCGCAAACAAAAAGGGAGGGTGAAAGAGGTAAAAACAAAAAATAAGAGCCAGTAATATAAAAAACCCGAACTTTCTTTAACTTACACTCAACAAGAAGCCAACGGGCCTTCGAGATGTATAGAAGAACGTGCTAATGACAGAAGCTCCTAAAATTCTAAAAAAATAAGGTGTGGAATAGAGGCCCACCATCTGTGGTTCAAAGTAAAAGCACGCGCTTGGGTTTTTTGCAAGGTGGGTTTGGTTACCGGAATGACCTACGGCAGAATCGCGTGTATAAGAGTGCTGCATTCACGTGCCGCATGACGCCCCTGACGTCTGCCAACGTGAACAGAAAAAGGCAATGAAATGATCCTTTTGTGTACATGTATATAACGAGCTCATATCCATCTCGCAGTCGGTTAACCAATTCTATGGTGCTGCCTAATGATTAGATTGTGTTTACTGAAGACGCCTTATTTTAAGCGAAAAATAACACCTCGCCAGCGCAAACTCTATCCACCGTACGTGCTGATCGTCGCGCGAGTCGGCCGGATAAAATGGAGAGGAGAGTGTCCGGGTATCGGCGTGTCCGTGTGCACTTCAGACATGCGATAGCACACAACAAAGGCATGTGACATGCCGTGCCATATTCCGTTGGCAAAAGTGACTTTTGTTGCACGGCTCGGTCGGTTCTACGCGAGCATGTATTTTCACATCCGAAGCATGCCTGTTTTGGAGTTCAGCATATATATTTTCCGAATATCTCCCTGTACCATAAATAACATAAAGCTAACCTTAACTGAATTTCTTATCAATAATTATTGAACAATTAAAAATGGAAAGGTTTGAAAACACAATATTCACAAATAACGAGGACAATGGGGCGTCTTTAAGGCGCAAACAAACAGATTATACACGCGAATGTGGATTAGCAACAAACAAAAGGGAAGTACTTGTATAGGGCCGTCGGTTCGCGCTTGTCCATTTAAAATAATGCATAAAACCATTATGGAGGTTCTGCTCGTTAGTATATACAACCAACGAATCACAGAAACTCGGCAAATGCACAAACTATACAGGTCGAAGGTTTACATACAAATTGACGGAAAAAATTTTGTTCTGTTTCTTGCCATTTTTCTGGTCAACCGCGTGGATTTTGCTATCGTCTTGAAATTCATGCAGGCCACTTTGGTGGTATGATAGCGAAGCTTGTTATTCAAGTCCTTTAATTTCCCTTCATTAGTTACAAATCAATATCTAGGCACACAATCCTGGCCTCAAGGCTGGAGAGTGTATAGCAACTCATCCGGCGGTTAAGGTGGTCCGGCGCAGCGCACTTAATAGAGGTACAATTAGTAGTCAATTTTTGGCGCGAAATACCTCGCGGCATATACGGGGTGATAAGTGGAGCGTGCTACGACCCGCCTCTATCTACAGCCCCATTTCTTAAAGGCAAAGTAACGGATAACATCGATTTTGTGTCTGCCTCTTTCATCTCTCTGATACATATCAACGGAACCAGGATGGCATGGCTTCGAGGAGCTCGCTTTAAGGGCTTTATATCTCAGTTTACATCGGACGGAGAGCGAATTTCTCGGTGCGCACGCAACTTAACTGAAGTAACAAACTTTGTTCACGTTCGCTTGAAAAAATGTAATGATTTGATGTGGCATGCAAAACATTTTCCGTTCCACAGCGCAAGCATGGAAACGTTGCTGTATGCAACCATGCACTCACCCCATGTTTAATACCATTTAAAATGAACGGTCGACCTGCCAAATGTCTTCTGAATTATGTCCGTAAATCATGTCCACGCCACCAGTTTGTCCAATCATCCGTCCAATTGTATCTATCACTAACTGTTCGTTTTGTATGTCTCTTCATTCACTCAGTATCTCTTTACTATTTTTTAAAACATGTTCAAGACATATTTATTAATTTATTACATTTCCTTACTCAGGGTGTGCCCAAACAGTTTAAAACTGGTTTCCATTGGGCCCTGCATACATATTTTATAAAAAATACACACACATAAACAAATATTTACACACATATAAATTAGAACAGAGATGTTTTCTCTTTTGCCCTGTCCCGACGTAATATATGAAGCACTGAATACTCAGTGCTTTCCGAGAGCCTGTGTGAAAAAATTCACAGGCTTACTTGGGCGGGATTCGAACCCACGATTCCTGCTTACTAGTGCAGACGTCTTTACCGAGCTTGCCGGGGTCGGCTGGCCGATTCGAATCCAATGCAGCAGCGGGTACCGCGTAATCAGTCAGAAGATGGAATGTTTGCGTCGGGGGATGATGTAAATTTGAACAGAGATGTTTTCTCTTTTGCCCTGTCCCGACGTAATATATGAAGCACTGTATACTCACTGTATACTGAGAGCGTTTGTGCTGGGAGCGTTTGTGCTGAGAGCGTTTGTGCTGAGAGCGTTTGTGCTGAGAGCGTTTGTGCTGAGAGCGTTTGTGCTGAGCGCGTTTGTACTGAGCGCGTTTGTACAGAGAGCGTTTGTACAGAGAGCTTGTACATTCAAATTTATTTCAAATTAGTACATGTCTCATACAAAAGAAGAAAAAAAAAACCAGGCCTAATGAAAATGGCATAAATTCTACTCAAGAGCTACCCAAGCAGGTCAAACATGCAGAAACCAGCGGGAAAAAAGGGGACGCGTTATACAAACGAGGTCCAGTGACAACTTTTGTGAGGGCCCGTTATTATTGGCTGCCGTGGTATGGTTGAGTTTACGTTCAATTGCCTTGGAGGTGCTCAAGTGCATAGGGCATACAGAAAGCGTTCGTCCTAAAACGGTGAATTGTAATAACGTACGCGATCATCCAATGACAAGACACCGTTTGTCTGAAAATTATGGACGAAAATAATTTCGGATATAAAAGTCTGGTGGCGAAAGTATATTTTACTTTTTAATAATCTTTCCAACAAAGCAGTTTTGAGGGGAATGCCTTTTCCACCTCAAATGCAATGTGTTTCCTTAAACACACGGTGTATCCAATGGGATTGCAATGAAAGCGAACTTAAAGAAATGCAAACGCAGAACGAATTGCACGCACACTAGGACTAATAAAACGACGTTTGTACCGTAAATATAAAAACAAAAATCGGCTCCGGCAGAAACGGCGGATACGGACCGTACCGCAGGGTCCGACGGAGCGGCAGTCCAGGTGCAACCGGTATGTTCTTGCCCTCGTCGACCGCCGGCCGCCGGGGGTGACAAAGACGAGCCGCGCTCCGTTACCGGTACCTGTGCCGTGTTATCAATTAGTCGCCCCGGCCAAACACCAGGCACTGCGAACCCGTAATTGGAGAATCGGCCGGTGGCAAGGAGCACCGTTTCAAGAACTTTACGTGAAACGCTCTCGGCTTCTTGTCGAAATGAAACAGGACACAAACATTGCTTTTATGGACGGATGTACCACATCAAAACGACAATGGGAGGTATGAAAGTTAGCGTCATTTTACATATCTGCATTTTGAAATACATGCAATAACTTCCTTGCCTAGGCTGCAAAGATTGCATCCCTGTACATCGCAGAACCGAAATATATTTTTATAAAAAGGCAGACACAATTTGTAGTACAGTAAGTATAGGATAGTTGTTACAGAACATTACAAGATGTATAGCTCACTCGGATGTACACATGACAAAGTATTGAAAACACCATTCCAAATGTGCAGAGTTGTATTTGAGTCCCCGCAAGTCCTTTCACAAGTCCCTGCAAGTCCATCACAAGCCCTCCAGTCCTAATCCTACTCACAAGCTATTCAAATGAGCGAAAAATATCTCTAAGCAGCACGGCCGTTGGCCGCCATCTTGCCTTCGCACGCGCTGCGCGCCCGCTGACATGGCTGCCGATTTCAGAGCTGCATTGAGAGGTCCGTTTTCTTGAAGAAAGAAATCGCACTTTCAGACGTTTAACCTCCAATTTTTAAGCCCAAATCTCGTGTTGACCCATACTTTTACGGTTTTGTACCGCATTTGTCAGTTAAGACACTGTAAGAATGTGTTTTGGAGGTGTTGACGGTGTTTTGCGTGTTGACGGTGTTTTGCGTGTTGACGGTGATTAGTATGACCGGCCCCACATTCGTGAAGATAATGCCGTTCAGCTGTTTTTGTCAATGTGTAATTTCGAAGCCTCCGTCAACTTTTGAATTGTATGTAAATAATGTGGGTTGAGTTTTACGCATCCTGATGACTTGATTGTGTCACATAAGATGTTTGGATTGTGAAAAAGAATGCTTTACACTTTGATAACTTTGCGCAATTTCTAATGTTCGAGGTCCTATTGAAATTGTGCACAATTCTTTTGTGTATTAAAGGGCGTGCACCGAGCGCATCAACGGTGGTAAGTCTTAATTTAATATCCGAGTTCAGGCTTGAAGATATACGTTATCATTGAGGCATGGACTTCCTGTATCCAGACGTATTGTGCCAACGGGCGCTCTACCCAAAGCACAGGAATTATCATACTGATAAAGAAGACCGTGCGCCCCACAAAGCAATCGGCTTTCCTGCGATCTTTATCGTCCGTACGCGGCCTGAATACGCATTAAAGTTTTCAGGCGAAGATGATTTCCATGCGAGATAGCCCTTGACTAGTGAGATCCTTGAACCGGGAGTTTTATCGCGTGTGCCATGGGCTTGCATGTTTAATACTTAAAGCGAGGAAACACTGTGAATAATACTAACACTGAGTAAAAATGTTTTCCTTGTATATACCTATGGAGTTGAGTTGCTTTCAACGCGAAATGGTTAGATACTGACGACTTAAACGGGACAGTTTCACGACCCATAATTAGATTAAGAAATAGAAATTTACGTATGTCTACATATCGGTTTGTGACCAGGGATTTTTTTGTCATGCAAACCATTACATCTAATAGGTCAAACATACTATGAATCTGACACTATCAACTTCAAGACCATAGGTGACAATAAAGAGAGCCTAAAGGCCTATTAAACTGTAAGAACTTTATATCGAAAAAAAGTTTAAACATTTCCCAGACCAAACGCCAAACAAAATCATGTAGAATTGTAATTTGAACCGTTTTCCTTTTTACGGCACTATCAAGAATTAGGGGTGTGCATTTAGACCTACGGGTAATATGCTGGGAATCGGGTACCCGATTGAAAAAAAAGCCAATCCCAAAAATTAAATCTCGGAAATTCCTGTTCAAATTGTTTGTAAAGGTCCGCACGTTAATACTACCCCATCGGTGCATCAATGCAGTACGATGCAAATGTGTATAGCCTACAGCTAGATTGCATTTTTGTAAGCGCCATAAACGTTAATCTGTTTTGTTTTTCCATGCACCCTGGTTTTCATTTTGAAAATTCCCCACAAATGACATTCCAAAACTTGTTTTTCACTGTCTGAGAAATTACTCAGTAAAACGTTATTTCGGTTACGGGTAGGCCCTACTCGATTCCATAATCTGGAACCGGTTCATGACATTAGCTGTCAGATATCGGGTACCGGGTTCGGATACACAGTATAGAATGCATCAGGAGACTAAAATGTCATTTAGATAACAAGCCCGTTTCTAATTCCCGAATTCGTTTTACACGTGAAAACGTCAGAAAAATGTCAGAATACAGGACTGTTGTTTTTGAAACTAATACAGATGTTGACAATGCTATGAGCGAGTGCAGAGGCTAAAATAAGCCTATGTCGAGGCTATTCTCTAGCAAAAAAGAGCGTATTTTCATAACATCATCCGTTTCAAAGCATGTCCAACGACAAAAAAGCACGGAAAAAGCTAGCTTAAGCAAATGAAAAAAGAACCGAAAGAACAAGCGTGAAATTAAAGGTGGCTATGTTTTCTAAGGACAGGCCTATATCGCGCATCGCAAATGCAGTAGAGCTCAACTTTATGTAAAAACAAGCATACTGAAATATCAAAGATGGCCCGTGGCGGTGCGGAGCGTATCAAGTTCTCTCTAATAAACGATTGTGAGTTACAATGGGGAACTGTGGGGCGACGTTTATAGGAAAATATAACTTGACGCCTAGTCGTTCATTATTTGTGATGTGCATTACCGGACACAGCGTGGGGACCCCCCCCCCCCCCCCCCCCCCACCGCGGAGTCTATTTGTCTATGCTGCTTTTAGAATCAAATAGATACACTGCCTGTATACGAGGGTCGGCTGAACAGTTCGTAGGTTGACTCTGAAGGAGTAATGCCAGATCAATGAAACTTAATAATTATTTCAACGCTTTTGGTAACTAATTGCATGCTGTTGGAATCTCCCGTGAGAGAGTTAAGAACATTCCGAGTACAGAACTTGGAATGTCGAAGGTTTCTGCTCGGTGGGTGCCACGTCTTCTGACCCCTGATCAAAAACGCACCAGGCTGGTCATGTCAAGGGATAACTTTGAGCGTTTTGAAGCAGATCCAGTTAATTTCAACAAATGTTTCCTAACCCAGGATGAGTGCTGGGTCCATCACTTTGATCCAGAGACAAAGAGGCAATCCAGGCAAAGAAGGCCAAGGTCGTTCTTCGATGCCAAATTTTGTCCATTTTTACAAAGACGTTTACGAACCACCAAATACGGCCTTACCCGGAAACAGACAATGCAATTAGTTATCAAAAGGGTTGAAATAAATGCATGCTAAGTTTCATTGATCTGGCATTACTCCTTCAGAGTCAACCTACAAACTTTTCAGCCGACCCTCGTATAACCAGCACTGATACAACACCCCTTCCAAATATTTTTAAGGACAATATAGTTTATATTTGGGGTGTGGGGATAGCACTTATCTGCAAATTCGACAATTTTTCACCCTTGTGTCAATGCCAAAATCAAACATAAACCCAAAACATACCTAAAGATTGATAGTTTCACATATAAACATGAACGGGGATATAATAAACAATAAGTAAATGCAAAATACAAATATTAATGAGAAGTTTCTTCTTAACCGTCGTTTTTCATGAATTTCTACTTTAAAGTTACACTGTTGGGCATGCGTGCTTTATAATTTGGGCTAAATTGCAGGCTATATTGCGGGTAATCGATTTTCATCCCATCGCATTTATACTTTATACCAAGGGAGTAGCCAAACTGCGTTCTTAAAATATGTTTTTGAAAAAATATATGAAAGTTAACGGTTAACATGAACAAGTCAATCGTTTTCTGAATGCTGACTGCCCTACACGTGGTGTAAAAGTTATTACACATGATATTGTTCCGGAAAAATGTACGGGAGAGCAATCGAGGAAAACAAATCAACAAAATGGTATAATTTAATAATAATATTTCTAATCGGGGTGGGGTGGATTACCACACGTGTATGAAGTGGTTTTAAACAGAGATTGTCCCCACGTGGAAAGTCAATCCACTCCGCAAACATATCCGCCTGTAATCTCCGACTCGCCTTCATCAGATCTGGGCGTCGCTTGAATCGGGTAGACTATACGCAGACGTTTTCACAGTGGCAGCCCGGGGCCAATTTAAAAGGAGTGCTTCGCACAAGAAAATTCTATTCCCAAAAACTAAACACACATCACCTATAAGTACTTGGGACAAGCACAGAGCAAAGGAGAAACACAGAACAAGCAACATACATCAGCACATGACAATTAAAGGTAATAATATACATTTGCAAACAAAAACAAAACTACTGAATAGTTATGAAATACATTACTTATTTGGTTGTTTTTTGTGTGTTTTTGTTTTTTATCCCCGTGATAACTTTTTATTGCTCTTCGACGCTCTTCCATTGACATACAAATATATTATATCACTTGCAATAGTAGCAGAATAAAAGTGATTACATAACTGCAGATGAGATTATTCTTGACAAAGTATATGGCAATTTCCCCATTTCGAAATAAATGTCTGGAAAACTCCATTCACGATAGATATATGAAATACCTTACTTGACTAAGTAAATAATAGTCTCAAGCATCCTGTGAAATGCATGACACCTGGTATGATGTCATTGTTAAGAAAAGTGGAATGTTTGTATCAATTTCTAGCGATAGTCGGCTGACCATCGCTGGAAAGAGTCTAGTTTCCCGATCTGATAAGTCCCTGACGTCTATAAATTGCTCCCTTTTGTCCAACGAAGGGCCAGAAACCAGACTACTAGAACAGCATTTTGTTCCCTTTGTTTTCCCGCCATCTTCGCACACAAAACTTTAAACAGGTCAGTGTCACAGTAACGGTAATGGCTATAAAATAATAACCCCCAAATCCAACAATTTCTGAAAATTACAGCAAAAGCAAATGTATACTACTACCTTTCAGGTTGGCAATCCTGTTTTACAAGGATTTTTTGTGCTTAGGAACTCCATTAAATTGGCTCCCGATGGCTGTCACATCTGCTCATCAGTTCATATCTTCGGTGTCCTCAAGGCAATTGACGGTATTTGATGTGATTCCGGTGATTGGAAAATGACCAGCCTACATGGTGCAAAAATGCAGTCAAGCCTTGGACAAGGTGCAGAAATGCGCCAACCATCTATGGAAACACTGGTTTATCAATTTAAAAAGTGACTTCAAGAGTCTCTCTCAAATGCATTAGAATAATAGCAAAGCTGCTAATTTAAACGCCTTAGTCCAGCACTGTACCTCACGCACCTCATTTGTGTCTTGAAATCCTTAATTGTTTTAAATATTTTTTAATATCCTTAAATTCAGATCATAACTTATTTCCCAACGTCATAGGGTTGTTTATTCTAAATCGTTTCGTTGCATATTTCCATCCCAACTCCGTGCCTATACACAGAGAAAAACGTTGTTTAAACTCAAAACAAAACAAAACAAAACAAAACAAAACAAAACAAAACAAAACAAAACAAAACAAAACAAAACAAAACAAAACAAAACAAAACAAAACAAAACAAAACAAAACAAAACAAAACAAAACAAAACAAAACAAAACAAAACAAAACAAAACAAAACAAAACAAAACAAAACAAAACAAAACAAAACAAAACAAAACAAAACAAAACAAAACAAAACAAAACAAAACAAAACAAAACAAAACAAAACAAAACAAAACAAAACAAAACAAAACAAAACAAAACAAAACAAAACAAAACAAAACACATGTGAAGTGTTGTTTTTAATTGGGCTCGGTGAATGCGTATGAAAACAATTCAATAGGCCTATGTGTGGATAGTTTTTTCCCAGACATCCTCTTGACATTAACGCAAATAACCCGCCGCAACGCACGGTGGATTTATCTAGACGCTAAAATGTTAGGTCACCTACGAAAGGAAAAGCTAAATCGCCGTGTGATTGGAAACAATTCAAACGTGAAATACAAATCTGAGAATTCCCCAGACCATCGTGGTAATGTTTCCTGGCGCTATTCTCGACGGACCCAGCGTTGAGTACGGCGTATATTAGAAGCATTACCGGGAAATGAAGCGAAAGAGCATTCCAGACGAGAATGATTTAAGAACTGGGCCGAAGAGTCTACGCAAAGTGTATAGAGTACCGAAGTGATGACGTCAATCAATGCAATCTTTGGAACCAAAATACATTCTAAACAGCATGTGTTTGGAACCAGTTGCCGCGGCAACTGACGTCAGACTTCGGTACTCTATGGTTTAGCCACGACCTGTGGTTTAGGTATACGTTGGCGATTTTATCCGTGAACGGGCTGGCAGCAATCGCAGGAACAGAAAGTTTTAAGGCAGAAAAGCGTTTGTCCTAAAATTAAAGATCACTGATAAGTAGAATATAATACCGGTAATATACACGATCGTCCCTTGAAAATGTTTTTCAGAAAAATCATTGGCGAAAAAAAACACGCGCACTACTTGCATTTCAACGGTCCGACTTTTCCACCCAAACTTTCGTCATCGAAGGCATTTTCGTCATCGAAGGCATTTTCGTCAACGATTTTCCGACAAACGGCAACTTTTCAAGGGCTGGCCGTGTACATTATTGTATTGTACTTTTAATGACCTTTCCAAACATGGCAATTTTAGGACGAACGCCATTTGTAGCCAATTTGGCGCCTGCAAGGCAAGGCTCCCTTTAATGGCAGGTATTAACCATAATGGCGCATTATAATAACATACAGGAGTCGAGTAGAAAGGTTGACAACCGACAAATTCTCCATTATATATTGCTTGACAGATGTATCATCAAATCGTAATCTTCTTTAAACCTCTTAGCGATAGCTGACACTATCGGCTGGATTATCTCGTGTACACTGTCAAATTTTACAACATAATACATTTATTATAACATTTTAAAATCAATGACTTTTTGTGATTAACTGTAATTTTAAACAACTCGGTATAGTGCCGCGAACTGTGGACTATCATTAATACAGGGACGAGTCTGGCTTGTGGGAAAATATTGGGATAAGGATTTAGGGCTTTGCAGTGTTTTGAAACACTACGGTTGAGGAAATTAAAATCACCGAATTTAGCTACTTAGGCCTAACTGAAAAAAATACTCACCTTGTTCATACACTATTATTAAATTGAAGCCAAAACAACACATACAATGACTTGTAATTTAAAACGCCTTCTGAAGCCTACAAGAAGATTACTATAACCCTTACCAAATAAATCTTCACAAAACAAATATTACTGTTCCACGTGCTTTAAACAGCTTTACTCCCAAATAAAAAATGCATTGGTTTCAGAAAAGCTTGAAGTACGGTAGTCATGGGGCCAAAAGGGCAAACAAAATTTGCTTAGTATGAAAAGTCTTCCTTGGTAAAAACATGATTATTAATCTAATTTGTTATGTGATGTGTGTATGTGGCACCAGAAAACGAAATCAGACACAAGTTGGAAATTTTGAAAATAATATTTAATGTAAGCTTCGTAATGGTGAACAAATTAATGTTATACGATATTTTGGTTTTCGAACAGAGCCGTAAATTCAGCATTGAGAATGGAAAACAATAGGCCTACGTAGATTATTTTTCGGAAGTACGCCAAACAAAAATGTCAAATTTTACACATTTAATGGTCTCAACACAAAAGCAAACCCGGAGTTTGGAATTAAATATGCTTTAAACTATACAGTATTTTGAGAAAAAAAAGCAGGAATCGTGATTTGTTGACGATTTTCATAGAAATTGCAATTACTTAAAAATAGGTCATGCGACTTATGTCTGATTTCCCGTGCGGACGCCACATATTGCTTGTGACTGGTATTCAGATGTTTTTTGCTTAGACAGGGAGCTTATTTTTAACTAAGCAAGACTTTCTTCTGTAAAGCATATTTTTGCGCTTAGATATCTTCATGAAATTGGCCCCGGAGAACTGCGGTGATACATTAGAACCTGAGAGCTCGTGCTTGTTCTGAATTAGGCACGTACAACATGAACGCGTAGCCGTTTCGTGTATCATTGCCTTACAGGCATGCCACCATGTACAAAAGTATTGATTTCGATTACATGCGTTTTGTACCGAGGTTGCAAACTAGGGTTCTTACATCTTGAAATGAGCTAATTTGAACCCGGTGCCTTTCACAAGGTCTTCGCGTTGATTGGCAATGTCGCTAGCTGTTATTACATGTCTACTTATCAATCAAGCAAGGTATATGCGCTTTCGTGAACTTCAAATTGATCACTGCATCAAGCTTACTGTATCTTACCACGTCAAATGCCTCGAGGCTGCATACACGATTGTACAATGGTACGGTACGTCCAGGCCAGAATGCTATAAGATGGTGACAACAAAATGTATCAGTGTGTCTCCCGGGTCTACTTTCATTGTATTATTAACGCAAATTAGCAGCATTCGTGAAATTTTCGGATAAATTCAATATATTTTATGCTCCATGCAGTTGTGATCAGCCAGATAACTATGGTAACCCGTATTCAATGTCAGTGTGGAGGTCCAAATTTCCTACGGTTGTTAAGCACGCAAATTTCTCATTAATTGTAGCCTTCGTCCATTCCAGAGATAACGTGCGGCTCTGAGTTTGCTAATATTACGAAACGCAGATACAATGCACACGCATGTTAGGCCGCGGCAAACGCAAAACTCCTCAATGTAAAAATCAACGGATAACACTTTTTTAACACTTCAACGTGTTAATATTAGAACTTTACACGTAAAGGTATAGGAGGCGTTGCACGCGATTAACACTAAAACACGTTAAAATACACTCTAAAAACTGTGTTTAGCAATTAAACACAATCTTGCTATCAGTTTGTAAATATGTTTAGAAGCTAAACATTACATGTCCAATTCCTAAACATCATGCAGTGTTCAATGGCTAAACACTATCCGTCAACACGCTAAACGTGTTTACAAACTGCCAGTTTCTTTGTTCACTTTGAAAAACTTCTGACTAGCGCCCACCACCCAAACAAAGATACTGACAATTTGGGAGACCGCCAACATAGGGCAAGATAGCTCAGTTGGTAGAGCGCCAGTACGGTAACCCGGAGGTCGCAGGTTCGAATCCCGCTTCTGCCAGTTTCTTTGTTCACTTTGAAAATGTATTCAAATTTACCTAGTCAGTTTCCCTTGTGGATGGTTTGATGAATTTAGGTAGATAATAAAGACCAACTAAAACGCAATTTTCTTTTTTGACTTTTTGGACTTATCTGATAGTTTATGCCTCTCCAAAACTAATGTAACAAGTTTCATGATTCTGAAAAAAGAAAGGTTTTTCAGCCTTTTTCTTCTGAGCTACTTTGACTCGATTCAGAAAAGGCCGAGGTCAACTGCGTGCCGTATCGCGCGAGTGATGACGTATACGTGTAGAAACATATGACGTCACTGTATTATACGACAATGTTTTACGTAGAGTCTGTACGTATTTTTTTGTCTAAGGCTAGTATTACTTGCTGTGCTTTTTGCATGATGATTCAGGTGTAACACTACGGTAAACATATTTTAAAGTGTCGACATCTTTGTGAGACACATTTAGAATTGGGGTTGTAGGCTTGTTCTTGCTGAAAAGCTAGTTATGCGTCATACTTCCCTTTGTTTGCAGTCGGCTTTTATTGGGACCTGCGCGGTGAGTTGTGTGTGAGCGGATGCTATACTCTAGTCTGGCGACTTTGCTTATGCAGCCCTCATAAGGACCCGCACCTTCTCAGAACTATACACACAATTTCTGTTATAAGGTACCAGACTCAATCGCATGCAGCCTATTTACGGTACTGTATACGTGTACAATGCATGTTGAGTCAAGCGAGCGTGGACAGGGAGACTGCCGGGGCTCTGGCTGCTCAAGCCGGCAACCGCAGGGAACGTCGTCGTGGTCTGGGGCGCGTGAGTCCGGGACAGGATTGGAATGCTCGGTGCCTTTAGAGCTGGAATGACTCCAGCCTTCAAACGGAATTGTGCCTTCAAACCCAGCTGAGTTTTTACACTAACACTATCATCAATACAGTCTTTGGCGAAATGTTCTGCACATATTTTCGACCATTATTTCGACCATTAAATCAGATATTGTATTGTCTACAAAGCGGACCCACTTTCGGCTTTGAACTCCATTCAGCACTGGGAATCGCAGGAAGGTTAGGTCAGGGATTTTGTCGCTGTTCCTCGTGCAACCCCCAACTACACACGATCGAGACATAATGATTATCTCAGAACCTTGCTCATACTGAAATAATACCAAAATTGGACAAAATAGACGGGAAAACGGAGGAGTTATGTCGACCAAAACTCTTCCGGCAGCATCAACTCCACGTACGTACATGCATAGTGTTTGGCTGTAGCATCAACCGACTCTACACGTGTACGTCACGGGGTCACGTACATACATTTACATACATAATGAGCTTTCGCGAAACAGGATAAATGGTTCAGAATAACAACCCTTTTTCTTAAATAAAAAATATCTCTCGTCTGCAAACTAATTTCCATCAGTTAAAAGAGTATTTAAACTGTCGGAAAAGTCCAAAAAGTCAAAAAAATAAATTGGGCGTTACGCCTATTTAAACGTGTTTTAGTGTTCATCGCGTGCAATCGCCTCCTATACCTTTACGTGGTCAAGTATTAGTATTAACGCGTTGAAGTGTTCACAAAGTGTTATCCGTTGGTTTTTACAGTGCTGCTATAATTAATACAACTTTTTCGCAAACTGTTAAGCAGAAATTAAGCTGCTGTGTACAATGAAAAATCCTATATGGGTCATTCTATAAATTTGGGGTCCAAGTGTGAGATGTTTAGTCTGACATGCATAAGATTTTGCAATTCCGGACATTATACTTTCTATCTTCAAGAATGATTGTGTTATGCAAATTAGGCTACCTGCCAAACAAGTAAAAAATAGGTTGAAGTCAATTTCAGTGATACTTGATGGAAATTACACAGGTCAGGTGTAACAGGGACACCAAAAGACTGTCAGACTTTTGGACCCCAAATTTATGGAATGACCCATATGCTCGATACTGTGGACAATGGCGTAACTGGGGTGAAACTACATGGGGAACCTGGGGGTGCACAAAGTAAATAAACCGCAGCTTGTATAGTTTTTGTTTATTTCCCACCCACTTACGAGATGATGAAGATCTTCTTCGGGCGTAACACACATAAAATTGATCGCTATCGGATGACTTACGTTTTGGACAAACACTATTATACACTGTGTGGAGAAACAAAGACGCCCCTTGTCGCGTAACCACGCCCCTTGGATTCTGTAAAAATCGTGAAGTGTTTTCTATTTTGTCGTGGGATTTCGTGCGCTCTGCGTCAAACTGTTATATGAATGGACGTCGTTTCAAGCGATTGTACCACGATGGTCTTTTCTGTTACAGGAGAAGGCACCAGCGGCGGCGATTTCTCATGGGACGGAGGAAAAAGCACACAACCAACAATAATTGTTTAGCGTTTTGTACTCTGTGTCTCTTGTGTATCCTGGGAAATTGTTGAAAATCATTTGTGCTCATCTTTGTGTATTCTGGTGCATACTGGTGCATATACAAGCCAATGACCCATAAAATGTATATGACAAGGGAGAAATTATTGGGAGGGGGACACTGCCATTGCCGGTCCCTCCCCCCGAAATATTGGGGGACGTGTCCCGCCCACGTCACCGCCGCCCATGGAAGGGACTGACAACTATCCCCGATAGACAGACACCTGACATTGGGAACATTTTCGGCTTCACCACTTAAAACAAATCGGAAAAATCATATGAAAAACACAGGAGTCAGTACTGAGACAAGACAAAGTACGTTAAAGTGGACATTCTTTGATTGGAATGGGCGAGGACGCGAAGCGTCCGATCCGAGCCCATTCCAATCTCATAAAAACTACTGAATTATTCATGATGATTGCTTCACCCGCTTACGAAAAAGAAATGCGCAGGCGGTCCACACGTGGTGTTTTTGTTTACATCTGGTCGAGTGGGGAGGGGGGGGGGGGGGGAAGGGTCTATATTTTTTGACTCCAACTTGTATGGAAAGCAAACAGGGCAATGCGGGGAAAGGACAGGGCAAAACAACCAGCCTAGCAAGATTCTAGGGCTGAAAAACTCGCAGCTTTTTCCTCTCACCTTTTACCTGGCTTCAAATCCAGATGGGACTACTTCTCGATAAGATCAAGGTTGCTGCTTGATCGCGTGCGTTCCCCAGGTTCTCAGATCTTTCCTCTGCTTAAGGTTTTTTTTTCCTTCGTAATCAATTTTCCACTGAAACGAGACAGCGTGACCGAAAATGATGGACTTATCAGACTTATGGGCCGGAAACCCAAAAATGTCATGGAAAAGTCCAGGCACTACATGGAAATTAATAAACTCTTGCGCGACTTTCATGAAAATGATCCTGCATAAAGTGTATGTACCTATGAAAGGATTAAAGAAAATATCTATAACGAAAACGTGTACTGATCATGTCAATTCACTTGATGTAATCGGCAAAGAGAACAGGAAAAATCATACTGTCATAAAGTAACAAAATATTTAAAAGTAACCTCAATTATATCTCAACTTTGTAAACTCCTCTCTTTCTTTGTTCGATCCTTTTTTTTCTTTCCCGTCTCATGAGCCCTCAACTCAAGTGGTCTTTTCCAGGACCGTGTTTGGCGACATTATAAAAAGAGAGAAAAAAAAACCGTTGTAGCGTATACATTGATATATAATTTTAAGAAACACTAAACCTGTTGATGTATTGTTATGTAATTTTAATAATTATACAAGGCTTACGACAGAACAATCCCCTTGCTGCCTGTGATGTCATTGTGGGAATAAAACATTGCTAGCCACGCCGCCGCAAACGACCTGTGAGTTTCACGGCTGCGGACGCACGGCTGTAGGCTGTAGCAAGCCAAGCCAGAATTACACTGCTGATGACGTCGAATGACCGAGGAATGACAAAAACACAAAAATACACTCAAATGTTTATGCCTTATATAGCCTACAGGTCTTTCTTTCAGAACATTTATACGATTTTTCCAATTTCGATTTCTGTGAACATTTAAGGGAACCCTCAAACAGTGAGGAATCATCGTTCGACAGGGCCAGGATAAAGGCAATAAAATGTTTCTCTTCAAATTGAACCGGGGAGCAATCGTAATGTTTTTTTTAAATAAGCCAGTTCGGTATTTCAACTGCGCATGTGCATAATGACATGGGTCACGGGTCATTAATGGGGTGCGTTTTGGCGGCCATAACCAAAAACTGGTTTATTGTTTCTCTTTGGTTAATCATTTTGGGAATTTGAGCATTTCATGATGGTGCGTAATTCTTGCCTATTTAAAATTCTTCAAGAAATTCACCGACAAACAACAACCGAACCAATTATTGGTTATGACAATTGATCTCCATGTCCATGACTGTTTATGACCGCCAAAACGCACCATGTGATAACTAACGCGCGCGTATGAACATGCAGGGTAGTCGCACAATAAGCCAGTTCGGGATCTCAAAGGTCAAAGGTTATTCGGGATAAAATTGCTGACGTATTGTCACGCCATGTTACGCGACGCCTATTCTGATTGAATTTAAACGTGCGCGTTGTGCGACCATTTTGTGCGTTCACGCGCGCGCGTTAGGTCACGCGGGTCATTCGTGATAAAATGTCAATGTGCACATGCGCAGCTGAAATACCGAACTGGCTTATTCCATATGAAGCACGATATGGGGGAAAAGGGACCCCCCCTTTTGTGTTGGTCATTGTGTTCCCGGAATCTCAAGAATTCTATTCAGAAATCTAGGGAGATGTGTTAGATAACAATAATCTGGAGTGTGCTTCGGGTATAGGGACAAAAAGGGGGGGGGGGGGGGGGGGTACCCTTTTCCCCCATATCGTGCAGGGTATCGCTTATTCAATCAGAATACGAGCGTTTGCGTAACATCGCGTGACATTAGGTAAGCAATTTTTCCCTGGAATACTTCATCGAGGTACCAAACTGGCTTTATACGTTGTTTTCAAGTACAAGGAATGGCTTCACAATTATATCACTCAAATGCTTACTTTACATCTAAAACATTCATTGCACACTAAGGTTAACAAAATATGCTACCTAAAGTATTTACACAAATACCAGGCTAGTGAGGCTACGGTATAAAATTAACGGGATCTAGTTCCCGATTGGAAAAAAAAGCACGGGTACCAGGGTATACTCGGTAATAAAGAAAGCCAATCCAACAATTAAATCTCAGAAATTGCTGTTCATATTGTTCGTAAAGGTATCGGTGCATCAATGAAGCAAGATGCAAGTGTGTATGAGCTCTATAGCTTTACGGTGTAAATTGCTTTTTCGCAAGCGTCATAAACATTAATCCGTTTTGTTTTTCAATGTATATAGGCCTACCCTAGTTTTCATTTTGAAAATCCCCCAGTTCGGATGTACAGCCCTAATTACCAGTCATATCAAATGTAGATTTTGTATTATATTTATACAGCAAAACTAAGAAGTAAGACACGAAACTTATTTGTAGCTCCTCGATACAGGAATTCCTCTCCGATGAAGCCCAGCGGAGCAAACCTCGGCACTGATATCGTATTAATTCCGGGAAGCTGGGACAACAATTTCACGGAGGGCAAACACACTTGTGTGAGCCGCGTTTGCCGGGGTGTCTTGAAGTTGGGGCGTCTGAAGCACTGAACAAGACACAACCGTCAACAGACCAGTGTCCCATTCCCTGCCACGCTGTGTTGGGATAAGGGCAGCCACTGAATGCAAATATTTTCACCCAGTGCCACTCATATTAAAAACTTTAATTAAAAATATTAATTTCGATCCCTTTTTACATTGTATTTTACACAATCTGAATGTGGACCAGCCACGAATGGATTTCGAGTACAATTTAATACGAGAGGCAAAAATCAATACAGCTGTATATTAATGCATCATGACATTATAGTACTAGTGGTATGCTGATTTTAACTTTCCCCTTTCATATGACTTTCCATTGCAAAGTTACTGGTCTTCATACGCACACGGCTAAAATAATTGGGTGCCAAATTGCAGGTAATATTGTCCCCATCTATACAAACTACTGTGCACATTTTTACACTGAAGAGGAGGGGGAAACCATAAATGTTTGCTTACACTGATACATGCCAATTGAGCAAATGTAAAAACAATTACCTATTCAAAATATGAATTTATGTCTATCATTTTATCCCGTAAAATACATTACTCTAGTACAGAGGCATATACTGCACATTCCTATGGGAAAACATTATTTAGCGCTGTAGTTCTCAAAACTGATCCGACATACTACAGAGGTGCTGAAGTTTTAACATCCTATGCAGCCAAACCTAATTAAGCCGCTGTCACACCAAAAAGAATGAGCCTCCGAACGTTTCTCGAATAAAATTCTTGACATTCGTTTTTGGTTCGAGGTGGGTTCGAGGAGCGTTCGTCATGTTCTAGGAAGGTTTGGCCAGTTCGTGCTCATTAGGAATGTCATTCGGCGAGGCCGAGAATTATTTTGCGCAGGTTCAAAATATTTTGTTTTGTCCTCCCGAATGAGACAAATTGCCCCGTTCGGAAAGCGTTCGAGCTGTATTCTAAGAAGAAACGGCCTGTTCAGAAAGGGTTTGGAAAGCGTTCTAGACATACTAGGAGCATTCGAGGAGGAAAGTGGGTTCAGTATTGTTTCCGAACAGCCCGAACATGGTTTCAGTATGTTATTCGAGAAACGTTTGGAGGCTCATTCTTTTTGGTGTAACGGTGGCATTAGATGTAGTGGGTGTTGTACCAACTACTTCATGGTTTTAAAGATTGTTCTCCTCTAAGCACTCAGTTTCTGACAGTAATATTTGATAAGATATATAAAATTACTTGATGTACTCGAAGTTGAAACTGATATCCTTGACACCTACGCAAGCCCCATAGATTCCATGTGTAGGAGTACGGGGATTTAGGACTCCGGTTGTCAAAGTGCATTTATGTGCTTAGATTGGAAACAAACAGGAAATAGATTGATAGTGCATTACTCTCAGAGGAGGTATCGAACTTCACCATACTCCACAGAAGGGGAAGAAAAATAAAACTGTTGTTTTGCATTTTTTTTCTTTTTAAGGTAATACTCATTTGGCTTTTGATCTCTTTATAAACCCTATAACCCCCTAGACATTTTTACTGGGAAGTGTCCTCAAACCTGTCAAAATCCAACGTGCATACATATGGCACATTCTTTGTACTTGGAAAAATTGGGGCATCATATAGCTCCATGTAAAGTAATGGTGCCAAGGCGCTGCAGTCCTGTACCCATCAAAATTCAACACAACCTGCTGTTGGAGTTTGTAAGGCTTGGGGTAGTTAGGGTTAATGACAACGAAATTTAAGAGCAGAATCATCATAGGAAAATATCAATCACATTAACCTTTACAGCTTTTGTGTGAAGAAAGAGATGCACCAGATACACCTATTAATTTTGAGATATATTGAATTATATTTGTTTAATTTAAATTAAACTGCTCATAAGATGTAGTTCTATTAAATGATTTGTAGGTGTATTGAATTAGATCTGTTAAATATAAATTTCAGGTCTAACAACATTTTTGTTAAATGAAATTTAGCTCCAATGATTGATTTGTTTGTAATGATGTACATTATGGGCAAAAGTTTACCCTTATAAGATCACATAGATACTCAAACCTTAAGATTTCCTTAACATACTCAAGAGCAAAAGAAACAAAACAATAACTATTTGTTCTCACGCATTGCTATGGTGTACAATCACAATGAATGTCCTGCATGGATACATACATTTTGAAGTTAAGGTCTTCTGGTGTGACAGATATAAAAACTCAAATTTGTGACAAGTATTTTTTTTTCAAAGATTAATCATCCTATTTTGTTGGTATAATTTCTTTTCCCGCTGAGTATATTTTAGGAATTTGTTTACTGCCGACTGGCCAAGGTAAAATGTGCAATAAGGCAAAGATTTAAATACTGAGATTCTCCATTCTTTTCAGAAGTTCCATAATTTATTAACAAGATGCAAAATGTCTTAAACTGTCAACTATAAATACTGAAATTCCTAAAATCAATAATTATAATAAAAAATATAATTAATCACACGTATCTATCATGATAATGGCAAATGGTACTACATTTGGCCAAAAAAACAAAACTTGTGTTGCCCTTAAATGGGATAATAGGGAGGGAGAGTCGGTCCGAATAATTTTTTGGTTTTACCATTCATGAAAACAATACCGGTACTACATGTCGTGTAACTCGGAAGTCAGGAAGCAAAAGTATATAGAGGGACATAGAGGTATATACTGACGTTTTCGAGCATAGGGAGACCGGTCACCGTTTTTCTTTGGGTATGGGGCGACCGACCACCTTAGGGCGACCGATTAACGGTCGCCTTAAAGGATAAGCAATAGGAAAAGTTTGGGTTAGGTTACATTTTTTTACATGCAGAAACCCCATAGACCGGTCGCCCTAATGCGGGAAGGGGCGTAATATATATAAGGTTGAATCTAATATACACCTGCTGATCAATCACTCCTGAAACATGCAGGGAGTATATGACCCACCAGCTGCTTGTTAAGTGCACAGCACAAATCAAACACATAACCACCACTCCCCTCGCAGGTACATACCCGTACCCGTTTACTCCTGGTTGGAGAGAAGCAATTTGTGATAAAATGGCTTGCTCATGGACAATGGCACCATGACACCTGTTAGACTCAAACCCACTGTAGTATCAGCAATATCGTGGGACCAGTGCATATTAGACCACAAGGCCATGGCTGTGTAGTCTAGTCGCTGTGTAGTCTAGTCATACTGAAGTCAAATCAAGATCCTACCATATAAACAGACTGGCAGTGCACATAGTGGAGCCTAGATACACAATAAAAGTGCTTTAGACCAAGGGCTTCAATCTGAAATTATTTCTTTAAATAATTTTCAGAGAAACACATTTCCAACCCTAGCAATGTTAGGCCGAATGCTCTTTCTAGCCCAATTGGCATCTCCAAGGTGATATACGTCCCTTTAAATGTAGTCTACACAATTTGCTTTTGCTGTAATTTTCAGAAACAAATGGATTTGGGGGTTAGTATTTTTTATATCGTGCTAGCAAATACTGTAACACTGACCTGTTTAAAGTTGTGTGTGCATATAGATGCTGGAAAAACAAAGAACAAATTATGTTGTAGTAGTCTGGTTCCCTGACCATTCTTTAGAAAAAACGGAGCAATTTACAGACGTCGGGGAATTATCAGGTCGGGAAACTAGACTATTTCCAACGATTGTCGGCCGACAATCGTTGGAATACGATATTAATTTCCACTTTTCTTGAAAACGACAGCACACCAGGTGCCATGATTTTACAGGATGCTTGAGACAGCTATTTACTTACAGTCTAGGACAGTATTTTTTGTAACAATTCAGTAGGTTTTTTTGTTTTGATGTTTGCAAATGCTGTATACTACATTTAAATTATTTCAATATGCTTCAAAGAATACTTGTGCCTCTAGTCAACAAACTTTGGGACAATCAGAGTGAAAACAGACCGATTGCTCTATCAGGATTAATCTACATGTACCTGCTAAGTTATTTTGCATCTTCGTCCCTATCTGAAAGCGTAGTGAAGCATCTCTTCTATGGACGTCAGCTTCTCCCTCGGTTTGCCTTCTTTCTCGCCTCTCGCTTTCTCCTCCGCATCAATCTTGAGCCAATCAGAATACCATACAGGCCTTACATCTGTAAGACGGGGAGAAACGTGCATCAGGTAAAATGAGACATTCGGCACACCTCACATTTCAAGGTATGCGTTGCAGAAAGGACTGATTAATTATGAAGTGCAAAATGGTAGCTTTCAGGAAAATGAAAACACCATTTGCTTTTGCTGTAATTTTCAGAAATAAATGGATTTGGGGGTTATTATTTTATAGTGTGCTAGCAAATACTGTAACACCGACTGGTTTAATGTTTTGTGTGCATACATGTAGATGCTGGGAAAACAGAACAAAATATGTTCTAGTAGTCTGGTTCCCTGAACATACCTGATACAAAACAGAGCAATTTATAGATGTCAGGGAATTATCAGATCGGGGAAGTAGACTATTTCCAACAATTGTCGGCCAACAATCGTTGGAAAACGATATAAATGTCCACTTTTCTTGAAAACAACATCACACCAGGTGCCATGATTTCACATGATGCTTGAGACTGCTATTTAATTACAGTCTAGTACAGTTTTTCGTAATAATTCAGTATTTTTTTTTATGTTTGCAAATGATGTATACTACCTTTAAGGCAAGCCTTAACATGTTCGGCATAGAGGCTGCATTCCACATATTCTTCTCTGCTGTGGTTGAGCAGTAGTTCCTCATGTTCTCTGATTAATGAATGCTTATCTTTCAAACTGAGCAATGGTTTCAACATGTAATATGATCATATTCAGTATCCCTCGTTTAATTCTCTGTATCTCTGGGTCCTTCCCTAATGTAAAATTAATATCAGGGAAAATAATATGGACAACTAATAATCTTAGGGCAAACAAATATGGTAAGTCACTGAATATCCAAGATGAATAAATGAGTTCACTGCTAGAGGGTCTTTAACCCTAACCTCGCCTATTACTACAAAATACTACTGGTGGTAAACTGTAGTATGCAGTACTCCGACTACACTGGCCTATGAGAAATTGTGTAGTATTTTGTAATATATAGTGTACTTTACCCCAAATTAATGCCTAGGACGTTAGGGTTAAAGGTCATTGAGCCTTATACATGTCAAGTAAGGACATATATAGCAGGTGAATGTTTCGTACACTTGGATAACAAAAACCAGCATTTTTACATTGAGGGTATAAAAGAGTGTAGCACATGAGTTGAGGTAAAGCTTGTAATAATCACATTATTCGCCTTATTCACAACTATCAAAGCGAAAATGCTTAACAGAAAAGTTTAACAGAAAAGGTACAACAGTCCCAAATTATGGATGAACCTTGTCGTTGTTTCGTGTAATGAGGGATTTCATTCTGGATTGAAGTTAGTTCCACCCACCCCCCAAAAAAATGGGTATTTGATAGCAAGGCTACCCCTGCTAATTTGAAAAAAATAAGGCACTGTTGTATGCACTATTACTAAATGCACGTGGACAATATCCAAGTTTGGACGCACATCTACAAGATGGATCAAGAAACAAGGCGTAACATGGCGAACTCACAAATGAGACTGCTCATTAGTCGTTGTCTTGTTTCTATCTTGTGATTGGCTAGCAGTATTCTGCTATGGCAGGTGCAAAAAGGTTCTCTGACCTTTTTTTTCTTCAAAAAATTCTCCAGACCAAGAATTAGAAAAAGAACAATTTTAAAAGTTTTTTTTTAACTCTAAACTATTTTTAACCGTAAATTTGTCCCCCCCCCCCAAAAAAAAGAAAAAGAAAGAACCAAAACCAAAAATAGTCTGTCTGAGAATCAAACATGGTGCACATGATCCAAAATCAGATGCTTTACCACTAAGTCACCCGTGCAGGTTGACCAAATAGGCTCATTTTGTTTTATTCAACGCTTTACACTGGTGGAACGCTTTATATTCACAAGTAAATATCATCCAGTCACAAGATGGCAACAAGGCAAGGATTACTGGGCAGTAAGGCCCACTGCGGTTGATTCATTTGAACACATGTTCTCAAATTTATGGATTCCGGTGGTGAGCATAAGGTATATTGACGTCTCTAATAAATGAATCATAACGACCAAGTCTGTGTTTAGACATAAATTTCGTGGCGGTGCAACCTCAAACAAAACTTCCTATTTCTGTAAACCGTGAAGAAGATGACCTTTAAAATACTTCGTGTAATGCTGTTTAGTATAGTGTTGCGGAAGAATGTTAACTATAATAATGAATGTCAACACTTTTTCCTGATTTATGTATGTCTTGTAAGATATATCCAATGTGGCACATATATGTAAGGATAAATACTATCGATACAAAAATGTGGCCTGAAGACCTTTTTTACACTTTGTACCATAACATTGCTTTAAATACATTCTGGACCTTTTGGTGATCATTTTGGAGGCAAATGTTTTTTTTATCCCCTATAAGACGGTTCGGTATCTCAAAGGTCAAAGGTTATTTAGGATAAAATTTTTGACGTAATGTCACGCCACGTTACGCGAACGCCCATTCTGATTGAACTTAACACGTGCGCGTTGTGCGACCACCTTTTGCATTCACACGTGCGCGTTAGGTCACGCGGGATAAAATGTCATTGTGCACTGGCTTATTAAAAAGGTATGATATAGCTGTGGTAATTTAGTTGTATTACTTTCAATCTGAAAGCTTATTGTTGATACCAGCACCAGTCTTTGTGAGAAATATTTCCGTCTAAAATGCCGTTGCCTTTGAGAAAATTGTACCTGAAGACCTCCAAAACGTAGACATATTTTGCTTTCAACAACCAAAACAAGCACATACATGTCATGAACGTGCACAAAATCACTGTTAAATTAGAACTGTATACAAATAATGAATGTTTAGGAGTGCAATGGTAAGAATAATTTCATTCGGTGACAGATGGAATGTTCCATTCCACGAAGCGAAGCCGAGTGGAATGGGACATTCCATCTGTCACCGAATGAAATTATTCTTACCATTGCACGAATGTGAAACATTCATTATTTTGTTTTATACATCGCCTGAATAAATCCTCGTCGGATTGTATGCATGGGTTTCTTTGTGTACAACGTGCCGTTTTCCCTTCTCACAGTCCCACATAAAACCGCGACAAAAAGTTGTCCTGTTCCGAATCAGTAAAGATCAATTGTTGTTTGCAAATTCATCTAATCATTTGACTGCATATATTTTAATTTGTTTCTTTGTGTTAGCAGCGTTAGCATCACCTACGAAAAAAGGATCCCATTTTGGATAAGTCTTCTTTCCTTTAACCCATTCTGTCTGGCTGTTATTAATTGGGTGCTGGTATGCCAATACGGGCTTGTGGAGCCAAGCGTAATGCAAACAATAGGCAAACAATGCATTGAATATGTGCAGCAATGTGCATACAACTGGCCAGGTGGTCTTTTTCAAACCGCAGCTATGGCCGTTAATTGTCCGTATTCAATGAGTTAAAGCTGCTGTATCCGCACTCTGACTGAAGATTCAATTTCGATGGATTATCCCATATAAACAAATTATGGTAGAAACTATTTTTGAACCAAAAAAACCCAAACAAACACTGACTACACTCTATTTGGTCTTTATTACGTGTTACACAGGAAGATGGCCCTGGTACATTACCACTGTAAAAATTAGGAGTGTTCTAAATTTGAATCTTCTTACAACTATTACTTATAATAAAAGTCTCATCCAAAAGCTCATAACTAATGCTAGTTACAAGTATCAAATTAGCAATTTAATTTGAACATTTATTTATTTATTGTGCCACGCCCAAACAGCAAGGATAAACCATCTTGAATGATATTCAGATGAGCAACACACACGCTTTCCTGCCAAGGTTGAAATCATTCCCTTTAGCGGAATGATCTTCGACAGTGTTCTGATCTATCTCTACTAATCATCAATACCATCAAGGCTGCCACTGAATATCACGCTGATATATAACTAGTTTGAGACTGAGGTTACAATGACCACACAAATTAGTTACCAAGATAAATGTAGTATCGTTTCAGACACTCACATGTTTATTGCTGTAAAGTTTGAAAACGTTTCTGATAAAAAATAAAAGAACAGGAGACACGAAGACACGAAGACACAAAGACACAAAGACACAAAGACACAAAGACACAAAGACACAAAGACACAAAGACACAAAGACACAAAGACACAAAATCCCTGTCCGCACTGGACTTATTTTGGTAAAACTTACCGAGACGATGGGTACTTTTCCCATTTTAAGTCCAGTGCGGACAGCCTAGGACGTTTTCCTCTCAGTTACTTTTCCTGAGTCCAGCGGTTACTTCTACCGGCCAACTGCTGCCCAGGAAAACTGACCAGGTAACTTTTCCCGAGACGATAAGTCCAGTGCGGACAGTGCGAGTCGGTAAAAGTGGTGCAGGAAAGCGTACATCCGGACCGAGCGCGAGGTCATGCTACACTGGGACACCACGCATGCGCTTTGCATTGCTTCACCGCGGTGCGGTGCACGTGGCAAGTTTCCAAATTCCAGTGCGTTGTTCCTTTTTTGTCTGCAATCATGGCAGATATTATTATTGATACAGTCAGAAGTTTGATTGGTGCTAATCGATGTAGTCCTATATGTACACATCAGCCGGAAAAATGAAAAGGCATGCGTGATTTGGGTCAATCGTGTCAATGTAGAAAGGTCACGCAAAGCGCCCTCATGCGTCCTTATATTGACAGCTCGGTTACTTCTCCCACGGTCTCGGTAAAATGTTCCCGTGTCGAAAGTCCAAGTGCGGACAGTGGTCACATTTGACCATTTTTCATTTTACCATCGTCTCGGTAAAACCTTTCGAAAAATAAGTCCAGTGCGGACACGGCTAATGACACAAAGACACAAAGACACAAAGATACAAAAACAAAACTAAACAAAACTAGAGGTGTCTGTCCATGACAGAGCAACAGGCTTTTCTGAGTAATTTTTATGACGTTGATTAAAATTTTGCATACTAATGACAACACCTCCCAAACCATCAAGTTTCATGACAATCAGACCTACCGTTATATGTGTTTCACAAAAATCACACTTTTGATGACGTCATGACTTTACACATTTGTTTCACATATATATATTAATATCCATTACCCAAAAAACTTATTACAAAAAGAATTTTGAAATTAGCATTTTCTGTTAATGATATATGGCTTAAAGGTCTAAAATAATTTTAAAAAAACTAAAAAATCGTATGATGACATCATTATGCACCCCGGCCTACCTGCATACCATGATTAAATCCAATCGGATATAGTTCTCAAGATACAGGACCCTAAAGTGTGCACCTTTAAGATTACGTCACATGACCCATGACATCATCATGACGGTAATTGTGAAAGCAAACATTTGCGACGTGGTCTATGGCCTGTGTCGAGATTGTGGAGTCAATCTGATCAATGGCAATGGAAAATTTGGAGAGTTCAATGAAATTTGAAACAATTAAACATTCATAGAAACCCCGCCGATGACGTCATCATGACGTCACTTTGGAATTTGCATGCTAATGACAATATCTGCCTACCCACCAATTTTCGTGACAATCGGACCTACCCTAGTCAGATGTGTTTCAAAAAGTACATATTTGATGATGTCATCATCACACATTTGTCACATTTATATGTAAGTGTATATATATATATATGTATCTAACAAACCTATCAAAAAAATCATTTTGAAATTAGCATGTTCTGTTAGAGATATATGGCTTTAAGTTTCAAAAAATTACTATAAAATCATATGATGACGTCTTCATGACGTCACATCAATTTTCATCTATAACACAAACCGGTCTACCAACAAACCAAGTTTGAGCTCAATCGGACCTACTAGATATAGCCTAGGCCCTTCAAAAATGCACCTTTGAGATGATGTCACGTGACACGTGATGATGTCATCATGACATCAGAGTAATATGCACAAGTTCAGTACAGGGTCTAAGTCTATGCAAACTTCAAATCCCGCTCCGGCCAGTTTCTTTGTTCACTTTCAAACTTCATTAAGATAGAAGTCTGTTTAAGGGCAAAAGTGACGTCCGGAATGAAACGTGCATTGTCTATGGCATTTTTGATAGAAGAAGATAAAGAAGAAAAGAAAAAAATCGGAACAAAAACAAAGGCTTTTCTGCAAAGTTTTTGATTGGTTTGATTGGTTTATTATTATATATTAGCACCAAAAACCAAAAACCAAAGACAAACAAAACAAAACAATCCAGCTCTCTGAAGTTCAAAAGTACACATAAAAGGCAATCCAAAGTTGTTTTCATAAAAGGTACGATACGTGTACATGTATAACGTTGGTCATGATCAAAAACCAAATCAAAGAGTTACAGTCTGAAAGCTTACTATTTATAAAGATGCTACCAGTACCAATCCTCCTGTGAAATATTTCCATCTGAAACTTGTATCTGAAGGCCATAAAAAATGGTTTATTTTAATCGAAACATATGAATATGAACATGCACGAAATCAATGCGAAAAATACTAAAGGTGTGCATTTAAGGATAGTACGGGAATCGGGTAGCCGAGTGAAAAAAAGCACGGGTACCCTACCCAGGTACCCGTTAAAGAATGCCAATGCCAAAAATTAAATCTCTGAAATACTACCACATCAGTGAATCATTGCAGCACGATGCAAGTGTAAACAGTGAGCTCTGTAGCTTTACGGTGTAAGTTGCATTTTCGCAAAACGTTAATCTGTTTTATTTTTTCACGTAACCTTGTTTTCCATTTAAAATTCCCCACAAATGACATTCAAAAACCTTCTTTTTTCATTGTCTGAGAAATTACGGGTACTCGATTCCATAATCTGGAAACAGTTCCTGACATTAGCGGTCGGGTACTCGGGTACTCGGGTACTCGGGTACTCGGGTACTCGGGTACTCGGGTACTCGGGTACTCGGGTACTCGGGTACTCGGGTACTCGGGTACTCGGGTACTCGGGTACTCGGGTACTCGGGTACTCGGGTACTCGGGTACTCGGGTACTCGGGTACTCGGGTACTCGGGTACTCGGGTACTCGGGTACTCGGGTACTCGGGTACTCGGGTACTCGGGTACTCGGGTACTCGGGTACTCGGGTACTCGGGTACTCGGGTACTCGGGTACTCGGGTACTCGGGTACTCGGGTACTCGGGTACTCGGGTACTCGGGTACTCGGGTACTCGGGTACTCGGGTACTCGGGTACTCGGGTACTCGGGTACTCGGGTACTCGGGTACTCGGGTACTCGGGTACTCGGGTACCCGGGTACTCGGGTACTCGGGTACTCGGGTACTCGGGTACTCGGGTACTCGGGTACTCGGGTACTCGGGTACTCGGGTACTCGGGTACTCGGGTACTCGGGTACCCGGGTACCCGGGTACCCGGGTACTCGGGTACTCGGGTACCCGGGTACCCGGGTACTCGGGTACTCGGGTACTCGGGTACCCGGGTACCCGGGTACCCGGGTACCCGGGTACCCGGGTACCCGGGTACCCGGGTACCCGGGTACCCGGGTACCCGGGTACCCGGGTACCCGGGTACCCGGTTCGGATGCACAGCCCTAAACGGTTTTTCACTATTTTCTCGTCACTCGGTTGAGGGATTATCTCAAACTTCCACAGACTTGTTATTTTATGTCTATGTTAAATCCCGCAAAGTATGGACACTGCCTGCAACTACATTGTAAGCTATCAGCTCTGCCAAATTTACAGCATACCTTTAAAACTACATGTAAAATGCAAACCCATGCACCCACGATGGCAACGACCATCAGACAGTGGACCAGAGCTCATTAACAACACAATAAATACCCAAACCACTTCTCTCTGCATTTTCTCTGACCTACCCATGGGGGGCCATTTTTTAAAAATGAGATATTAGTGCCCGAGGACACAGCGCCACCTATCTCATCAGTTTTAAAAAGTCGAGCCTTGCAGGTTATCAATCAATTTACAGAATTCATAAAAGGCCGAAACGGGAAGTAGAGACCAGAAGGTGTTTGATGACAGCAAGGGTGTCAGAAAGGGAAGCCGGGACATCACTTAGGGACATAGACCTCAAGGTGTCATCAGGGTTCATATGTCTTCACACATTAAAGGATCGCATCGGCTTTCCACTGATGGTCTCACCCGCAGTGTATTTACTATACAAAGCAGCCAGGAAGCGACCGTTTCGGATTAAATGGTGAATGCTAATAGACAAGGCAACACAATATGGATTGTCAATCCCACTGCTATGAACACATTGCTGTCTCCTATGGGGGGGGGTAGTCTATGGAATAGGCACTCGTGCAACGCGACGAGCATCTATAATATGTGTGCAGATCTGGCAATTAATTATTCAAGACATCCGCCTCTTGACCTCTAGATTTTGCCTGCTCGTTTTTTGGACCTTCGGGAAACCGCTGATCAAGGCGCGCACGCTGCTACCCGGCCGCGTAAACATTTCTGCGTAAATATTTCTGCGCGCACGGAATCAAGTTGCAGTTGTACTGTGCGCTAGTATAGTATTGCATTCCGCGTGCACGCGCTGGGGGAGCACGCGACACGCGCGGCGGCATTTGAATTATTTTATAACTGCCATCGCATGCTACACATACGCGCCGTGATGAATTCAGAGAAACGGGTTCAGCTGACACCCACTAACCAATCAGTACCTTCGTCCACATTTCTGATCGAAATGACGTCACAAGTTTGCAAAGTCCACTCCGATTGGTTGGCGCGCGGGGTCGCATAAATTAGCATGTCCGCATATATCAGCTGTTGATATGCAATGCAATGCATGCAACGTCTGATACTCAGTCTAGGGGGGGGGAATCTTGATTAATCAGGCGGTATTGAAAGCAGTCTCGCTGGTTTTTGTTGAGGTACCGCATGTGCTCTGCATCAGGCTTTTGAACAGAAATCCAAACTCTTTGCAATAACCCTTTCCTTTAATACCAATGTTTACTCCACAGGCCACAGCACCCTGTTGCTTACCAATGTCAAGTTTACTCGACAAGGAAACCACACACAAAGCAGCCAAACCACACCTTTCAATATAAACTCTAGTATGTGCTTTTTGCTTCCCATACTTCATCCTCATACCAACGGAAAAGCCTTTTCAGATCTTTCGAATGGTGCTCTCAAATTTATGTGTCACCATTACAATATTTTGAGAAAACTGTATCCAAAGTTTCTTCCACAGTCTTGAGTTAACAAACAAGTTTGCTGTTTGGTAAAGTGGGCCAGAAGAGAAAACAGCCATAATTTTGCTATTTTAGCAGCTGCGACTTTCATGTGTACACCAAAAAGTAATTTTCATGGAACAAACTTTGCACACAACATTTTCCAATCAACTCTTGATTAGGGTGAAATCTTTGGTTGAAATTACAACCATTCAGCAAGCAGTCAGCTGCTTTCTCTGGTTAAGTGGTTCATGCTTGACTAAACAAAGAATGTGGTACTGGGGAAAGATAAGCCAATAAGCAGTGTGGTACTGAAAGGGTTAACATGAAATCAAAAACTAATGTAGAGGGAAAATCATCAACTCTATCTGTAGGTTACAAATGTGTGTAGTCACAAATCAAGAATGAGGTCATTATCAGTGCCATCTAGTGGGGTACACAATACCTCAAAAAGGAGTACCGTTATTAATACCACCTGTTTAAAAAAGATGTCATCCCTTACTCTTATGTGTAACTGCTGCTGACTCTTTTCTGGAAAAGGACATGGCCCATCTTGCCCAAGTTGACTGGGAGGTACAAAAAAATAAGTCGGTGCCATCAAGCAGAATGTTCTTAAATCAAATTGCTACATGTATATCAAGCAGCAGTACGTATGAGGAGTAATCAGGTAGGTACATGTATATTGAACAATTAAATGCAGTTTATCAATGACAATTACACGGGGGCTTGCCTGAATATATTCTAGTGTAAATTCCTACAATTACTCTTTGTAGCACTACTTTGCCAATTTTTTTTTTCACAAGTGCCGTAGGTTTTTTATTATGCAAGCCACTAAAAGCCACTTGATGTACAGAACTACAAGAAGAAAAAGATCCAAAGATGCGAGAGGTGGGAATTAAGATTCCTCTTGAAGCAGGACAGATCGTAAGATGAAGGGAAACATGCACCAGACAACGAATTTCACAGAGATACAAGAATGAGGGAAAAAAGCTACTGGCATAGCTTTTCTTTTCATCAGGTACAGCTAAAGTACATTGGTGGGGACAGGCAGAAAGCCGAGTTTCACGCTCTAACACCCTAGCTGGAGGAACCAAGCTGGACAAGCCGGTGGAACATTTACCATGAAAACTGAAAGACTAAGAGTAGCAACAGATCTCCAGCGAGAGAGTGATTCTAAGGATGGGCCCAACTCTTCTCCAAACAAATGAACAACCAAATCAACAAAGGTAAAAGGGTAGCATTCCTTGGATCAATTCAAACAAAATCTTCAAACTCACCTGTTCACCCTCTCAAGCGCAGAGAGACTTAATTGTATTATGCACTATATATAAGAACTGTCTATTATTATTATTAATGCACTTCTGTACTCTATCTAATAAAGATAAGTAACAAGCAGAAGCACCAGCCCAGATGTGGGGACAGTGTTCTAGCCATCAGGGTGAAATGAACGCGCAGGGGAATTGTGCTCAAGGCCCAAACAATTTTGGATTCTAGATGCTGGGTGCAATCTAAGGGCAATTCCTGGCCACTTTCCCTGGACTGTTTTGAGCAAAAGTTTGCAGGATTATATAGGCAAAATTTACTTCATTTGAAATTGTTTAGAATATATACTCTTACTCTTAAATGTATAACGTAGTGGGCAGGATTCAAGCGTAGTGCCAATTCCCGAAAGCGTAGTGCCAATTCCCGAAAGCGTAGTGCCAATTCCCGAAAGCGTAGTGCCAATTCCCGAAAGCGTAGTGCCAATTCCTGAAAGCGTAGTGCCAATTCCCGAAAGCGTAGTGGGTGCTAGCGCTATTTAATACCTGGCTGGAACACTTTGTGGGGACAGTACTCTATAAGAGGATGGTATACATGTAGTTGTCTTGTAAATGAAAAAGCGTAGCATTTGGTTCTCAGCAATAAAGTATGGGTTGCAACTTGACCAACATTTACATATTTTAACACACTGCTGCAACTGCAACAAAACTGTCTCAGTAAATGTATAATGTATGTGCTATTAGATTTCTCAGAATTAGTGTTCCTATTTTAAAACACACTGCCGCAAGGAAACCAAATCGGACAAAGATTTTATACGTAAACCTACATTTAAAAGGTCACAAGAAATGGAATTTTAAACACTCATACATGTAAACCCACCCCACAGACCTTTACATCCAGTTTACCATCACCTTTCATTTGCCATTCTGAAAGCACTTATGCCCTTAATTGATACCAATCTACCGGAGTTTACGATAATGTGAATTATATTCATGAGCACAGGAGTAATGTCCACAAGAGAAAAACTTCAGTATTATAGCCGATTTGTGCATACAAATTTAATTAAAAATGTTTTTTCATTTCTGGTGGTAAATTGTCTATAGCTTTGTGCTTCAACCTCCATGAGTAGCCAGTGTCTAAACAAATTTACAATGCGAACTGTGCCAGTCAAATTTTGACTTCTTTTTGTACCGTAAAAAGTGTCTGAACCATAAAGAGAGTAGCTTGCTTGACATCTCATGTCAGAAACTAGTTTGATGATTCTGAATGGTGATAACAAAAATTAATCCTGAATGTTTTTATGCTTACACTATTCAGAAGCATTGATGTTTACATGAAACATCTCTGAGAATGGTTTTCATTTCACTGGACCTTGAAGATGTGTGTAATAATGAGCTGCACTGTATACATGTTGACCTCGAAGATGTGATTTTCTATTCAAAAGAAGGATCTGATTTCGACAATGGGCATCCAAAATCACCCCTACTCCATTCAAAAGTCACATTTGAAGCCTGTAATCTACTGTCTGACCCTGACAAAGAGTACATTGTGACTTCTTGGTTTAACGGCTCAAACCGCATTGTGATTCTGGCCTATGGCTGTGATTTTAGATGACCCTCATTGTTAAAATCACATCCTAATCGTCTTGTCCATATTGAACTGAAAATCACATCGAGAGGGTTTCACAGTGATATCCATGCCTACTTACATATTTACCTAAACTTAAGCTGAACTTGTGCATACATGTATGCATAATGATTTTCAGTATTGAGAGGTGAGTTAACCCGTCTGGTTGTTAATACTGCCTTGCACTTTTTTTCCCCACTGCAACGAAGTGCTAATCAATATTTATGCACAGGGAAAAAAAGTACAGGCTCGCTTCCAGGGAACAAATGCCATTACTGAAGTGATTGGAGAGAGTAAATTTGCACAGGACATGACTGCTCAAGGTTGAATGAAGACTTGTGGATTATCCCTGATGCAGAAAATTACTTGATAGTGGGTACTCTGTGTATGTGTCTTAGCTCAACCAGAAGTACCTGTATATGTGTACAGGTTCTGTATATATCTCTGAGGACAAGAGGAGAAAGGAAATACAAAGAAACCTTTCAGTCCTCGCACGTCAAGTCTTTTGTTGAAATTGGTCCTCGCACGTAGAAGTACATGCTTAGTCTATGGGGTTGGGTTATATTAAAGGAACAATAGGAAACAAGGCATTGTCCTCGCACGTATTGGGAAAGTACGACTGTGTGCACACTGCACACGAGTACAATGTGAGCTCTGCACACAGGTAACCAACCTCTTTCAAGCCTACAAGAATTAACCACTTGTGTCCAGTTGTTACTGATGGGGTGCTGGTATGCCAAGAACCGGACTGTGCAGCCAAGCGTAAATGCAGACAATAGACACCACATTGAATAAATTGGTCCTATGCCCCCCTCCCTTTTTGTGTGAATGAAAGATTTTGAAAAAAAAAACACTTCATTATTTACACTCCCATTCAAGAAAAGTATAGTTGAAACATGAATGGATTGAGTACATGCAGGAATGCGTCTACAGACGTCAACTGACCAGGTGGTCTTTTTCAAACCGCGGCTACGGCCGTCATCTGTTTTCAAGAGGTTAAGAATGTGTACTGATAAACATGCACAGCGAGCATTAAAAAAAAGACAATCCAAAAATGATGGGCTATTATGCAACAGTTATGAACTTGACTACTGAATACGGAACAGGAGCATGATAAAGAGTGAATCATTATTAAACTAACATGAGGGAAACATCCCACTAGAGCCAAAACAGGCAACTCCACTGCCTTTTGTTGTTGACATACCAACACCTTTGCCAGCTTCTTATCTTTGTAATCCATTAGCCAAACAATTGCTTGTAATTCTTAAGTAAACCTTCCAGGCTGGGATTTGCTGGTACTACTCACAGCGTACAAATCATCTCTCCGATTCGTTCAAGTTTATTATCGTTCTCAGCTTTGCAGCGGCCGTTTTTCAAGATTCAAAGTTTTTTAAGTAGTTACACAGGATAGAAAATCTGAACTGAGGCATTTTTTACAATAAAACTAAGAATTCTTGCAGATGTTTCTGTGTTAAATATAACTCATATAGCTAAGAACTTAAGTCAACAAAGGATTAACTGATAGTATCTTAAGTTTATTGACACAAGATAAACAATGTAAACAACATAAAATCTCAAAAAGGCAGTGCTCCTTTCCGAGTTAGGGCCTTCTAACTCGGAAAGCTCTAGTGGGATGGGGACAGTATGAATACCCTCCTGGCATCACTTCAATCACGAACTACTATAGCTGACCACCTCTGATTTCAAAAACAATGGCTTGATGGCCAACCCTTGCTAGTTTGACTGCATTTTGGCACAAATACTGATCTCTAAATCTAAGACCATACTACCTTTTTTTTTTGGGGGGGGGACATTCAATGTTTTTTCAAGACCTTCTCCTGATGTTGAGATACAGGCTAATTTTCTACGTGAAGTGAACATTTTTGTGTGATGATCTAACAGTGAGATGCGCCATTCAAGGCATGCACTGTTGCTGTGTGTTAATAAAAGAGCTGGCCAGCGTACTGTAGGCAGTAGTAGGTCGGGCATCGTGCCAACTTGAAAAACACCATCTGTTTGCCTTTGTTTTGAAATCAATGGTGTTCATTCATCCGTGACTGCTTGGCCGCCAGAAACGTTTTAATGGAAAGTTAATGAACCCCACTTTATATGCAATGCATTTTGCATAACATTAACACAGCAGCCCATTGTAATTAGATCAACCTTTTGTTACGCTTGTTTACATGTATGCTTGTTGTGGGTAATTCCATAAATTCCATAAATTTGGGTTACAAAGGGACATGTATACGATTTGGCAATTCCAGACACATTTTTAATGCCTTCTATCTCCAAGAGGATTCTGTAAAGCCATGGAGGAATATTCCTCCATGGTAAAGCAAAGTACCTACCCAAACAAAAAAATAGTGTGGAGTCAATTTTAATGATACTTGATGGGAAATAACACAGGTCAGGGGTAGTAGGGACACCAACAAAATGTCACTCTTTTGGAACCCAAATTTATGGAATGACCCATGTGTGTAATTAGCATTCAAGCTATGTTCAGTGTATTTGGGAAATTGAGCACCACTTTATCTATTCCAGACCAACATTTAGGATTATTAATGTCAGCTGATGCAACATGTAGGTGTAAACTTCAATTATAGCAATGTTTTCATCCTGACATACATGTACTTCTTTTAAACCTGAGGTCACATATGGTATAATATACCAATGTCATCTGTCCTAGCCTTTAGTGTTGCAAAATGGGAGAAGTGTTGCAAACGTGCTTGTGTGTGAGTTGATTATCTTCAGCTTGGAAGTATCGACCTCCTGATGCTACCCTTTAACTTTACAAGACAACCCTACATCATCTTATCAGAGTTGTATTCGAGTCCCTGCAAGTCCTTTAACAAGTCCTTTCACAAGCCCAGTCAGAAGTCCTTTCATAAAGCCGGTCACAAGTAACTGGATGAACAATGACAAAGGAATGCCTTTGTCAAAGCTCATTTGAATAGCTTGTGATTGGGATTAGGACTGGAGGGCTTGTGATGGACATGTGATGGACATGTGATGGACATGTGATGGACATGTGATGGACTTGCAGGGACTTGCAGTGACTTGTGATAGACTCGAAAACATCCCTGCCTCTTATCGAGTACTGTTTCCACATCTGGGCTGCTGCTTCTGCTTGTCACTTATCTTTATCAGAGAGAGTACAGAAGCGCATTGTTAATTTGGTTGGAGAAGACTTGGGCTCATCCTTACAATCACTCTCACTGGAGATCTGTTGCTACTCTAATTAGTCTGTTCTACAGATATTTTCATGGTAAATGTTCCCCCACCTTGTCCAGCTTGGTTTCTTAGGGTGTTTGAGTGTGAAACTTTGCTTTCCGCCTGTTCCCACCAATATAATAAAGCTGCAACTAGACGTAGAATGAAAAGCAATGCAAATAGCTTTTCCCTCATTCTATATGTATGGAATTCTTGGCCTGGTGCATGTTTCCTTTCATGTTACGCTCTTTCCTGCTTATCAAGAGGAATCTTAATTCCTACATCTAGCATCTTTAATGCTTTTTTCGTGTTGTAGCTCCATACCGCATGCTTTTAGTCTTTGGGGCGAACTTGAAAAAAAAAAAATCTCTAACATTGTTGTCACTTGAAACCAATTAATTTCTGGAGATAAAACCAATGGTTGCTGCAAAACAAGTGATTATTTTGCGTGAATTCATTTGTTTTGCATCTTGGGTTGAATTCAGGCAAGAGTACAGAAAGACACGTCATACGTGTTACAATCTTACTAACACACAAGCGGCTCATTTGTTGACGTCCACTGGGACACTCAGTATACATGTAAGCCACATCTTTATATACATGTATGTATGAGCCACAGGGTAAAGCGGCCTTCTTTGTGGTGTAAGCTCACAAAATGTATCTAAATTGTAAATACATTGTAAAATGCCAAACTGTCACCGCACAGAGTTTATCCAGATGGTGCTCAAAGGATTCCGACATCTGCATTTGTATGCAAATTTGCATGTTTGAATCTCCTACGGGCAGATTTTCTAACAGAAACTCAAAGCTGAATTGAAACCACTGAAAAACCATATGGAACCCAACCCAACAAAATGAGTCACAAATCGCCAGAGTTACTTTTGAGTTACAGCCTCTTAAACATGACTTTTACAGTGGAAAACAATAGGAACTGTCAAGGTTTTCACCTACATTATATTCATCAGGATGTCAAACTGAGTGATATATCAGAATGAAGACCTAAGTATGCTCTATCCAATGCAAGTCAAAAACTAACAAGTCAAAAAATGACCTTAAGACTCATTTTGTAGGATCCAGTCACATATTATATGTGGGATGAAACAGACCAGAAACAGTCCACACATACAGGCATTTCAAAATCAGACAAGGATTTCTGACTAGTGTATAAGGCCGTGTTCACATTGAATTTGTTTTTGGAAAAACTCATTGAAATGATGGTTACTTTACCTATTTCCAGTTGCCGTCCTCTTCCAGTAAAACTGACCAAGTCTGTTTTGCCGAGACAGTTCAGTGTGAACAATGCTCATCAGTAAATCAGCTACCATGCAATTAAGAACTCTATATACACAGTATTAGCCTCACACTACACAGCAACATCACATTATATTGTCCTGTGCATGCATGATTTCTTTGGCAATGCTAGTTTGACATTCCTTCATTCACCAAGCTCATTCTTGTGTTAATTATTCTTAAACGGCAAATATTACTGATACAATGGAAATGTTATGAATTTCAGTAATAGGGCATCTATCAATGACAGTGGTGAACAATGTCTGGTATGTAAGTAATAAGATCGTAGTACACAGACCACAGGCTATACACATGGGGACTAATTAGGACAGCACTGTGCATCAGTGTTGTAACCAGGTCATTTTTTCTCTCGTCAAGTCAAGTCGTAAGTCTAATTTTCCCAAGTCAAGTCAAGTCAAGTCACAAGTAAAATTTACCCAAGTCAAGTCAAGTCAAGTCCCAAGTCAATTGTTTCTAAGTCAATTACCAAGTCTCGAGTCAATTGTTAGTAAATAAGAATTCCAATGAAAATTCCAATATGACAATGCATATAGGCTAGCACGCATGCACTGTACAAAATCAACCTGGTGTGCCATTTCGACAATTCTCCATGCAGCTCGGCCAACGCGCGCTGCGGCCCTGCATACGTACTGGACACCCAGCTTGCTATATATGCGCTATAGGCTTGTTTTTTAAACTGATACCTGTATGTTTGTGTTTATTTTTAACTGAAGTGTTAATGTCAGCAAGTCAAATTTATTCAAGTCAAGTCGAGTCACAAGTCATGTTCTTTCAAGTCAAGTCCCAAGTAATTTTTTTCCCAAGTCAAGTCAAGTCTCAAGTAAAAAAAATTGCGACTCGAGTCCGATTCAAGTCAAGTCAGCAAGTCAAGTCAACAAGACTGCTGTGCATGCATTATTCCATTGTATGATAAGCCCAGGAATTTGTTCCCAGAAATTACGTATTCGTGGGAACGAATTAGTAATTCGTTCCAACGAATTGCTATTTCATTCCTAATTCGTTCTCAAAAATTATTTCGTTACCACGAATTGCTATTTCGTTTCCCACGAATTGCTAATTCGTTCACAGGAAATAGCTATTTTGTTAACACGAATTAGCTAATTCATATGGAGCTCCAGAAGGGCCATCCATCTCAGGATGGCGACATATTACAGGCAAGACGACGACATCCTCAGGGTGTCGTAATCCTGCCTGCAATATGTTGTCCATCCCGTGATAAATTATCCCAGAATGTCGCCATCTTGCCTGTAATATGTCGTCATCCTGCGAACAAATTTGCTAATTCGTGCGAACGAAATAACAATTTGTGGGAACGAAATGACAATTTGATATAAGCCTAAAAGGCTCACTGATCTACAGGCCTATTTTGAAAACACTCTGTCATTGGGAATAATTCTGAAGTCAATTCTCATCATGAGCTACTAAATTACAAGGTCTACTGGCAGCCCAATTATAACGTAAATCATTATTCCCAGCATGTTGCCTAGCAATCAATAGCGGTTAGTTCCAAAATACCACGCTGGGTAAACAAGTCATCAACAGCACTGGAAAAAAATATATCTGATTGCTGTCAGCGCGATACCGGAACTCGTCTTTTACTTGCTTCTTGGTTCAAACATCGGATCATCCATGGACAAGTTCGACCGTTTGTACAACCTGTTCCATGAGAGAACATTCACACAAATTTTTCGATAAAGTTGTTTTTGTAGTTTTTTAACACAGGCATTGATTCCCTCTCCTTCATTCTGTGATGATAGCATCATTGATCTGTCTGGATCGATTACGGTTGCTGTTCAGAGATTCTGAGAGTGAAAACAGGCTAGCCACATGGGACACCAAGTGGCAGGCAAGCTTTGTTGTGTACCACCCAGAATATGAATATTGGTGGGAATACCATAACTGTTGCTATGCATGGTTGGGCTTTAATGCTCACAAGGGTAGTGCTATGCCATATCTTTAAAAAAAATTGTTAGTGTTTAAAGTGCGACCTTCCATATTTAAGGGTAGTACATTGCAGTAGAAATGTCAATGTAGAATGCACAAATTGAGTATGGTTATTTACAAAGAGATGCCGGGGTGTCAGGTCGGCTTTGCAGCCAAGCGAAACGGACACAATGTGCTTGTGCAGCCAAGCGTAACATGCACAGTAATCCAACGATGGATTGAAACTGCAGAAAATGGCCTGTATAGCCGTCATCCGGCCTAGTGGCAATGTTTTTTTGCGTCTATACAACACTGCATGCATAGCTGTCATCCGGCTTCAAAGGGTTAACAAAAAGTATACAACGAAATGAGTGGAAAGTCGCACAGTCAGAGTTCTTGGTAGAAGCTACCATAGTTATTCACTTGGAAGTCAATTTTGGGATTTTGACATTTCTATAACTGAATTGAACCTAAAAAAAAAGAAGAGTTTTTGGGGTGCTTTCATCTTTCACACTTCACTGACTTTGAGCTTCAATTTACCATGACTTGATCATGACTCTAACAATTTCAAAAGGTTGTGGTGCATGCTAGGAATGAGCTACAGCAACACAAAAGACATCAAATTAAAGCTTGTGACTTTATCTTTCAGGAAATACCATCCAGGGAATGTTTGCTAGAACCCTGCTAGACGCATCAGATTGCATACTTTGTCACATTGACTTGTGTGCAGAGTCCAGCAAACCACAGATGCACTGTGCTGCATCTGGCAGGGTTAAATAAGGTTATATAATCTCAATTTTCAAATTTCACTACTTTGTATTTTCCACATTTTCTGTGATAACAGCCTGTAATTCTGTGCTAACCAAGCTAGCAAAGAAAATCTGCACTAACCGAGCTAGCAAAGAAATTCTGTGCTAACTCAGCTAGCAAAGAAATTCTGCATTAACCAAACTAGAAAAGAAATTCTGTGCCAACCGAGCTAGAAAAGAAATTCTGTGCCAACCGAGCTAGAAAAGAAATTCCGCACTAAGCCCGTAACTTGCGGAATCCTCAGTTACAGGAGGTATTGTGCACAAGCCAGAATTCCTTGCTACCCCGAGAAATACGCTAAGCAAATTTTTGGCTATAGTTCTCGGCAATTTTTCCCTAACCGTCACCAATTCTATGAAATGGGGTTGGAGATTGAGCCCTCTGATGCCTCCATGAAATCTCGGACCAGTATGAACACGTACACGTAGTTTAGGCAATGACTATAGATTTCACCCCTCCCCCCCAGAGTCACATGTATCAGCCATGATATTACTTTACTGAGAAAAATAACACCAATGTGGACTTCATGCACCTGCAGTATATCATTAGCACATTATCAGATGCTTATTCTATAAACCACAGTTCCACTCCATTTAAACAGCCCTAAATCTTACAACACCATGAATACCAAGCAGGCAAAGTTCTGGATAATATGATACAACACATGACTGATGACAGGGCGGTCTAGGGGAAGACTCTGCTGTACAGACAGCTGGACATTTTTTCTTCTCAATTCCACAAATACTCCCCCTACATCAAAGTTCCTCACTGATGACTGTTAGACTGTGATGTGATGGGGTGGCAAAACATGGGGACGAGGGAAGGTTGTAATTATGTCTTATCATCTGCAATAGGCCTGGGGGTATACAAATCAATCAACTGTGATATAACTAGTGCTCAATTTGACAGAATACATCACCTATACAATCCACCACCACCAACATGCACCTGAGGTTCCTTGATGAAGAGGGGAGGGAAAGAGACATAAGTAAGAGCACGTGTTGTGTCGATGCATCTAAATGGAATTTGATTACAGAGGACTTTGTGGTCAAATTTTCTGAGATTATACAGAAAATTTTTTAAGTCACATTGTTAAAGGTACGATATGGCTTTGGTAATGACCAAAAATAAAATTTGTTTGATGAATTATAAAATTTAAAAAAAGTCGTATCATCATTGAGAGATCACCACAATGTCACTTCCTAGGTTGTATTGGGAACATTGGGCGTGATCCCTGGCTATACAGCATTATGGGTTTATGACTTCTGACTACCCCCCCCCACCACAACAAAGACACTAGTTTGGGAGACCACCAACATAGGGCAAGATATATAGCTCATCAGTTGGTAGAGCGCCAGCACGGTATTCCAGAGGTCGCAGGTTCGAATCCTGCTCCTGCCAGTTTTCCTTGAAAATATATCCAGATTTACCTAGTCAGTTTCAGTTGTGGATTGTTTGATGAAGTAAAAAAAGAAATTGATTAGTTTCAATCCGAAAGCTTATCGTCTATAAAGAGGGTACCAGTACCGATCCTCCCGAGAAAAGTTTCTGTCTGAAATACCATCATCTTCGAGAAAAATTATGCAGACCTCCATAAATGCCATCATGGCTAATATTGATTTCAACAAATGAAATCAGCACATTATGATGACACAAGTTCGCTATTTTATGCATTACTCGGACACTCTCGATAGAAGTGACATTTAATTGATTGTACATAAACCATCGCTACCGATGGTTTGTGTACAAATCAGAATGAGCCAATAAGGAAACAGCGCCGATGATTTGTGCACTGACGGTGTATAAAAAGGCTGGCTACCTAATGGATTTTTTGTCTTATGAATAACCCATGCACGTGCAGAGATGAGGTTTTCTATATTTGTTTTCCGTGGGACTCAGCTTGAAAAGCACTTTGTGATCATTTACATGTTAATATACAACATTTGGCAACATAAAAAACAAAACTACTGAATTCATCAAATACCTTACTTGAGTGTAAGTAAATAATAGTCTCATCAAGCATCCTGTGAAATCATGGCACCTGGTGTGCTGTCATTTTCAAGAAAAGTGGTTTTTGTTATCAATTGCCAGCGATGGTCGGCCGACCATCACTGGAAAAACTGTTCCCCGACCTGATAATTCCCTGACATCTATAAATTACACTCTGTTTTGTCAGAAGTAGGGTCAGGGAACCAGACTACAAGAACAGCATTTTTTTCTCTCTTTGTTTTCCCAGCATCTATGCACACAAAACTTTAAACCGATCAGCGTTACAGTATTTGCTATAAAAATACTAACCCCCAAATCCATTTTATTTCTGAAAATTTGAACAAAAGCAAATGTTGTATACTACTTTTAACAGCAGTCACATCCAGACGGGTTTATTCAGTGAATGCAAAATGTTCGGAGTTGGGACACCTTGACAAAATAACCTGGGAAACTAATCCTACATGTAGCAGCAACCAGGTGTCACAGGATCCGGTTGTGTTTCATTTGATACTTGACAAGCTTGTCAAGGACCTCTTTCCCTCCCTCAAAAATGTAACACCTCAGCAAAAGGCCAAGAGGATATCGGGCTAAAGTTACATGTACACATTGTACACCTATCAAGAGTGTCAGTGGAGCGAGTGCTGAAATCAACCAAAGAGAGACAGGAATTGAAGGGGATCATAAGACCTTCAATCCAGTTGTTGTTTATGCTTAAGGGTGGCATGGGTGGCTTATGCATAAAGTGCTCGCCTCTCACCAATGTGGCCTGGGTTCGATTCCCGGCTCGGACCATATGAGTAGAGTTGTGCGTTGGTTCTCTCCTGTGCCACAAGGGTTTTTCTCTTAATCCCCCTGGCTTTCCTCCCTCTGGAAAAATCAAACACTTTCAATCTCTGGCTGTGCTCCGTGGTTGGGTTGATGTGGCCGGCTGCCAGAGGCGCCTTTACGTGCCAGCGACTCGACCACGTTGTAGTAGCCGCGTCCTTCGCAATTCAGCACCCCAGCTTCAAGTAAGGATGATTAGCCTCCCAAATTATTATTATTATTATTATTATACAAGGTTCGACAAGGCAAACTTTCAAAAGGCAAACTTGACCAAAACCGCATCTAAGGTTAATTAAGTCATATAAATGCAAAATCCCATCCTTTCCCAAATCACATCCAGGATTAGGGAGCACAAGATCCCAAAATCCTGGAGATCGCGGGCTCAGGACGGGATTTTGGCCAGGAAGCCTTTAGCATTTCAGAGTGTACATTTATATCTTACTATATAGAGCTTGCCTAACTGGATTTTTATACTGTTCTGTTTGAAAAGGTATTTTGTTCCAAATGGGTCCAAAGGAAGAATAGACCAACTAAGTCCATACAATGTCTAGTGTCTGAATGGAGGCTACATGTACATGTACATATTATTGGCTTTTTGCAATGTACATATGGGTCATTCTATAAATTTGGGGTCCAAAAGTGTGACATGTTTTGGTGTCCCTGTTACACCTGACCTGTGTAATTTCCCATCAAGTATCATTAAAATTGACTTCACACTATTTTTTTTTTACTTGTTTGGCAGGTACTTTGCTTTACATAATCACCCTTGGAGATAGATAGAAGGTATTAAAGAATGTGTCCCATTTGCAAAATCTTATCAGATGTAACAGGGGACACCAAAATTGGACCCCTGATTTATAGAATGACCCAAATATAAAGTTGACTTGCTCGGAAATCAATTTGTTGAGGATGAGCAGGCAGTGCAAGACAAAACATCTCAATTCTTTATACCAAAAGCAAATCTTTTTTTTTTTTTAACTGCAAAGAAACCCGCTGATGAATGGGATGTCAGCACACTGCAGCGTGCGGAAGTGCATCCACCACACTCTGAAAGCTTTTCCCTGTCCATGTATACATGTATGTGTGTGCTTATGGCTGTGCTATAAGATACAGTCATCTATACCTCTATCTGGGGATAGCCAGCTGGACTAATAGACCCGGACCCCATGCACTCTGTATCAATTACTCCGGCCTATTTTCCTCTTTATTTCAGAGCAGAGGAGCTATCATCGCTGGCATCAATTTCCGGGAGGGTCAGTGGAGATGGAGAAGAAACACGTACAGTATCCGAGTTCCATGAGTGGACAGGATAAAACGACAGGAAAATTAGTGGCAGTTTACGGTGGAGTAGTCCCGCTGAATGCCCGGCTTTCCCAGCAGGTGGTCTACCCATTACGGGTGCCTGGGTAAGATCATTTTTTTGCTGAAGAATCCAGCTGATGATTATAAGAGCCTGAATCTCATAATTTCCTTGTTTTGGTCTGTTGGTCAACAGCCAACTTGATTGTCTCGATGAGACGGTCGCTCGCCCAGGGAAGGTACATGTATCTCACACTGCAATTTGGAAAACACTGATGTTACCAACCCAAACAAATGTATTCAATTTTGTGCAGACAGTGATCATACTCTATGGCAATCTGCCCCAGCTGGAGTGGGCGTTGAGAGGTGGAAAGGTGCACAAAATTTCAGTAACAGTCAAACTGCACGACAGGAAATTTGTAAGCGCAATTCCATATGTATGAGTGAACAGCAATGGGCCTTTTCACACTAGACAAAATCTCAGGGGTGGCCCAGGGGCGACGCGGGGGTGAGAATGTGTGAAGCTTCACACTAGCCATTTTCGCCCCGGGGGCCACCCCCAAGATCGGTCTCGCCCCAGGGCGAACTCACCCCTGCTCCAGGCCAGGGGTGAGATTTTTCAACCCGGGGCGATCTCGATCTCGGGGGTGGCCTCGGGGCGAAAATGGCTACTGTGAAACGTCACGCATTCTCACCCCCACGTGCTGGGTTTCGTACAACCCGGGTTGAGAAACAGAGTTTGGTCCTGACATAATTTACATAAGAGGACCAAAGGTCATGTCAAAGCGTGTGCTATTGTTGTACAGCATCTTTTGACAACGTGATCTTGACTCATTTCACCGAGCTATTTGCCTTAAAAAAGTATACAAATATAGCAGCAAAAGACAGAGCGATTCGTATGCCATGTCATCAGACGTCAGAGAAGCCATTTTCTTGTTTTGTAAAATTGCATTATGGGATTGGTTTTCCGCTGCAGCTTGCACGCTTCCAACTGGGATTTCTGGGTTAAGGCATTTACGCATGTGCAGCGCCTAACATGAGCCGCGGCCCGGCCCGACTGCACGTCAAGTGTGAAACGTTCATGCCCAACCCCGCCTGGGGCGAGATCGCCCCGCGGTTGGCTGAGGTAGGTTTGCACGAAAGAAGTGTGAAACGACACGGGGTTGAACTCGGGGGTGAAAATGCCGGGGCGGGGTGGAGTTCGCCCCGGGTTCGGCGCTGCAGTGTGAAAAGGCCTAGTGAATGCTACAGCAAGGACTTCAATTTAAGCTTCTTATACAAAAGTGTCACACTGTGAATCCCCTTGGATGTGTTTTTCTGTTCAAAAAGGACAGGGAGATTAGGACGATGTGATTTTGACACGACCAACTTGATTCAAAATCGCATCTAAAGTCTGTGAACTACTGTCCCGCCTACAGGCAGACAAAGAGTGACTTCTGGGTTTAACCGATTAAACTTGTACATGTGATTCTGGGATCTGGATGTGATCTTGGACCAGGGTCGGCTGATTTAAATTACATTGATTCAAGTCAGCCAACCCTGATGTAAAAAGGCATTCAGGTTGGCCGATATAAAAATTGCATTGATTAAAATCACTGATTTAAATCGCAATTTAAATCAAATGATTTTATTTTTATTACTGATTTAAATCACAGATTTTTTGTAAAAGTCTTATTTTAGCAAAATAAATCAGGTTTGGCTGACTTAAATCGGCCAACCCTGTTTTGGATCCCGATTGTTAAAATCACATACACCTATCTACATGTATCCTGATCATTTTGAATAGAAAAATCACATTCAGGGGTTTCACAACCAAATTGCTCAAATGACTGAAAGTGGACTTTATCTCTGACTTGTTTTAAAATGCAGCTAATTATCACAGGAATGATTTGAACTAGAATTTTAATGAGTCAACCGTCTTTCCCTCTGGTACGTACATGTACCTGCACTTTAAATGTCACATGAATTCAAGATCTCTGCCCAAGAGAAAGTTAAGGGCACACTGTCTTTGAAACCTGGCTAGGCTTCTAAGTTCTTCCTCAGGTTTAATCACGGACACGCACAATCCAGTAAAAAGGAAAAAAAATGCAATCACCCAGAACCACCTGCACCCTATTCCTAAACAAAGGTGGGTTTCCGTCCCATACTTTTCCTCCAAGACAGAGGACACCTTTGACATATAAGGCAATCAGCTGAACAGACGATGGTGCCTCCAACCAAACGCTCCTCTAATTGGCTGCCATCACAAAATTGGAAAATATTTTCTCAGGTGTTGGCCATGTATTTGATTAGCCATGGATATCCCAGACGGCTGATAGCACAAATTCCCCCAGAAGATTTTCATCACACGGAAGGTGGGGGGGGGGGGGGGGGGGGGGGGGGGGGAGCGATGTGGTCGACGATTGTCCAATGGGGTTACAGGATGATAAATCAAACACGGAATCAATTACAACCAGATTGATGTCAACACTTTCCAAAGTCTGACGCTTTTACAGTAATAAGGTTTCTCTTAAGCCTCCGATGTGTTCCACAAAATCACATACATGCTAAAAATACATCACACCGAAACTACGGTTCCAATTCCTGCATCATCCTTGTTGCACCTGCCGGACAAACAACTAATGCATTGTACATAGGCCTAATTAGAGTGATTCACAACGCAGCTAACTACAGTTGAACATGAGATGCCATTTATTTCAATTCCACTGTCGACAAATCACTCATGTTTTCACATTCACATCTGCAGTACTTGAAAAGAATTCATAAGCCTAACAAATAAAAACGGTTGGGCAATTCCACAGCAATAGGGACAAAACACTACAATGTGCTTTTTTATGTTTGGATTGCATTCTGCATGTACCCTGGACAAGAAATCTCTAGGGTTTTACTAAATTACCTCTCAATATTTGTTTATATAATATTTTTTAACATAGGACATTTTGTGTGATTTCTCTAACATTAGTGACGTAACGCAAGTGATGTCACCAAGCAGCGATTTGATGCAAGTCCTGCGTAGATTGCTTGATTTGAATTAATGTTCATTTAAATTTTCAGCTCATATGTATGTGTTTAAAAAGATGTACTTCTAAATGTACTTTTAAAGTGAGTTCAACCAGTTTTAGAAGACAATCGGTGCTAATGGTACCCCTAAATAAACCATGTCCCTTTTTGCTAATGTTAGTGAATCCCAATAAACTGAATGTTCAGAAAACAGGAACCAAAGATCCGAGTTGTTCTTTGTATCTCTTGGTATGCCTCACCACCATTTTGTGTCGTGGCAGTTTTGTCTTGAATTGGTCAATAAACTTTCAAGCTGTGAGGGATGAAAGTGACATGACAGTTTAAAAATCTAATGTTAGTGACGTTGGAATTGCCATTTGTTAAATGTAGTGTACACGATTGGTAATCCTCTAATTTTTTTGTTACTGAATTATTACGAAATATCTTACTAGACTGTAAGTTAATAGTAGTCACAATCATCCTGTCAAATGATGGCACCAGATGTGCTGTTGTTGTCAATAAAAGTGGAAATTTACACAATGTATATCATTTTCCAACGATTTCCAGCTGAAATTTTCCACAACTGTAACCATAACCCTGCTAAAATGCAACAATGGTAGACAGCTGTTGCAATTTGTTGGATTTAGCATACACTACATAGTGTGTTGGATATTGTTGGATATTATTGGATATTATTGGATACTGTTGGATTCTGTCATATTTAGCAGGGGGGAAGCGAAGCTACACTGTAAAAACGCTGGGCAAGGAAAAATTTGGCAAATATGATTTACCCAGAGGTTGGTCATTTTTATTACAAATGTTGGTTATTTTCCAAAAATATTACCCAACACCAGGTGCTCTAAATTTTTAATTTTAAAAATACGTTTGAGAAAAAATGTGTAAAATGTGATGCGATCAAGCAAAATCAGTCTGAAGTAGTCCCTGGTCAATTTTGAGATTTCCACATATTCATTTGTAGCCTACTTCAAGCTCCATATTAGTGAAAACCCCATGTGAATACAACCTTTGGTTAAAAAGTTACAAATATTTGAACACCAGCACATTAAAAAGAAAGAAACTGAGAAAATCAAGTTTAAAGTTACAGTCCTTTAAGTGAGTCGTTTTTAGCACATTTATAATAAATGTCATATTTTCATGTGAAAGAAGAATGTTTTTCCCTTCTGTTTTTGTAAAAAAAAAAGGTCAATTTTGATTTTTCCACTACGAACATATTTTGGCCCATATCTGAAAACAAGGGTTGCCGAGATCCGACTGATTTTGCTTGATCGCATCACAAATTTGACCAGATGCTTCATAACTCAATTACCCCAACTGAGTTGGTCAAGTTTTGTTTGTCAGCCTGGGCAACAGTTTACCGAACAAAATGAACAACCTATAAGGGAACAATAGCTAGGCCTACCTTTTCTCTGGTCTGTTTGTGTCAAACGTTTGGTCATCATTGGGGATTTTATTTAAATGTGCCGAATTAAGAAAAAAACTAAGCTAACAAAATCTACTTGAAGAAAGGACAGGCTCGGTGGTTAGTTAGCGTTTGAAGCAGAGAATACACACCACATTTGTTCATTATATAAGCTACCAAACAATACAGTGATTTAACTTGAGCACTTCAATATGTGGTATATTTCGGAAGTAAATTGGTCTGGATTTGACAAATTTCTGGGTTTTGGGCGAGTACGTTTGCGCGTGCCATGGGTCTAATCAATTATTTAAATATGCAAGTGCGATCAAACCGCCGGGTTAAGCACACATCACATCGAATAATAGCCGCTGAGTAGATCGAGCTGTCTACGCTCTCAACTTGTTCAACATTAAGTAGAAACTGCCCGGAAGATCTCATCTTAAGAGCTGGCTCACCAATGGTTGACAAGATATTTTAGTAAGGTGATCAGTGATTCACATAGGCAACCAATACCATGCATGTCTTCGATGGTAATCGTTGTTTCTTTGATAATATAACTACTTCGTAGTACCATGGAGTAGGCCGCCTGGACGGTCGATCTACAGGCAGCTATAAATGATTGATGTGAGGCTTTCATCCATTACTTGTGCACTGTAATCATGCTGTCAATGTTGGTGAAGATGACTGTAATGAATTTAAGTGTAACACTAACCAGACCCTAGATAGGCCTACATTGTATTTTAGCTTAAAGCTAACTTGAGAAACCATCACGACATCGGAAAATGCCCTAAAGACTTTGAGTTGATTGAACATAAAATATAAAAAACAAAGAGACACCATAAATATGTTGAGAAAAAAAGACCAATAAAAAATAAAAGAGGGCCCCAATTGTGGGGCAAAAGCTTTGACCAATAAAATATAGAAATCAAGTGACCATCTATTGTTCAAAATGAAATAACCAATAAAATGCACAATTTGCATGACCAACTATTGGTGAAAACTGGTGAACCAACCATTTGGTGAAGCTGTTTTGACCAACAGCAGCTTGCTAGACAGTTGTGAAGTTTTTGTTATGGTGTACATACATGTATCTGTTAGATTTGGCTATTCTTAGCTTGGGTGGAAAGCTAAATATACCTGTTGGATATCGTCGTAGAGGGTAGGGTGGAATCAGACTTCTATTTTTTATTTGGCTTGGCTCATTTTGTTGGATTCAGCAGGTTAGCTGCAAAATGCCATGGCTGGTGTGTAAAGTGGTAGATGGCAGAATCCAACAAAATTTGCTGTTGGGTTGTTGTATATATAGCAAGCTTCTCAGTTCAGTTTGGTTGGAAACTGTTGGATTTAGCAGGGCCATATGAAATACAAGGGGGTTAGGGTTAAAGTTGGATGTTAAACTGCCAACTGGCCTAGCCGAGTTTGTAAAACACCCTTTTAGCTATTTAATGGTTCGTGCCTCATGCGAGTAGTGCTAAAAATGTCCTTATATGGAAATTGACGGCGTGTGACATATGGCGTGATGTGGTGCAGAACGCAGCAGTGCCAGTGTAGTGTGAAATTATGGACTCTAAATACGGACGCAACAGTAGTATTGCGCTTGCGTAATTGGGAGAGTGACTGGTCACGCGAGTGTTTAACCAATAAAAGGAACCAGATTTGAAAGGAGTCTAAATTGCATGTGACACCGGACAAAGTGTTTAAAACCGGTTGGTGTTTTATCGGCCGTTTAAAAACACCCCCATGACGGGCTTTGCACAAATAGGAATGGGTAAACTGTCTTAGGTATTTATGAATAGAATTTGAAGCTAAGGGGCTATTTTTTGTGTGTGGAATATCTCACTGGAAAGCTCATAACTATATCTACATCGGTAATGCTCACAAATTAGCAATTCAATTTGAAAATGTATTTGTCAGGGTGTCATCACAACACCTAAAAGCACACGGATGACGGCTACAGCCAGGGTTTCAAAAAGACCACAGGGGGCCAGTTTCACGGAGCTGCTCAGCACAAAAATTTGCTTTGCACCAAAAAGTCTTGCTTTAAAACAGGTTACCATGCAGCCTGGCCATGGGATTTTCATGCTAAGCAAACAACAGCTGAATGCCAGCCACAAGCGATACACTTCACATCCAAATTTGGTTGGTAATCCTGTATTTACCAAGGAAGACTTTTCATGCTAAGCAAATGTTTGTGCTTAGCATCGCCGTGAAATTGGGCCCTGTTTGGTTATTGTGGGCATTGGCTATACACAAGCCCATATTGCATACCGACGCCCTATTATACAATAGCCAGGCAGAAGGGGTTTTAAAGGATGTTAATTTTTTCCTACTTACATAATTTGCCCCAAATCTTTTGTGTAACTTGTGCAGTTTCAGGTCGATTCCCAAATGACCTCTAATAGGTCACACAATGTTTCAAGCCATGGTTCTGTAGTTTTGCTTAATTGCAGTCAGAGGTTATTTGGAAGAAATCTGACACACCAAAAATGTCTATTGGTCAATTTGGCTATTCAGAAAATTAATAGAACAGTAATTGGTGATGGTTATCAGCTATTTCTCTATTTCAGCGATGTAAATGGCATACTAATTTCCACGAATAATGAATACTAAGTGACCTACAATATCGGACAAAACTTGAGACACCTCAACAGTAGACCACCATCCCCGTTCACCCCTCAATATTCAGCTTTGTCCCAAGTGGGGACAAACCTCAAAGTAAGAGTTGTCATGGCAACAGCTCTCCACTGAGCAGCAATTACTCATTCTCTTATTCCGCAGCACTCCTGCATATCAGAATTTTTAGAGGGCGCCCTTTATGTGGCAGAACCGCCATAAATCAAATTCCCGTTTTTAATGTTTTAACTGCAGTTTTTAAGCCAATAAGTTCGTTTACCATAGTTGTTTGTCTGGTAACGTATGTGTAAGTACTTCAAGTGACTATTGTGTCAACGATTTTCAACTGATCTCATCGGATTGGACTGATTTTTGGTGATTCGTTCCTTTCATCGAAGGATTGATTTGAGTGTGTAATGTACGTGTGTGTATCAACAGTGTGAGTTACATGCATTGTATATATCCCAGTGTTTCTTGCCTGGTAAACAATCTGGGTGCACGCGCACACACACATACACACCCACTCATTCTGCCTTGCCAGAACACTTTTACCCTGATAGACTGACTATGTGCCGCTACACCAGAGAATTTCTGCTGAACATTGGCAATCACTGTTCCAAAAACAAAGATGGCTGCAGAATTGACCCGGATGTATGGACAATCATCAAAGCAGCACGTATTGCGAATGTATCAAAACGCGGATGCAGAGCAGGTAAAAACAAGCAAAGGACTATAAAAACTTATATAACTGTACGCCCAGTTAACCCATCAAGTAATTATCTTCAAGGTGTTTGCCTCCCAAATTTAGTAACATTACCAAGGGAAAAAAAAGAACAACAAACAACAACCTTGCCTGTTGTTTATTTGTGTAACCCACGATCCCTAGTAAACAAGTTTGATGAATTCAGAACGACGTTACTACACCTTAATGTGGATATAGCTGGTATATCAGAGACTTGGTTTAACCCCAATACACCAACTGAACAATTTGAAATTGATGGATTCCACCTCCAAACAAAGTGTAGGAGCTTGCAACGTGGTGGAGGAGTAGCGTTATACATACGGGAAATGTGGTGCCCCCAATCTCCTAACATCAAGGTTCCTGACCATCTTGAAGTGGTGTGGATGAAGGTGAGACCCTACCGCCTACCTCGTGAGACATCTCTACTGTTCTATGCTGCAGTTTATTCACCACCTGATAACCCACATGGACATGATTTAATAGACCATCTATTGGATGGTGTTGACTACATTAATACTAACTATCCTCATGCTGGTGTCACTATATTGGGTGACATGAATCGACTGGACATAAGTGAACTTTGTACAGGAACTGGATTTACCCAAATCGTCAAGCAGCCAACTCGCAATACAGTCATTCTTGATAAGATTATCACTAATACAGCCAAACATTATCGCACGCCAGAAACCAGCTCACCCATTGGAATGAGTGATCATTCCTCAGTTCTTTGGGTCCCTAAGACGCGATCAACTCCCAACACAACACGCACTCGGATTGTTCGCCCTATGAAAGACTCTACAATCCGGGATTTTGGTTCATGGATTGTTAACCATGACTGGGAAGAGGTCTACACCAAGCCGTGTGCTGCAGACAAGTGTTCTGCCTTTTATGATACTCTTCAGGGGGCTATAAACACCTACTTTCCAACCAAATCCATCAAAGTCCATTCTGAGGATAAGCCATGGATGACAACATACATTAAAAAACTCATCGTGAAAAGACAGCAAATGTTCTACAGTGAGCATCGTTCTCCAAGATGGAAGCAGCTTCGCAACAAGGTGCGACGCATGATAAACAAAAGTAAGAGAGACTACTACACCAATCGCGTTCAAGAACATAAGAAAGCTAACCCTGCTGAATGGCATCAACAGATTCGGATTATGACAAATAGGACGCAAAAGGAAACTATCATTAACCCCCCACCTGGTGTTAATGAGCACAACTCGAAAGATGTAGCGAATTGCATCAACGATCATTTTACTTCTATATCAAGTCACCTCAAACTACTTAATATTGTTCCAGTACCGGTATGCTGTCCAGGTCCTCAGTTAAATCTAAGAGTGCAGAACTATCAGGTCTATGCAGCGCTCAGGAAGACTAAAATGGGAAAATCTGCTGGTCCAGATGGTGTCTCTGCCAGGATAATTTGTGAGTTTGCTTATGAGCTCGCTGGTCCGCTAACAGACATTTTAAATAACTCGTATTGTGAAGGAGTCGTCCCACAACAGTGGAAAAAAGCAGTCGTAGTCCCAACTCCCAAAACTACACCAGCTACTTGGGATAAATTGAGACCCATATCATTGACTGACCATTTCGCTAAGATCGCTGAGGGATTCATCACTGAGTGGTTATTGCATGATATCAACAGCAGGATTGATTCAAACCAGTACGGCAATCGGAAAGGTGTATCAACAACTCACTACTTAGTGAAACTATTGGATACCCTTCACAGAAATGCTGATAAACGGGGCAACACCAGCACAGTTGTAATAACTGATTTCAGCAAAGCCTTCGATTGCGTAGATCATAACATACTCATCAACAAACTCAACAACCTTGAAGTTCGTCCGTCTGTCGTAACATGGATAGCTAGCTTCCTGAGCGGTAGAGAACAGTGTGTCCGCTACCGTGGCGTAACAAGTGATTGGAAATCACTCAGTGGTGGAGTCCCTCAAGGAACACGCATTGGCCCTCTTGCATTTCTTGTACTCGTCAATGATGCAGTAACAGATACCCCACTCACAGTGTTGAAGTACGTTGACGATTTGACATTGATTGGGCATAGTAACCATAAGACGTCATTGGGAATGCAAAGCCATCTTGACAACCTTACCGAGTGGGTTCAGAACAACCACATGAGACTTAATGTAGATAAATGTACTTCCATGGAAGTTTCTTTTGCAAGGGAACCTCCAACCCAACCACCGCTAACAATCAACGATACTCCACTCATGACTGTTGATGTAGTAAAGATCTTGGGACTGCAAATAACTAAAGATCTAAAATGGGACACTCACATCAAAACTATCATAAAAAAAGCAAATGGCAGACTTCATGTGATAAAGACATTAAAGCACTTTAATATGCCATTACATGACCTGATTACAGTTTATTCATCTTATGTTAGACCCATAGTTGAATATTCCGCTCCTACTTGGCATTCGGGGCTAACTGCTGGAGAAAGTGAGATGCTTGAGAAAATTCAACGCAGAGCATGTAAGATCATGATGGGCAGACAATACATGAGTTATGAAAATGCATTAGTCGCCTGTAACCTCAAAACTCTGGTTGAAAGGAGGGAGCAATTGTGCATCAAATTTTTTCAATCACTAACTGCATCTAAAGAATTCAGCAGCTGGCTGCCACCAAGTAGGAGAGATGTTCATCATAGGGACCTCAGAAATTCCAACAAATTCTCCTTACCATTTTGTAAGACTAAGCGGTACCAAAATAGTCCGATCATCTATATGACAAAGACCTGGAATGAAAATCACTAATTATCTTTGCCTTGCCACTATTGATATGTTTTCCCCTGTTGTTTACCTAACCTGATTTCGTTCCATCCCCTCCCTTTCCAATTCCCTTATTATCTTCCCTTGATCCCCTCCCCCTGTTGTCTACCTATCTGTAACCACACCCCCTGTCCTTACCGGTTCCAATTTTTTTTTTCTTTTATATCTGCTTTTTTCGAGAATTTTATCGATTATACATGTAATAATATAATGATGAGAATTGGTTATGGTTGTAAGGTAATATTCCATCCAATTTGTCTATTTTCCTTTTTATAGATATTTATAATTGTTCTTACTATCATGCATAATCATTTTCCCTATCCCCTTGTAGATCTCTCCCCCCCCCCCCCCCCTCCCTCCTTTCCCTCCCCACCCTTCCCACTCTCCCAAGTTAGTTATATATAAAGTTTGGTGCTATTTGAATGTTTACATTTTATGTATTTATTCTGCAATTCCGCTTTTGGCGGCGAAAGAATAAAATAATAAACCATGAATAATAATAATAATAATAATACCACATGAAGAGGGAAATCAATCACATAGTACATCCTGAAAACACAATTCCCACTTCAAGGATTCCCACATGTTTTTTTGTATACTCCGCTGAAACCCGAGACATAAGCCATCATTGAGGTTGACATTTGCCTCTGTCTTCCAATACACAGACAGGATAAAGTTGTTGTCCCCCCCACCCCCTCCATCACAAGATGAATTCAATTTCATTCTTGATGAATGTACGTCTAAAGAGGGCAGTCGGGATTGTGCATGAGGGTAGGCTGGAGACAGAAGAGTTACAATGTAAGCAAATTGGACTCTTCAGATGGTAATGAACCCATCCAACGATTGAGCTGACAAATGAACATCTCACTGTAGGAATGCTATCAACTTGTCATGAATACTAATCTGGCTCCAAGCATTGTCCTTGACTCCATGATGATCGACCTGCCTGCACATTTTTTAGCAAGGTGTTAAAAAGCTCAGCACCTGCTTGATTGGGTGTTAAACCTGGAAGTGGTTGTGGGATGGACATATATGGGCTCTACACAAACTGCATAGCGCAACATTTTCACACTTGTGTGAAAAAGCATGAATGTTTTCCCACTTGTGTCAAAACTTGGGTGAGAAAATGCTTTCCCGCTTGTGTCAAAAGGTGTGAAAATGTTTTCCCTCTTGTGTCAAAAGTTTTTCTTGCTTGTGTGAAAAGGGCATGGACATTTTTTTCCCACTGTGGGAAATTGTTTTCACATTTTGTGAAATGAAAATGCATTTCCCGGGAAGATAAAAAGTGTGAAGAGAAATTGCAATGTACTGTACATGAGAAGTTTCCGGTACCCCTTTTCTACACGTACATGTAATAGCCTAATCACCCAATAGATGTGCGTCCATTTCCTTATTACGAACAAGACTTTGCAATGCAGAATCTATAAAAACACAATTACATCCAGCAATAGATATAGCTGTCAGACTATAGCCCATTTCACACGAGTGCTGGATACACGGGTCCTGTGCGATGAAATCGCATCGATGTCACCAACGCACGGATTCGGTGCCGTGTGAAAGTGTATCCTTGCCACCAAATCGTATGGGTCCCGTGCGGTTCGTGACAGGGATTGAGACCTTTTCCAAAAGTTCGCATCGACACGACATCCATGCGACGATCACCGAGATTGGTCGTGTGAAATGTATCGATGTGATTCTCGCGAGGATACGACGCGTGAATCACTATATACGCATGTGCAGTTTGCTGTTGCTCAGCTACAAAATGGCGGTTCACGAAAACATACTGATGTAACTACTCCTGCATTTGATCAACAAAAGACGCCAAGTCGGATCACGAAATCGTGATATGACGTCTCGCAGAAAGAGATACATACAAGGGTAATCTGCAACAGGCGAGAAATGTTTCATCGTTGAAGAATACGTGCACAAATGTTCGTGGTTGTGCTGAAAATGCGCATGTGTAAAGCCACATTAGCCTTTTTTAAATGCGTCAGAATTTCGTGGTTGTTTTCATGTTTCGATGTGTTGGTATAGCCATGGAGGAATAAAACACAGCAGAATGGTCTGCGACTGTAATTACAAAGGCAAGGGCATGTGTTTTCTACTTCTAAATGTTAGCCTAGTTGTATTTCCTGACTAAATATTAGGAGAAAAGTTGCTTATTAATAAAATTTGTCCAACTGAGATCATCATGGAAAGGAATGCCCAATGTTGGTGTGACTTGTACTTGGTGCAAAACGGCACGAATGCGAGACTATCCCAACTCACTGGTTCCAACATCACATACCCATAAAGAATACTAGATGTTAACGGGGAGCCAGCGGCACATCATTTGAACGTGCATGTGGTTTGGCTTCATACGTCTGTTTGCTTTGTATCTCAAAATGATGCGGAATGAAAGCGCAGCACGCGCGTCGCGGGAATATCACTGGTGCGTGGAAATTCCACCGTTCAAAAATTATCGCAGTACCAGCGAATAACAGGTAACCTTTGACCCACGCACGCAAAAGCTACAAAACGAGGGACGTTCGCTACCGGACGTGTTGTATCGTGGGAAAGCCTGCGAGGACATCGCATGCATCGTGGGGTGTCAGACACCTGGCGCCAATCATCGCAGATGTGTGTTTCCAGCACTCGTGTGAAATGGGCTTATGATGTGACAGATACCACTCTAGCAGTCTCGCGCTGAGTCAGACCATCCATCACAGATTTATTTGCATGCAATTATAAGGAGGGGTCACCTACTCCAAAGAACACCTTTACATCTTTTCATCATCGTCTCAGAATTTTGCTGCTCATTATATGGGTTGGAAATGCACGCACTGTCCCAATTTATTCATATAGCCAAAGAAAATCCAAGGATCTACGAGTGATGTGCAAATGATCGGCATGGTGTCTCTCCCATCAAATCGTCTCGAGATGAACTTGCTGTACAGAGTGTATAAAAAAAAGGGTAATCCAAAAACAATGGGCTATTATGTGAAAGTTATGATTTTAACTGTTATTATGGTTGCATAGTATAGTATGGTTCATCAACTTTCCGTCTGACCCTTTGAGACATTCTAGATGACTGAGCAGCATTCATTTCATAGCAATGGCTAAAAATTTTCTTTCTTTTTTCTTTTTCGAAGTTGCAGGCTTTCAATTAAGCAGACCCAGGTGAAAAAGAAGGAGAATAGCAGGATCAAATTTTCAAAAAAAAACAACAGGACACTAAGTAGGACTTTGGAGGACAAAATCAGGATAAAAGTAGGACTTTTGCAGGCTTTCATCAGGAGTAGTTTTTGTTGATAATCATCCACATCCATTGTGCTCACAGCACTGTACTTGTGCTCCATCCTCAACTAAGCTCTTGGAAGTTTTTGCAGTACTCCTGCACCCAAGCCTTCATTGTGTGATTTTTTTATATGACAGCGAGATAACACTGTTGTGAAAAATATTCAATGAGATTTCATTTTTCACAGTTGTGGGACAAAAAGAGCAGGAAGAACAGGAATTTCAAGAAAAAGTAGGAAAAGTAGGACCAAGGTAAAAATTAGGAAAAAGTACAAATACTTGAAAACGACAACTCACTAGGTGCCATGATTTCACAGAATGCTTGAGACTATTACTTACAGTCAAGTAAGGTATATCCTAATAATTTGTTAGTTTGGTGTTTTAATGTTTGCAAATGTTGTATATTACCTAGGCTTTAATGTTACAGCTGATTACTTTTAGATTAACATTCTTCTGATATACCCTACAAACACCAGTAATTGTAATTCTTATGAATGCAATAAACGGGCGACTTTGCTAATAATAACCTCAATAGGGCGACATCAGTTTCGCCCTTTTATAGCATTTTCCGCATGTGCCTTACTAAAAAAATACTCCAAAGGGGCGACTTTCACATTGGGACGACAGTTATATGTCGCCCTAATTGACCCTGTCCCCCTAACCCACTCTTTTGTAGGATTATGTGTCACCCTAACACACAATTAAGGAAAATTACACCTACTGTATAGACTCATCCTTGACTGACCGGAATAACCAGACATAACCCTGCTAAATCCATCAATATTAATATGATTTGACATGCACCCTAGGCAGTTAGGGTTAATGGCCTGTGCTTTGCTGTTTTTCATCCTTCTATCAGGATTGAGTGGGCTTCTTTGGGCTTTACTCAATTTGAAAGTGATATTGTTCATATTACTACAAGAATACAGTATACATGTACATATTTTTTGTACATACACTGTACATGCACTTCAAATTGCTTTTCTGGTGAAACTACCGGTATATATTCACAGTACAGCATGTTCGTGCATATTCGTAGTATGTGCATATTTGTAGTACGTGCATCACAATATGTGCATATTCGCAGTGCGTGAATATTCGCAGTGCGTGGGTATTCGAAGTGCGTGGGTATTCGAAGTGCGTGGGTATTCGCAGTGCGTGGATATTCAGTGCGTGGATATTCGCAGTGCGTGGATATTCGCAGTGCATGGATATATTAACAGTGCGTGTATATACACAGTACGATCTACGTGTGTACATGTATTTGCAGTGCGTGTATATTCGCAGTACATGTATATTTGTAGTACGTGTATATTTGTAGTACGTGTATATTCCATGCACAGACAAGGTGAAACACGTGTAGACAATTAACCTGCAAAGAATGTGTCGGATTAAGATACTGTGAATTTGCTTCTTAAATATGAATTAATGGTTTTTAACGGTAGTGTACACTTTTGGTACATGTAATCCTCCAAAAAACCTTTTTTATTGAATTATTACGAATTACCTTACTAGACTGTAACTTTAATAGTAGTCTCAATCATCCTGTGAAATTATAGCACCAGGTGTGCTGTCGTTTTCCAGAAAAGTAGAAATTTATATCGTTTTCCAACGATTGTTCGGCCGAACAATCGTTCGAAAACTGCCCTCTACTGACTGAATTTAGTTAATCCATGTTGTGTCTAAAATGAGTTAACAATCCGAAAACGGGCGCACGCGTACATGTAGTGTACAGAAGCGATGCGTTGTAACCAGTGCATGCAGTGGATCTTGGATGTTACGCTCGGCCCTCGGCCTATGTACATGTTATGTGACCAATTGAAAACGATCCCATTTACAAAAATTAGGCTTATTTTACAAGAGGGTGCTATAACAAACGCCGTTTTTCTCTCGTTTTTTTCGCCATCCAAGAATGCTAAACTTTGAACAGGTCAGTGGAATGATATTTTCTATAAAATACTAACCCCCAAATCCGACCATTTCTGAAAAGTGCAACAATGACCTATCAAGTACACTACCTTTAACCCTAACAGTCCTGAATCCTCCAATTTCAATATGATTTTCCACACACCCTTTGGAGTAGGGTTAATATGTGACCTGCTCCAGAAAAAGGTGATATAAGTCGCGCTATGCATTTACGTGTAATAACCCTTTCAATGTTGAGAGGGTGACATTTTTTGTCAAAATTGAATTTTTGTTTTTTGCCTTTATTGACATTTTAAATATCTAAAGTTTCAGGTTTGGTGCGCAACAATGTTGATTTCAGTGAATAAAATGAAAAAAATAAGCCTTTTAGAGTACATTGTTCCATTGCATTGTATTGGAACAAGCTATTTCAAAGCCTGTTTTCTCTGTTGTGCAATTTGAACTCCATAGAACTAATTAATATGCAAAAAAGCGATATCTCCAGAACGGAAAGGGCTTTTGGAGCTCTGTACCAAATGAAAGCTTACATTGCGGGCTTTCCAAACATACATGAACTCATTTTTCATATTTTGCGACATAATATACCTTTTTCCAGAGCGGGTCACATATATGATAACACATGACCAAACCATTAAAGTTGCATATATACATATGTAGCATAGTGTTTGTATTTATTATCGGATGGAATTGTTCAGCAGTATGCCCTATGCATATAACCCTCGGAGCCACCAAGGGACTGTAACAACATGACAATTATTTTGTTTTTTTCATTACTAATTTTTGTTCGGCCAATAAGGGTGACACTCCATGTATTCCTCAATCAATGCTTCTAGTTTGAGGTTCTCTGGTCACCTTTAACCTGGGGATTCCCCATTGAGAGCAATAAATCTGAGAAGTACTGGCAGTGCATAGTGACTAAGCCATATGGAATTGTGTACAAACTTGATCCCTTTGTGTACAGCTACTCTTGCCACTGGCAAGGTTGGCAATCAATCACTGTTACTTTGACAGTTCCTTGGGTAAACCACAGCTGCTTCCAACCAATTGATGACCTGTAATGGCCTCAGGGGTTGCTGGTTGGCTCACTATAGCTGTCTGGCAGTCTGGCTGTATGGCAGATACATGGTTTGGGGCCATGGATTCCGACCTTCACTTTTGTTAGTAAAAAAAAGGGTGAACCAACATGTACATTTCCAGTGGGCTTGAATTAGTAATGTGGGCCCAGGGACATCCATTCGACCTTTTTAAAGTATTAGACTTGTATTCTGTCCCCCAAACGAGGGTATATACGCGTAATACAAACGGACTGTTCAAAACAGTCCATAGGATCAACCGCGTGATTTTTTTGACATGGTGGCTCCGAGGGTTAAAGTATCATATAGCACTGGCAGAGCTGACATATTTGCTGCGGGCAGTGTTCACACTTTGTGAGGTTCCACATATACATTAAATAACCCTGTAAAAGTTTCAGATCAATCCCGTCATCCGAGTCGCAAGAAACTAGTGAAAAACCATTCTTTTTAAGGTGATTTTGTGCCTGTTTATAGGGGCTTATTTCGGTTGTTGAAATCAAAATGAGCCACATCTTTTTTGGAGGTCTTAATCCGATACAACTTTCTCGAAGATGACATCATTTCAGACGGAAATATTTCCCAGGAGGATTGGTACTTGTACTATCTTTATAAACCGTCAGCTTTCAGATTGAAACTGATCAATCTGCTTTTTGATTATAACCAAAGCTGTATCATTAAGGACTAAATGAAAGATCTGTCAGATTGCATAGTGCATCCATGCAGAATGAGAAACATTTCAAATTAAGCCTTCAATTCCAACTACAGGATATACTGCCCAGCTGGCAGAACAAATAAAAAGTATTAAAGCATACAATACTACTGGGAGAAAAACCACCTGCAAAACCCGACCTAATTTACATGATTGCAAATTACCTTAATACTAAGAATGTCTTAATCCCCATACAGTGAGGCGCTGGGGTGTCAGGTAAAAAAGATAAAAAAAATCTTTTCAAAGAAAATATTTAGAAGGAAACGAGTACAGACAGTTTATCTTTAAAGATACCAGTGAACTCGTGTCTCAACACAATTTCCCAATTTTAACTTGAAAGTGGTTGACCCCTTTAAAATGTGCCCAAAAATAGCAAAATAAATTCCAACCAAATATGGCGACAAGTATACAAGTGGATAGAGATGATAATAATAGTAAATCACAATTTGTCAATCTCACTTTTGAGATTTGATAAACTGCTTCACGTATTAAAGGAGACCCTCCGTCCAACTTTTGTGACAAGGTCTCAACATATATGTACATCAGCTTTGTGACTTTCGGACTAACTTCTGAGATACAATTTTGAAAGCATATTTAAAAAAAGGTAATTATTATTATTATTACTATTTATTCTGCCAAATTTCAATGAACAACAAAACAACTTTATACAAGAAAACGAGAAAAATACAAAATTAAGAAAAAATACATGAGGGGGAGGAGAGAGTGGTATGGGAACGGGTGGGACTGGTATAGGTGAGGGATGGTTAGGGAGGAGATTGGTGGTATGTGGGGGGGGTATGGAGAGGAGAGATTGGTGGGAGGGGGATATTACTCTGTAAGATTGTCAACAGAGAGTAAACTGAGTTTGAATATCATCCACAAATACAAGTGTACATTGGCTAAAACTTTGCGAAAGTCAAATTGCAATATAGGGGACATTCCACCGTATTCCAACACAAGCGAGGACAGTAGCCTTGTGTACATTTGCACTTTACAATCCTACCCAATCAAGCATGATTTGCCATCCGTACAATTTTCCACAGAAAAGCTGAAACACTATAGGCCGCTAGATAAACTCCATCAATAATGCATTTGCCTATAAACATATGTACATGAATTATTGCAAATGAACTTGTTCAAATTTGTATCAAGTTGACAAGTTCACATCTGCAAGCCCCATTGGGTAATCGGATTGAGGGTAACAAAATCTAGCCTCCAGGTCACTTTTCTAGACTGATCTCTAAATTTCCCCCTCTCACAGGCTTATAAGTGCTTGCCGAGGAACTTCTCTCTCCTTTTCTGACCCAAATACAGCATTCAGCTCTATAAGTGCTTAGTGTTGTTCTTCTTGTGCTAATTTGGTCACGTGAGGGTCCCGTGACAGTTTTCCTTGACAAAACTCTTACACACGCAAAGTCTATGAGACCGCAGGCCGTACTGTGCATGTGTCACACACGCAAGTCACCTAAGCCAGCGACGCAGCTCCTCTACAAATTCATGCTTGTTTTTACAAACGTTAACAAATTAGGGCATATAGTGTACATACATGTAAGGTATGGAATTACATGGAGGCAAAAGACCTGTTGCTGTTATGTATACACCTGTATTGTTTCCCCCTCCCCAGGCTGCCCCACCCCCCTCCCCAGGCTGCCCCACCCCCCCTCCCCAGGCTGCCCCACCCCCCCCCCCCCCCCCTCTGTGGGATTGTCATTTTGGAAGTGATCAAAATCCCCACCCTGGGGCACAACTCTCCTGTATACTCAAAGAAGGAACAAATGTCCACGTCTGGGGTGAAGTGGACCTGTAGGGGGAGGGACCTGTGGGAGGGGAGGCGGATGATGGGAGAAACATATAGGTACACGAGTTTGAGATTTGAAAGACGCACTGCACGCACAAGTGTGTAAATAGCTGCAATCGTGGACGTCCCATTGTTTCTCTTTTGTTTATACTCTTAACTTTTTCGGAAGACCTCCCATTGGTTTTGTACACGATTTTCAATTGTGGACGTTCGGTCAAACGTGGACCCTTTGTCTGCACTCAAATTCTTTTGTCCTAGGTCCACGATTGCCGGTATATACATACTCACACACACAGTAGCCTTTGTATTGCATGTGCTGCCAGTATCTACATGACCGGAGTCATCTTAGATTTGTCTGAGACAACTTCTTATTGTGTTTTACGTACACGAAGATACGAACCACACCATTATGATCAAGTGCCTGTAGTTGAATCCTGTTTGCCTTGGCTAATGCTTATGAACAGCAATAGATCAACTGTCCCTAATGACCCCGGTCTTTGCCCGGAAGCCAAATACGCAAATGCACTTTGCCAAAGAAGGTATTGCCTTGCCTGGGTTCCTTTGGGAATTAAGTTTAATGTTTGCACGAATATGTTTAACAAAAATGTATGCGATATGAGTATCGGCACAAAAAATAAATAATGGTACATGCTAGTACATGCATAGGATGATCAACGACAAAGGAGAAAAAAATCACAGTTGGAAAAAAAATCTTGCAATCACTGAGAGCGGTGTCATGCAGATCTTTCCTTAGAGCAGTAAAAAAAATACATAAATCAGGCCATCCATTCACATCCTTTTTATGGCGGAAAAATGAGAAGAATAAATGAGATAGAAATCTCCATAAATTCTTGGATATTAAAAAGACCAAAACGATTACACAGAAATGAAAATTACTCCAGTGCATACATGTACACATAAGTAATAAACACATGCAATAAAAGGACACCAGAAATACACACAAGAGCTAAATTAATAGGGAACAAAAATCCCCATAAAAGGTCTTTCATTTTTATATTGGGTCAGTTGAGGGCAGTGCCCTGGCAGTGCCTTAGTTGTGCAATAATGCTTAGCCACGACACAGACGGATGCCTGCTACTGAGGATAAGCCTACAAAGTGCTAAACACTGGTTTTCTACCGCAAGTGCCCTTTGGAGAAATATATATTGCCCTTCAACACCAAGAATGCATTTCCATGCCTGACTATTCAAAATGTACAACTTGTTGAAACCTGAGCTTGAAGGTTGATGGAAATATTAATTGGAATAATGCTTTTGTGTGTTCCCTACATGTTTGTTTCTTGTACACTGTCATTTGCCTTTGAGAAAGAACTTGCTTACATTTAAGTTCAAAACATGAGGCCAGCTATTTTTTTTTATTAGGAATAATGCTAAATAACCTTCTGAAACTATGGCGAATTTTAAAGGGAGCACTCTGCCTAACCCATGGTCGGGCAAGGCTGTTGAAAAGCCTGGCCTTGCCTGAGCCTTCCGGGTTTTCGTCTAGCTATTGTGAGCCACAAATCACCTAACAATAGAGCAAGCCTGACCTCTTCCAGGTATACCCAGCACGATATGGGGCAGAGGGGTACCCCCCTTTTGTCCCTATACCCTATACACTCTCTAGACTATTGTTACCTACACATCCCCCCTAGAGATCTGCAAAGAATTCCTGAGATTCCGGGAACACAATGACCAACACAAAAGAGGGGGGTTCCCTCTGCCCCATATCCAGCATCATACATGGCTAGGCCAGGCTGTGGCCCTTCCTGAACTAATCTGTAGTGATTACTTTTGTTGTCATTCCATTCACAGACTGGAGATCAAGTGTGGGTGAACAATGGGAGCTGGCTGGACTCCAGCATTATATGGGCAGTTCATTGTGTACAACCAGGGGGATTATCCAAGCCCAAAGGCCCAGGAATTCCCTGGCCTCAAAGACCACAGTTTTCAGAAAGTGGAAAACATTTTGTGGACATGTGCAAGTCCACACAATGTCTTGAGATCCTGTATTGCATGGATATCTTTTGTTTGCAGGTCCACACAATGAATACTATGCCAATTCAGAGATACATGTAGTGTCCGTCACAAGACAGAACACATGGCTTTTCCGCGGGTTTCTAATTCTCACCAAAATCTACCTTATAAAAGTTTAAATGAAAGTGAATTCATCATGTTGTTTAACAAGATTTTGCAATTTGTACAAAATATAATTTAATTTTTTTTTTTATAAATAGAAATGATGTCATGATAACGTCACCTTGGATTGTGCATGCTTGTGGCACTATCTACCTATCCACCTACACGTATTTTCATGATGATCAGACCTACACCCGTGTTTCAAAATATCACATTTTTGATGACGTCATCCTGACGTCACACATTTTTCACATTAATATGAAAGAATGAGCTAACAAACCTAATAGAAAAAGGATTTTGAATTTAGCATGTTCTGTTGATGCGATATTGCTTCAAGGCTAAAAAACTACGAGGTTTAGGATGACATCATCATGGCATCACTTTAATGTTTATCTAGACCACCTGCGGGCCTACCTAGATATCAACTTTGAACTCGATCAGACCTACGGTTCTCTAGATATGGGCCCTTCAAAAATGCACCTTTAAGATGACGTCACGTGACACGTGATAACATCATTGTGACGTGATGTCACTCTTTGGCATACAATTTCAGCTTTATTAGGGTCTATATGTTTATGTTAAGTTTGATTAAGATCTGAGGTTGTTAGTGACCAAAGTGCCGCCGACAAAATCCATGTACAAAGTCTATGGGGTTTGGAAGAAGAGAAAGCCGAAGAAAAAAATAGAACAAAAACCAAGCCTTTTCTGACTGATTGTCGGGAAAAGCCAAAAAGTAGGTAAAAAATAGGAATTTCATTGAAAAAGTAGTAGGAAAAGTAGTAGTAAGGTAAAAAATTAGGAAAAAGTAGGAAAAGTAGGAATACTTGAAAGCCAGTGCATTTGTGTTAACTGCTCAATCCCACAAAATACAACTGAAGTTGGCAGCTGTTGGATCTTGTACGATGGTCATAGCCGCGGTTTGAAAAAACAAACACTTGGCCAGTTGTCATCTATACGTGCATTCCTGCACGTACTCAATCCATTCATGTTTCACTATAGTGTACTTGAATGGGAGTGTAATGAATAGATGGAGCTTTTTCAAACAAAGCTTTCATTCACACGAAAGGGGGTGGGGGGGGGGGGGGGGGGGCTCCAAGTGCAATGTATAGGACCACTCTATTCAGTGTGGTGCCTATTGTTTGTGTTTATATTTGGCTGCACAGCCCGAACTTGGCATACCAGCTCCCCCCCCCCCCCCCCCTCTCATTAACAGCTGGACACAAGGGGCTAATTCATAATGTTTGTACTGACTGAGGTCTGACCCAAATACCTTTAAAACCAACTATACCAATGGTTTCCAGTTACCAATGCCATCTGGATATAATCACATTACATCCCATGCAAACCCGTAATAAAATGTCATCCATTTTTATCGACAGTGAAGGAAAGCACATTTATCTGCTTCCAAATTCAATTGCGAGCCTCCGCAAGCCATTTCACGTCAGGACTGGGAGGGATTTCGTGTCTGATTTATTGAAGACATGGCCCGAATCTTTTAGGTGTGGAAAACCCACTGCTGAGACTAAATTATTGCCATATAAACAGGAGGGAACGGAAAATGCACACTGTTGACACCAGGTTAATGCAAACAGACATCCAGTATGACAAGCAAGGTTTAAATTTCCTAGGCATTGCTCCATTCTACATCACAGGTAGAGGGGTTACTAATCAAGTGATTACATGAATGGATTTATTTATTTTGTTCAATTACCTTTTTTCACCTTAAATTTTGTTCTACTATTACTGATCTTTAACTGGTACAAATGTTCAATCTACTGCTCGGAGATAAAATAATAAATCTGATTATTAAATGCTTGGTTCAAACTTCTCTTTAAATGGCAGAAAACAGTGGATTACCCAGGATTTGACAAGGAGGAGGGGGGTAGCAATTGTTTTCCAAAAGTGTCTCAATTTTTTCTAAAACGTTGTTCTGAAATATTTTTGCCCAAGAACATAATTTTGAAAATGGGAGGGGGAACATAGTCCGATCTTTTGACGTTGGTGGCATTAAACTAATTGGAAATATACCACAGACAGATACATGTATGCCGCTACCGCCAATTCATGCGACTAAACCATTAAGGGTGAGATTGGCCGAAAATGAAAAATCCACGAAATCTGCAGTGTTTGCACAGGACCCCAGAGCAACGTATGGTCTATGGTTTGTATTTGCCTAAAGGTACCCCTTAAAAGGTACCCCTTTCTATTGGTCTATATATCTACTTTTACTAATAAAGACACCTTTCGGGTTAACACCTCAGGAATTCCAGATTGCAAAAGAGATTCTTTAAAAAAATCTGAAATCAGTAAAAATCCCGACAAATACATGTAAATCCTGAAATCAGGGAAAATTCTGACAAATCTCACCCCCTCAACCATGTAAAAAAATAAAAATTGACAACTTGAAGGGGAGGGGGCCTTGGATGTGCAACTGAAAGATGGCCCTAAAATCACTAAACCCCTTCATCACAGATGTTATAATGAGGCACCAGGATGCTATGCCGGCTTGTGCAGCCAAGCAAAATGGACACAAGAGGCTAACATACACAATAATCCAACAATGCATTGAAAATGCAGAGAATGCATAGCCGTCATCCGGCCAGGTGGTAATTTTCCATAGACATCCATAGACATCCATAGACATCCATAGCATACTGTCCCCATCCCACTAGAGCTTTCCGAGTTAGAAGGCCCTAACTCGGAAAGGAGCACTGCCTTTTTGAGATTTTATGTTGTTTACATTGTTTATCTTGTGTCAATAAACTTAAGATACTATCAGTTAATCCTTTGTTGACTTAAGTTCTTAGCTATATGAGTTATATTTAACACAGAAACATCTGCAAGAATTCTTAGTTTTATTGTAAAAAAATGCCTCAGTTCAGATTTTCTATCCTGTGTAACTACTTAAAAAACTTTGAATCATGAAAAACGGCCGCTGGAAAGCTGAGAACGATAATAAACTTGAGCGAATCGGAAAGGTGATTTGTACGCTGTGAGTAGTACCAGCAAATCCCAGCCTGGAAGTGTTTACTTTAGGATTACAAGCAATTGTTTGGCTAATGGATTACAAAGATAAGAAGCTGGCAAAGGTGTTGGTGTGTCAACACCAAAAGGCAGTGGAGTTGCCTGTTTTGGCTCTAGTGAGATGTTTCCCTCATAGACGTCCATAGACGTCCATAGACGTCCATAGACGTCCATAGACGTCCATAGACGTCCATAGACGTCCATAGACGTCCATAGACGTCCATAGACGTCCATAGACGTCCATAGACGTCCATAGACGTCCATAGACGTCCATAGACGTCCATAGACGTCCATAGACGTCCATAGACGTCCATAGACGTCCATAGACGTCCATAGACGTCCATAGACGTCAGCCGGCTTCAAGGGGTTAAGAGGTCAACCCCTGCAGCCATTTAATGCTACAGGAACCTTTCTGAATACTCCAAAATCCATCAATGTCTAGTAACCCAATGGCTCATTCCTAGTAGTAGAACATTCATGGGACATTTTATACAAATAATGAATGTTTATGAGTGCGATGGTAAGAATAATTTCATGAGATTGAATGTTCCATTCCACGAGGCGAAGCCGAGTGGAATGGGACATTCCATCTGTCACCGAATGAAATTATTCTTACCATTGCACGAATGTGAAACATTCATTATTTGTTTTATACAAAGCCTGAATAAATCCAACAGATTGCATGCATGGATTTCTTGGTGTAACGTTACAACGTGCCGTTTACCTTCTCAGTCCCGCATAAAAACCGCGAGTTATGAATCAGTTAAAGCTTCAATTGTTGTTCCTGCGTGTCTTGCAAATTCATCTAATCGTTTCACTGCATATTTGATTTGTCTCTTTGTATTTGGAGCGTCAGCATCGCCTACGAGTTCCAATATTTCGTCGTCTGTTAGAACAAACCGCGGCAGTTCGGGAAACTCGGCCGCCATAGATCTTTTGGTTCTATCAATGCGCGCGCACCGTTTGATAGAACCATGTGATAGAACGTTTTGGGCGGTGCGGGTTCGCGTCGTGTGATGGGTCGAATAATTCAATGCACGTGATCGACGAACCACCAATCGGATGGCATTCAGGTGTTGTATAAAGCCCAATATACAAATATTTACTGCTTTATCTCGTGTGGTAAAACTAGCCTCCTCGGTGATCCATGGAGCATTCTATTTTCCTGAGGCGAAGCTGAGGGAAAATAGCTCTGCTTTTTGGGGATCCCCCTCCACATGTATCTCTAAATTGAAAAAAGAATGTATAAATATATTTCGGTAATCTAATATCTAATTTCCTAATCTAATTACGTTCCAATGTTATTTTATGAGATGTGGTAAAAATAATAAAGAATGAATGAATGAATGAATAATGCTCCATAGATCACCGAGGGAGGCTAGTTTTACCACATGAGATAAAGCAGTAAATATTTGTTATATAACACCTTACCCACTTCGGAACAATACGCGTTACGCGCAACGCTCAATGCGCACACCCGCATGCATCTGCACACAAATACCGTGCCATGTGTATAGTACTTTGGTTGCTGGTATAGTACTTTGGTTGCTGGTATAGTACTTTTGGCCGTGCACAGGAAGATAGCAAAAATAGAAAATGCCATGTCACTCGTTCTCGGCCAATCAAGACACAGAATCTGTGGATGAGTTGTTATAATGTAAACTATTAGTGGCTGAGCCCTACTCTCCTCAATCCTGCAAAACGCTTCAAAATACTAGGGCTGTTCATTTTCAAATAATTAAGTATTCGATTATTCGAAACTAGGTTTGACCGAATATTTGATAATCGCCGATCAAGTTTTTCAAGCGTCAGCTGCAATTGCATGCCGCACCGGTAAAAAGTTGCACGCAAAGCCTGCCGGTGTTTTACGTGCGGCGATCGATATTATAAACTGCCCGAACAACATTTTTTGCATGCACCTGTTGTATCAAGATCATTGTGGAACGTATAACAAGAAACCAAACTCCAGCCTGCATTTTTGTCGGGGTTTTTTACAGACAAGAACAATAACCTCCGTCCACAAAAAGTTACCGTCGACAAAAATGCTGTATTTGACACTGCTAAGCGCCGTAACTTTTCTATTAAAATAGCATCAGCTTCGTATCTGTACGTGCATACATGTATATATTTAATTTTGAATATTCGAACCGGCAAAAAGGTATTCAAATATTTGGTTGACGATCGAATATTCGAATATTCGGTATATTTGAGACAGCCCTACAAAATACCACGGTAGATTTTGAAGTATCTGGCAGGGTTAGAGTTCTTTCCCAAATCACAGCATCTCAGAACGTGGAAGTACAAGTACCTTATGAGAATCAAATAATGAAAAATGTTGTTAGCTTAATACACTGTATGTATGTATGTAGAGCAATTCCCGGCGTGCTCATTCATTTACGAACATGACATTTCCTACTTGTCATATACAGGGCTACCCTGGCCAGAACCAATCTTGGGCAGTGGAAAAAACAAATTGCTCGACATCAATTTTGACCAGGCTTGAAACGTGCATTAAAGCATAATCTCATTGCTCAATTTTGCAAACAGGCCTTTGCCCCCGCATAGAGTTTTCATATTAACCTACATACACAAATGTACATTACAAAATCGTGTCTTCCAGATCGTTGAACTGCAGCTGATATGTACTCACAAAATTGCATGTCAAATCGCATAAATACCGTAAATCCTACAACCAATATAATCAAAGTCAATTAATGTTTGTGTTTACTGTCTAAATGTGACAGTGAGCCTTCTTGACCCGAAGTTATCAACTGAAGCACCAAGACACATGTACTGAGAAATGTTTTCTTTCTGTTCAGGCGCGTAATCTTGCGTACAAAAAACCCAATTACTTGCGTAAAATAATTGTATATAATTTGGAGCCTAATGAGGAATGTTCCCCGCAATCAATTTTCTAGTAATCATCACGTTATTTAAAAAGTAGTATACAAAAAACAAAACTACTGAATTATTATGAAATACCGAAATGGACTGTAAGTAAATAGCAGTCTCAAGCATCCTGTGAAATCATGGTACCTTGTCGTTTTAAAGGAAAGTGGAAATTTATATAATTTTCCCAACGATTGCCAGCTGACAATCGTTGGAAATAGTCTAGTTCCCCGACCTGATAATTCCCCAACATCTATAAATTGCTCTGTTTTGTCTAAAGTATGGTCAGGAAACCAAACTACTATAATAAAATTTGTTTTTCTTTGTTTTCCCGGCATCTATGCACACAAAACTTTAAACAGGTACCGGTACAGTATTTGCTAGCACGCTATAAAATAGTAAGCCCCAAATCCATTTATTTCTAAAAGTTACAGCAAAAGCAAATGGTGTATACATGTACTACCTTTTAGTCATGTGTACATTAAAAAATCCTGATTGAATTAATTTTGAGATTTTACATTTGTTTGGAAAGCTTTCATAGCAATAAATATCCAGGTTCAATTTGGTTTTGAGAAAAGGACAGATACAAAAAATATGACCTTTTTGGATGGTGACATTGGAAGCGTGCGCACTGCATTATTTTTCAATGCCGTCTTTCTCCAAATTATGCTCCTTCTTCGTTTGCATTACAGTGTTTCCTTCAGGTCATATTTCTGGATTGGAATAAGGTACAAGGACACATTCGCTATCAGTGGAGAGCCCTATAATCTCAAAACGACAAACCACCATTAAAGTTATAGCGTTCCAAGTATTTTGCTTCAAGCATTTTATTATTTACAATGTTATTAAGTCAGTGCATCATCAGAGTAAGAAGTAGATTTTGCACTAATACGTTTACTTTGATAAAGCTGCAGTTTGAAGAAATGACAACGTCCAAGCTAAAAGTAGTTTGGGACTTGAAAACAATGTATAAAACATAATTACATAACGTGACCCAAACGTGAGAAATGTACATTGTAATTTTAATCATTTCCACAACTTGGTGGGTTAAAATCCGAAAATCTGATTGAAAGAAGCCATTCCCGTCTCCAAAATAGCAAACCCCCCACCCCCCCAAAAAAAACCATTTTGTTTTTAAATAATTCCTTTAGCAGTAATAATTGAACAATTGCATTACCACCATTAGCATTAAAATCATGCCACCAATGTCATATACAGAGAGACCACCCCCTCCCCACCCCAAAAAAATAAATGGATGACCCTTTTTTAGGGGCAGGGTGGATCTAGAGGGGAAGTTGTATGGGTTGCAATTCGAGATGTCAATGCTTTGTGTTTTTTCCCTCATTTCTCCATAAATACGATAATTTACGGTATAATTTTTACACTCCGACCTAAACAGGTTACGTACATTGAAAATGTAGCTAACCAAATTGTTTTGATTTATTTTAAGGCAATGATGAATTTAACCCATTGAGTATGAATATTTACAGTGAGGCGCACGGGTGTCGGGGTGGTTGTGCAGCCAAGCGTAACATAGTAATAGTATACACACTAATCCAACAATGGATTGAAACTACAGAAAATGGCGTGTATTGAAGCCATCCGGCCTGGTGGCAATTATTTTTGTGGCTATTGCTGTCATCTGGCTTCAAAGGGTTAATCCATTAACTTACAGTTGGTGCCATTTCCCTACTTTTTTCACATTATTAAATACAGCAGCACGAAGTCATTTGCAGTAGAAATGTTTGCTTGCGATTGGCATTACATGTACAACCAGGCCTTTGACTGAACCTCATATACCTGCTGTATTTATACTACAAGCAAATTGTTTCCCAAGAAGCAGCCTGCAATTTCAAGAAAAATCCAGTAATTAGCAGCTGGTTTTTCAGTACTGGAAATCAAAAAAAAAAAAAGTGTAGTTGACTAGCCAGCCCAATTTACAGGGTGTGGCAGGTACTGTGTTTACATGTCTGCAAATGCAGTGGTTGTATTCACATGCACATTGTACACATGTACATATTGAGAAAACGCTCCATCCGGGAAACAGATCGTTTGGATCCTCCTTCAGTTTATGTGGTTGCATGACATACTGAGCTCACTAGAGATGAACTCCAATAATGTTGACACAGCTGTGTACAAAAGGGTCACAGGAGAGGCTAATCAGTCAGTGAGAGGTGGACCAGATATAAGATTCCACAGACTATGTGCTGGGGAAAAAAAAACTGTTGGACAGTCATTAGAAAAAAACCTGTTAATACCCCAAGTGTATATACATGTGTTATATACAGTTATGGGTCATTCCATACATTTGGGGTACAAAAGTGTGACATTTTTGGTGTCCCTGTTACACAGTGACATGTATAAGATTTTGCAATTCAGGACACATTCTTCAATGCCTTCTATCTCCAAGGGTGATTATGTAGAGCAAAGTACCTGCTAAACAAGTACAAAATAGTGTGAAGTCAATTATAATGATACTTGATGGGAAATTACACAGGTCAGGGGTAACGGGTACAACAAAAAAGTCACACTTTTGGACCCCCAAATTTATGGAATGACCCAGGTAAGCAGTGAATATCACATACCTACACAAAACCTCCTGAACTTACTACATCTTGTGATCACTAGAGTTTGTAAGTTCTTCAAGCAAGGGAAGAATGTTAATCGGTACGCTGAATTTTAGTTTTTAAAAGTAGCTGAATAATATTTGTTACTGTAACCAAACATGCTTTGTTAAATGAGTGGAGAAAAACATAATTGCTCAAAAATCAACAGGAAACTAATATCCATTTATATATTGTGTTGTACATGTAAGAGCATCTGTGTTGTTAATGGAGTGTTGATCATCTTGGTCTTTGTCATGTCGAGTCAATTTTCCTTCTGCATACAATGAGTTCATTTAAACACTTCAACACTGTGAAAATATGGGTTTAATAAACGGTTAGAAAATTCAACAGAGTCACAGGCCTAATGTGCCCATGTCAATGTCACCCAATGACTTTATTGCAATAAATGGGAAAATAAAATGTAGTTGAACAGACATTAAAAAAAAAATAGATAAGAGCTGCAGCGAGCCCATGTCTGGGTTATCAACTTCTTAAAGGTACTGAATTATTACAAAATACCATACTAGACTGTAAGTAAATAGCAGTCTCAAGCATCCTGTGAAATCATGGCATCTGGTGTGCTGCCGTTTTCAAGAAAAGTGGAAATTTGTATTGTTTTCCAACGACTGTCGGCCAACAATCGGCCAACAATAGTCTAGTTCCCCGACATGACAATTCCCAGACCATATAAATTGCTCCGTTTTGTCTGAAGTATGGTCAGGGAACCAGACTACTAGAACATAATTTTTTTCTGTTTTCCAAGCATGCACAGAAAACTTTGAACAGGTCAGTAGTGCTGCAGTATTTGCTAGCACACTATAAAATACTATCCCCAAATCATTTATTTCTGAAAATTACAGCAAAAGCAAATGTTAAAAATTCAAATAAGTAACATCCATGACATGCCTACAAATGTAACATCCATGACGCTCATTTGGAGGTGTTTCTTTAATATAGCAAGGTGTTTTTCCTCATTTGTATTCAAATGTAGAGTGTTACCATGTTTATAATATTAAACAGGAACTAAAAAACTTGAGGTTGCAACTTCAGAGTTTTTGTGATGAATGTTTAAAAATAAAATAAAAAATGTGTGTCCATTCGTGTAACATCCATGACGCTCATTTCTAAAGCTCATATATCTGGTTAATCCACTGGAGATTTTCTAGAGATTTATTATTATTGTCATGTTGAACAATTGAATGTTTACTACCAGTACCACAAATAAAGTTAACTTCCTGAGCTTCCTGGTATGTATGAATACTTTTTAAATACACAGAGATTGGTACAAATGTAACGTCCATGACGGTGGAATTGCCATGTGACCAGCTCCAGAAAAAGGTGATATAAGTCGCACTATGCATTTTTGTGTAATGGCCCTTTCAACGTTGAGAGGGTGAAATTTGTCGTCAAAATTAATTATTCTTTTTTCGTTTAATATATCAGGTTTGGTGCACAACAATGTCGATTTCAGTGAATAAAGTGAACAAAATTACCTTTTTAGAGTGCATTGTTCTATTGCATTGTATTAGAACTAGCTATTTCAAAGCCTGTTTTCTCTTTTGCACAATTTGAACTCCATAGAACTAATTAATATGCAAAAACACGCTATCTCCAGAACGGAAAGAGCTTTGGAGCTCTATCATGTACCAAATGAAAGCTTACATTGCGGGCTTTCCAAACATACATAAAACTCACTTTTTATATTTTGCGACATACTTTACCTTTTTCCGGAGCGGGTCACATATTCACTGTGTAACTCTTGGGTAAGGCGTTAGATTAGGGGTGTGCATTTACGGGTAGTACGGGAATCGGGTACCCAATTGAAAAAAGCATGGGTACCCGGTTACCCGTTAAAGAAAGCCAATTCCATAATTAAATCTTTCAAACTGCTGTTCACATTGTTCGTAAAGGTCCGCATGTTAATACTGCCACATCGGTGCACAGATGCAAGTGTGTAGAGTAAGCTCTATGGCTGTACGGTGTAAATTGCATTTTCGCATAACCTGTTTTGTGTTTCCATGTACCCTGGTTTTCATTTTGAAAATTCCCCACAAATGACATTCTAAAACTTAATTTTTCATTGTCTGGAACCAGTTCCTGACATTAGCGGTCGGGTACTCGGGTACCCGGTTTGTACGCACAGCACTACGGTACATGTAGATGGGTATATAAAAGTAATAGAAGATTTCTGATCGTCCGGGTTAAGGACTGCCAGGGGAACCAGACCTCGCCAAAGGTGAAAAAGGCAAGGAAAGACCGCACTGTGCCAACCTGATGTCCACCATACCAGCCAGGTTTAACCTTTCTCATGGATATACCACGGACATCCCAGGATGTGTCATGTGCCTTCAGATCCCACACCTTGGATGTCTCAGGCTGCTTGAACACGGAGGAAGTATGGGATATACAAGGGTTAGGGGTCTGTAACTCAAAACTAGTTTTGGTGATTTCAACTCATTGCCACAAGATCAGATAACATGCACAGCCCTGAACATCAACTTGCTTTGAGTAACGGATTCTTTGAGGAATTCTAAATACACCGCTCTCTACAGCAAACATCCATCATAAATCTCACACATGATATTGACTCATCTTGACTTTCTGCGATGTCACTCGCATTGGGAAGGTGTACGTGGATTCCTCCGCTGTATCGGGTCGCTTCTCAGGGGAGGTTCAGGGGAAGTGCCATCCCAAAGAAACCATCTCTGGAATTCTCGGTAGTATCTTGGGCTGACCAATGGGCAATCAATGGGTGCAACATGACACACAAGTTGATTTAAACCTTCACCAGTACCAAACAGAGATGTAGTCGAGTCCATCACAAGTCCCTGCATGTCCCTGCAAGTCCCTGCAAGTCCCTGCAAGTCCCTGCAAGTCCATCACAAGCCTTCCAGTCCTAATCCCAATCGCAAGCTATTCAAATGAGCTTTGACAAAGGCATTACTTTGTCATTGTTCATCCAGTTACTTGTGACCCGCTTTATGAAAGGACTTCTGACTGGGCTTGCTAAAGTACTTGTGAAAGGACTTGCAGGGATTCGACTCCAACTCTGGTACCAAATAACATACACCATTCAGATTAAGAATCGATATGCAATGTGGGTAGACAGGCTTTAGGGCTACAATATACATGTACATTGTTGAAGTACAATTTTGCTTACCCTTGGCAGTTGGGAATGTTTTATTTGTCCTTGTTTCGGGTCCCTATATCTTCTCTCTCTCTCTCTCCTGTTCCTAAATGATAAAAAAGTTCAGAGTCTGCGCCTATGACAAGCAAAACCGTATGTGATTTAAATTTGGCCGCCATCCCCTTCAAAGTAGTCCCCTTGTGCAGCGATACACCGCTCCCAGCACTCCTGCCACACTTGGAACGCTGCCTGAAAATCTCGTTCCGTAAGCGCGTCAAGCACCATCTGCGATTCTCGCTGGATCTCCTCCAGTGTCAAAATGGCGACCCCTCAGCTTGAACTTCATTTTGGGGAACAGAAAGAAGTCGCAGGCAGCCAAATCCGGCGAGTAGGGGGGGGGGGGGGGGGGGGGGGGAAACAATTGTGTTGTTGCGGGTGAGAAACACACACATTTTCAACACGCTGTGAGCGGGCGCGTTGTCATGTTGGAGCACCCAATTGCCAGTTTGCCACAGTTCAGGCCATTTGCGCCGAATGTTCTCCCTCAGACGCCTCATAATGGTGCAGTAGAACTCAGCGTTGACAGTCTGACCCTGGGGGAGGAATTCAAGGTGCACAACCCCGCGAATGTCAAAGAAAACGATGAGCATGCTCTTGGTTGCACTCCTGACCTGAAGCGCCTTCTTGGGTCTTGGAGACTGCGGGCTCTTCCACTGCGAAGACTGCTGTTTGGTCTCTGGGTCGTAGCCGTAGATCCAATCTCGTCACCGCTGATGATCCTCACCATGAAGTTTGATTGACGGAGATCCTCGCAGACTTCGACACGGTGCTGCTTCTGCTCAAGTTTCAGGTCCACGGTGAAATCACAAATGCACACGTACCAGTGAGTGGTCACAAAAATGCGTGTAACACAGGTACTGATGTTGATCAACCGATGTAACTTGGAATACTTACTCACGAAAGTTATTGCTTACACCTTTGTACACACATTACTGTGCTGCGCTCTGTTCGTTCGCAACAGCAACAGTCTCAGAACTTTTTGAAGGCCAATTTAATAGAGCTGCCAAGCACAACATTTTACTTGGCATAAATATTTCCTACCTAACCCCTTGCATACGGATGACGCCATATGGCGTAAAAAAAAGAGTGCCACCAGGCCCGATGACGCCATTGGCCACCGTTTGTGCAGTATCAATCCATTGTTGCAACACCCCGACGTCTCCCGTAAAATACTGTGCCCAAAGGGTTAATAAAAACAGGTTACCAGCCATGTTATTTCCATGTTTACGCATCCAACAGCCAGTCGCAAGCAATATACATGTATATCGCATGGAAATTGGTTCGTTTATCCCGTTTTCAACAAGGAAAACATTTCATGCTTAGCAAATATTTCGTGCTTAGTAACTTCGTGAAATTGACCTCTGGTGTATTGGTATAAAACAGCATTGAAAGATTAACCTTTACTTTCCATTTTGATCAATATGGGTTTTTTACAATGTAAATAGGTTTTTTGTTTTGTATGGAGCTACAAAGGAGAAAACAAATTCAAAGATGCAGGAGGTAGGAATTAAGATTCCTCTTGAAGCAGAAAACATAGTAAAATGAAGGGAAACATAGACTGGACAAAGAATTCCAAAGAGATATGTGCACAGAACAAGGGAAATTAGCTATTAGCATAGGTTTTCATTCTACCTCTAGGCACAGCTAGAGTATATTGGTGGGAACAGGCAGAGAGCCGAGTTTCACGCTCAAACAAACACCCTAACAGGAGAAACCAAGATAGACAAGCCAGTGGAACATTTACCATGAAAATATCTGTTGAACAGAATAGAGTAGCAACAAATCTCCGATGAGAAACTAATTTTAAGGATAAGCCCAACTCTTCTCCAAACAAATCAATGCGCTTTTGTACTATCTACATTGTAATAAAGATAACTGACAAACAGAAGCACCAGCCCAGATATGGGAACAGTACTCCATAAGAGGACGGTATAGTCGTCTTGTAAAGGTCGGTAATTAGTTCAATCTGAATGCCCACCATATCCCTTGAAAACAGGGACTACGTACAGACATCACAATGGATTATACTGGCAACCTTCTTAGGGGTGATAAGAGGGACAGGAACTAGGGCCGAGTCAAATCGAATAATTTAATATCTGAATATTAAACCTTCAATTCGATCAAATATTCTATTGTCCGTATTGTCCATTGGCGTGATACTCCAGAGGAGGCGTTGCCAATTAATGAACCAGAACCAGGCTGTGGCCCCTTCTGCACTAATCTTTAGTGATTGCTTTTGTTGTTATTCCACTCACGGGCCAGTAATCAAGTGCGAGTGAACAATGGGCGCTGGCTGGACTCCAGCATTAGTGGGCAGTTTGTTGTGTAAGGCCCGGGCGTTCCCGGGGCTTGGCCAGGCTTTTCAACAGCCTGGCCCGACCATGGGTTAGGCAGTGCTCCCTAAACAGAGGCAGACTAACTAACCCTTTGAAGCTGGATGACGTCTATACATGCCATTCTCTGCATTTTCAATCCATTGTTGGATTATTGTGTATGTTATGCTTGGCTGCACAAGCCTCTTGTGTTCATTCTGCTCAGCTTCACAGGCTGCCCCCCCCCCCCCCCCCCCCCCCCCCCCCCCCCCCCGCGCAACAGGTACATTCATCATTACATGTTTGTAACACAGATAGATAGCCTGCTGTCATATAATTATTTGGACAGGAACCAGTCACGAAGGCAATTTCTTTATAAAAATGTTAACTTTTCCCTTCTTATATTCAATTGCATTTCACCTTCAAATATTCGAACTTATTCGAATATCGGCACAGCCCTAACAGGAACTTCTTTACCTGTACAGAAGGGGAAAATTGGTAGGGGAATGCCCCTCATCGTTGAGAGTAGAGCTTAACTTGAAGCTATCAGCAAAAAGGTCTGCCTAATGAATGTATTCAGAGCTTTCACATTTTCCAAATTCACTTCAATTTTCTGAGTGAACAAAAAAAATTGACAAGGTCGGAATTTCAACCTGGGACCTCAGGAACACTGTACCAGTGCTTGCACCAACCGGACCACCCTGCCTACGCTGGCGGTGTCCAAATATGCCAGTATCATTTTGGCTTATCGGATGGTATCAAAAATGATTTTACCAGAAGTTCTACAGAAATGAATGATATGCGTGTAGGTATTTGTGTTCAACAGTGACCAGGTTAGGGTATCTGTAGCTGTAGGTTAACATCTTGAATACAGACGAAGGCCCTGGTCGCAGTTTGGGAAAGACCACCTGGTCAGTTGTTGTCTATTGGCACATTCCTGCACGTACTCATTTATTCAAGTTTCAACCATATTGTTCTTGAATGGGAGTGTAATGAATAGATGGAGCTTTTTCAAAAACAACTTTCATTCACACAAAAAAGGGGAGGGGGGGGGGGGGGGGGTGGTTCCCAAGTGCAATGAATAGGACCTCTCTATTCAGTGTGGCGCCTATTGTATGCATACGCCTGGCTGCGCAGCCCACTCTTGGCATGCCACCCCCCATCAATAACAACCAGGACAGATGAGGTAATAATGGAACTGAGAAGCAAATAATCCAAATTATGCCCAAAAGAAAATAATCAGCTGTTTCGGAGATCCTCCTGATGGCCTTGGGATGAAGATGGATTTCGCTTGGTTCAAGGTGGCAGAGTCATTAGACATTGACCTTATAGCATGGCGCTAACAAATACCTGCTGAAGGATTTGCCGAAGGATCAGTGAATTAATTGCCCAAATTAAACCATGAGATATATCACACTTTACTTCTTAACTGGATCAAATCTGGTTCGCATAGCTTGCCATGCTTGAAATGGGCGTAAAAAGCACGATCATTACACATGCATGGTAACCTTTTAGCAAACGATGGTTATTTTGACAAGACCGAGGAAATGGCAGTGATGACTCCACAGAGGTGACGGTTATCCACAAGGGGTTTTTGCAGGAGAGCCTGACCTGCATTACTTACATACCACCATACGTTTATCTCGCCACCCCCGTGTCCTAAATCTACCGCCCAACAGTTTGTTTTGAGATGAACAACTCTCTTTAAAAGGTAGGATATAGCTGTGGTAATGATCAACGAGAAGTTTCAATGTAAAAGCTGACTGTTTATAAAGATAGTACCAGTACCAATCCTCCTGGGAAATATTTCCGTCTCAAATGCTGTCATCTTTGAAAAAAAAATTATATGAAGGCCTTTAAAATCACTGTCGCTTATTTGGATTTCAACAATTGCAATTAAAGTCCATATGACCGTGTGCAAATTCACTGTAAAAACATTTTTTTAAACTATTTTCTCGGTACCCGTTTGACAGATTAAGCTCAAACTTCTATATATTTGTCATTTCATATGATGAATCCCACTAAGTAATAAGTATACACACTGCCTGCAACTATGTCAGCTCTACCAATGTATCACACATTCATAAATACCCAAGACAGTTTACCCGTTTCTATTGGTCGAGAGCCCATCACGTGGGTGGTTTTAAACGGCCTATAAAATACCAACCGGTTTTAAATACTTTTTCCGGTGTAACACGAGATTTCCAGTTACTGTCCTAATAACGCAAGCGCAATACTACCGATGCGTACCGATTAGGAGTCCATAATTTCACACTATACCGGCACTGCTGTGTTCTGCACCACCTGGCGCGCGCGTCGTGCGCGCGTCAATTTCCATATAAGGAAATGCTTAGCACTACTCGCACGAGGCACGAACCATTAAATAGCTAAAGGGGTGTTTTACAATCCAAGGTACAGTGAACAAAATCAATGGAAATTTATAATTTTCAGAGGTTTTTGCTGAAATATATAGAAAGGTATTTTATGAATAGGAATAAATATGTTCTGGGCCAGTTTTAAACGTACGTTTAAAACCGGCCCAGCACACGGCACGAGTCATTAACAGCATCCAGGCCCCAAGTCGTTTTAAACGTATGTTTTAAACCGGCCCAGCACATATTTATTCCCTTATTTATGGCTTGTGTATGAAGAATTTACACAATGGCCCAAGGTACAGAGAGCAAACATTTTGCTACATGGTCCCCAAAGAAACAGAGTCCAAAAAGACTCCCACACACCCCTTAATTGGCTAAACCACTCCCTGATCACAGCTTCCAAGCACCAAGGTACACTTTTGTACTACAGAGCTTCACAGACCAACGTCTATCTTTTTAGGGTGGCATCACATTAACAACGGGTACAGTGCATCCTCCGATCAATTCTCTTACATAAATTTGCACAACTCTTGGTGTCAGTTGGCGGTTCAACAAACCAATCCCATGGGGAGAGAGGATGTCCATTTAAGCCGGTGCCTTTAAGGCAGAATACAAAGATAGAAAGATTCAGAATTCTGCAGGCCCTAACCTTACCTCGTTTCTTCAAGAGTTGAAGGACCTGCTCCCATCCCGACCGGTCTCCCCTGACATCCAGCAAGTCATTGGAGAGGTCGCTCAGTATTGTCTTGGCCGTCTCGCGCCCATCATTCAAGGACGACAGAATGACTCCACTAGGGCCCCTCTTGACCCAGCCACTGCAGTACAACCCTGATGGCAAAAATGAATGAGACCTAATTGGGCCATTTCACCATCATGTCCTTTTCATCCTTCACAGCTTCAAAGCCTAGGCCTATTGACCAATTTAAGGGAAACTGCTACATCAGCTCAAAATGGTGATGAGGCCTACATTTGTACCAAGGACTCAGAGCTTTGCTTCCTGTTTTCTGCACATTAAGTTAACTGGTCGTCATTAACGTTACCAAAAAAAGGACATGGTGTATTTAAGGGTACTGTTAACACCAACTGTCTTACTGATTGAACTCACATCAAAAGTACCTGTCTTTTTAAACAAATTACGGGTCAGAGCTCAACATTTAAATTCACATAAATTCAAATCAATTAGCAATCTAGGCTGGATTTTCATCAAATCAGTACTAGGTGACGTCACTTATGTTACATGTACATCACCCAAAAGTCCACCTACATGTATGTTCACAAATATTATTTTACAAAACATTGAGATTTGATATCCACAATATATATTCAGAATGCAATCCAAACTTTAAAACAAAAACATATGAAAGTTTTTAAATTTTTTGAGTTTTGTATAATGTTTGATAAACATCCAGGGTCCGGAGTCAGGTTGGGGTAGTGTTCTTTCCTTGGCCTCACAGGTTCCACTTCTGCCAAGGACTAACATGTACATGTATATATTGAGTTTTCAGTCCATGCTTGATTTCTTGGGTTTTCCTCCTATACACATACACGTACCTCTAAAATTGTCACCACAGGCTTCTGCGGACTTTCGAGCTATATAGTACCATATGTGATGGCTTACACTAAAACCAGGCTGTTCCAACATTCTAAAATATATATCACAGATGTTGTGCAACTTACAAAACAAAATGTGGAGTTACGCAATAAATAAGCCAGATCGGTGTTCTCTCAAGATAAACGTGGCAAATAAATGCACACAAGGCTATGGGGGACGTAGTAACTGAATCTGCATTCTGTGCAATTTTTCGTGCAATCGAAAAGACAATAGAAACTTTTGTTCGAACAAAAGTTTGGACACACAAGACACCTGAAAACAGTTCGCTGTCCAAATGTTTTTTGAAAAATGTTACTTCAGAGCATGACATTCTCTTTAAATTTGCTGGTACCCGCTATGCTTTTGCACGCATACGATGAATTGTTGCTCTATGGTTTCTCCCAAAAGAAAAATTGTCAAATCTTGATGTGCACATGCGCAGTTGGAATACTGAACTGGCTTACTGCGCAAGGTTTCATGAAATCGGCTGCAGGAATGAAATGCCACTCAGTGACAGACTTTATAAGTGTACTGTGTGTAGTTTGAAAACAGATTGGAAAACTTCATTACAAGGCATTGTCTCGATCTATGGGTCTGTTTTGCCTGATTTCGGCAACTTCACTAACCCTAACCCCCAGACCCTTTTTGCTAGGAACCATCCTCAATCCTCAAAAAATCCTCCGATTACCCTGCCCCAAAAAATGCATTCATCCTCAATCCTCAAAAATCCTCATGTGCTTTAAACACCATTCATCCCCAATCCTCCAAAATCCTCTTTTAAAAACAAATACCATTCATCCTCAATCCTCCAAAATCCTCCTTGCTTGAAACACCATTCATCCTCAATCCTCCAAAATCCTCTGCTTGAAACACCATTCATCCTCAATCCTCCAAAATCCTCTTTTAAAAACAAATACCATTCATCCTCAATCCTCCAAAATCCTCTTTTTTTTTTTAAATACCATTCATCCTCAATCCTCCAAAATCCTCCAAAACTGCAAGGAGGATTTTGGAGGATTGAGGTGGGTTAGGGCTAATGGTCAACGATTCAATGTTGCTGTATAATTTTCTGACAAATTTACCAAATGAAGTTCACGTACATTAGAAAATACAGATACAAAAAAAATTGAGATACATGTGGAATCAAATCAAGGTTCTTATAAACAAATTCCAAGAATAGAAAACCACTGAATACATACACCCAAAGCTACTCAATACAATCCCTGATTTTGCCTAATGTGCAAGTTTAAAAACAAAAACAAATCCAGCAGTGCTTAGAGGACTACTAGCTTGAATAAGATGGTTAAGTGGTGTATGGACGTACATAAAGTCATGTCCAAGACACAATTCAAAACAGCACACGTTTTTAACTTTGTTTTGTCCATTTATTCTCCACTCTTTTTGTACATGTATGTTGTTACGTACATGTACTTATTCAGAAGAATGCCTCCAGTAATCTGATCTGTGACACTAATGAATGCATTAACATGAACACTGAAGTTGTTCAAAAAAATATAATAGCAACTAGGTCAATTTTGGCTCTTGATTTCTTTGCCTCTGTGTACATGAAAGCTTTATCAAAAGTAATCAAAATAGCAAATCAAATATAAATTAGTCACGTACGAGTTAACCCCGATAGTTGAAACCGCAGTCTGGATTCATGCTCGGGGTAACAAAAAAATAAATAATGAAATCCCAAACTGGGAATAATTGGGTTAATTACATGCCGACACTGTGCTTGGAAGCAGTGATGACAACCCGCCCAGGACATGGTAATTCGTGGACATGAAATGAGGAGCAGAGTTAATCAAATGGATTGCCAAAATAAATTAGCCCACTGTCCAACGGTGAGTGGTTTTGCAACTCTCTCAAGTGGGCTTTTGCCGCTGCAGTAAACAGGCCGGTCACTTTTGTCCGACTCAAGAAGGCAGACTCCGGGAGATCCGTCACTGGAAATTGCAGTTTGGATTAGAAAATCCACAGGGATATCAAGGTATCCACTGCGCAAGGCAAATTTGCACTGGGCCTGCTTTGAAAAGAGTTACGCACCGCAAATGTTGAAGAAAACAGAGACACGGGCAACCCTATAGCATTCGCCAATTAGTTTGGGTTAAATTAACTCTAACAGTCCTGAATCCTCCAAATTTAATATGATTTTCCACACACCCTAGAGAGTTGAGGTTAAGGAACTAATTGTGTTTCCTTAGATGAATAGACATTGGACGGAAAAAAACAGGAATTTTGTTTTTATTTTCTTTAAAATGGGGCATACCACTGCACTGTCTGAGCAAAAGGTTCTTCCAATCAGTTTTTCTTTCCCATCTTCGCTTGACTCAGATGCATGCATTTAAAGTAAAAAAAATCTTCTACATCCTGTGTTCAAAATTATGCTCATGACAGCTATGCTCATGACAGCTACATGTACCCAAGCATTTTTCCAAATGCTTAAATTCAATATGGGGATAAAAGTGTGACGATCCGGTCTTTACCACATCAATAATAGAGTACCGAAGTGATGAAGTCAATGCAATGTTTGGAACCAGAATACTTTTATGTGTTTGCATGACTGACTGTTAACAAAGGAACAGTCAAAATTTACATTTGTTTGGAACCAGTTGTCATGCCAACTGACGTCAGACTTCGGTACTCTATAACCGAGGAGGGGCGTGACCGCTGTTAATGTACCGTGCCGAACCCATTAATAAATGCCTTCTTACGAAAAATGCAAAAATCTCCCGTAAAAAGGACAAAATGCAAAGTTTTTTTCACCCCACTTTTTCTCCCATTTGCTCAGTACAAAACACATGCGTACGTATCGGCCTTGTGAGCGCGTGAATGCGCTCCGCGATGCAGCATTTTATACGCTTGCATTAGCGTTGTCTTACATTATGAAGTTCAGTACATCTTGTGCGCGCACCTACTACACTCTCCCTGTTGCGTATCGGCTTAAAACAGCTGGTTATGACGCGCCGTGTTTAAATAACTTCCAGCCGTGTTTAAACAACCGTTTAAACACACCCACGTGACAGGCTCCCGACCAATAGGGATAGTGAAACTCGCTGAGGCATTTTTGAATGATACTTAATAGTGACAGATTTGTCTATTGCTGAATTGGAGAATGAAATGGTGCTTGCACTCTCCAAATTCAATAAGTATTGATCATTTTAAGTGCACATCTCGGCCCGATTTCATGGAAGCCGTAACGGTCAGTGAAAAATCGGCATTACCTATAGCAGGAAGTACGGCGCTAATCGTTGGAATATTTCACCAGTTTTTTCTACTTACTATGCAAGCACACTTTGTAATTTATTATGGAGTACATTCGACCATGTATATGCACATAGACAGCCCGTTTGTGTGGATATGCAAATACTTAACGTGAAATCAAGATAAACTGTTTAAGCCCACTCTATTATTAGGGTTTTTATTTGCAAATACTAGCTAGCTATAGCCCAGTAATTAAATCACATGTGTCTGTATATTAGACAAATGTGTTATCGGTTCGGATTCATTTGTATTTGTACAAGGCAAAGGATGTTAGCATTTATAGCAAAACACATCCAGTCCATCCCTTGCAGGACACAAACTTAAATTGGTACAAAAAGCCATTTCATAAATGAACTAATTTCATAAAGTATGCATGCTTAGATCTTTGCACACAAATTCTAGCCCAGATATTCTGCAAAGGAAAAGCATCCCCTATTTATTCAACTCATTATGAACTTGCAATTGATTCAAGTCAATCCAATTTACACATGAAAATATTCACTGAAAGTGCCTCTTGTGTCATGCCCTGTCATGCTGTGTTCAGGGCTGATAGATATACATGTAACACTTCTTGATTCACTCAAACTGGATTCCTCTTGTAAGTACCGGTAGTCGTTCTTGTGTGCCAAGTTTATCAACAATAACTGCAGCTCAAATGAACTTTAAACTTATGAAAGGCATCTACAAACTGGTTGGAAAATGTACATCGCTTGGAATCAAATGGCATGCAATGATTGAATCTACATGTACATGTACATCTGGTGGGGGTGTGGGGTGGGGTGGAGGACACCAGTCTATTTGACACTGATTTCTGACTACCATTGTACTTTTATACATGTACACTATACATTTGGGTGTTACATGCCACGCACCAGTGGCGTAGCTAAGGGGGGGGGGGCAAGGGGGGGGGGGAAACTGCCCCCCCCCCCTGTGGGAACTCTTGCCCCCCCCCCTGTGGGAACTCTTGCCCCCCCCCCCTCTGGAAAATTGGGATATGCGTTACTATAGCGAATTTGTGCTACTCTATGCGTTACTGTAGCGAATTTCCCCCCTTGAAAATAGCCATGCCCCCCGTTTCCCCCCCCCCCCCCCCCTCTAGGAAGAGCCTGGCTACGCCACTGCCACACACGCCACTGCCACACACGCCCCCTCTACAAACCCCACCCCCTCCCAATTATACCCGGTATATATGTACATTGCCAATAACAGTGCTGTTTCTCTTTGTCATCGCGGGAGGTGTTAGCATGGTAAAATGAATGCCCAACCCAGAGAGACAAGGATGGGACCAGGGGCCAATTTTAGCATGAAAAGTTTTCCTTGGTAAATAGAGGATTACCAACCAAATTTTGATGTGAAGTGTATAGCTTGTGGCTGTCATAAAATCCTGTGGCCTTTTGGCTGGTAACCTGTTTCTATTATTAGCCAGACTTTTTGTGCTAAGCAAATTTTTGTGCTTAGCAGCTCCGTGAAATTGGCCCCAGGTATAACTCCACAGCAGAGTATAACTTAACACCACAGATAATTTACAAACACCATCACACACCGGGGTCCCACACAAACAAATACAGTAATTTAGAAGCATCTCAGACCAAAGGGAACCCGTTCAGCTAATTTACTTCTATTTATCCAGCAGCCCGGCAGGAGAGGAATTTCCAGATTGAGCCGTACGTGCTAAGGAAGGGAAGTATGATGGCCGTAAGCACGCGCAGCTTTTGAGAGGATCCACATGACAGAAGAGGCTTAATGACTTTGTCATTATTATCATCAGTGCTGTGACAGCAAAGTGTACGGAGTGGGGGGGGGGGGGGGGGGGGGGGCTCTCCATCACGCAGGAGTCTGAGCTCCACTAAATGTATCATGTGTTGATCACATTCACCAGATACTGCGATCTTCTGAAATGTCAACTTTGCTAATGGAAGGGGGTGGCGACTGGTACAACACACACTTCGACCCAGCTGATGACACAATATTGCGGGTTTGTACAGGCTTTGTGGTGTACGCAAGCGTGTAGGAGCGACAGCCAGCTCACTTTAATAAGGCAACACCTACTGTTTGTACTCCACGTCACGCACGGCGTGATATTGTTTTCTTTTGTATTGCTGCAGGCCGCCAGTGCAGTGCTGCTTAAATATAAATTGCCTTGAGAAATCAAACATGTTTTACTGCAAAAGTACACAACAGATTTTCAGAATGCCCAAACTCTTTTTCCCACGGCAGCATTAAATGCACCGTGGGCTTCTGCTCGCTATTGGATGGGTGGTTGGGTGAGTTTGTTTTTGCATTCAATGGGGAACCTTTAACAATAGAGGACAACAGGGTCCCCGGTTGAGAAAGGTCCCCATTTGAAAATCGTGTACAAAACCAATGAGGGCCCTTGCCAAAAAGTTAAAGTATGAACAATAGGAGGACAATATAGGAGGTCCCCGATTGCAGGCGTTTACACACTTGTGTGGTTGGGTGGACAGTTTACTCGGCCCATGCATTCTACCTGGGTGTATTACCGTTTCCACGCCACGCATGCATCACAGCTTTGTAATGAGTATCGGAATAGCTGTTTTGGTAACACTGATGCGCATGCGTCTAATCTACATCACGCCCCATTGCATTGCAAAATTTGTGGTTGTATGGTTCATGGACCGATTGAAGTTTGTGAATGGGAAAATCTGCTGCTAGGCTGCACGTGTGGCACACAATGTACGGTTTTCGGTTTCTTTACTCTCCTGTTGCCATATATAACCCGTTTTAACCCCTTGCGTACGGATGACGCAATTGGCCGCTGTTTGTGCAGTTTCAATCCATTGTTGGATTAAACAGTGCCACCAGGCCAGATGACGCCATTGGCCGCTGTTTGCGCAGTTTCAATCCATTGTTGGATTATTGTGTATAGGTTACGCTTGACTGCACAAACACATTGTAGCGGTTTGCTTGGCTGCCAGACCCGCCGCGGCACCCCGACGTCTCCCGTAAAATACCGTACTCAAGGGGTTAACGCTTTACCCACCATGGGCTGTACCACTTTGCACTTGTTTACATACTTTTCATATCTTACTCATCAAATATGAATTTGCATTGTAATGCAAACGTGCATCTGTAGTGCAGTCCCGAGGTTGTAGAGTGTCATGGCTGAGCGGTCCACCCTACCACACTCAAGTTCTGGTGGCAAAGTCGTCAGAAAGTGGGTTTGATTTGTAGCCTACCCAGTCATGGCACTCGTGTCCTTAAGCAAGTCACTTTACCATTAGTTGCTTCTCTCCACCCAGGAGTAGAAATGAGTATGTAAATATCGGCAAATGTGGACTAAGGACAAAAGAGTTAGGGTGTAGACAAAGGGTCAACGATTGACAGAACGTCCACGATTAAAATTCGTGTACAAAACATATGGGAGGCCTTCCGAAAAAGTTAAAGTACAAACAAAAGAGGGACAATAGGGAGTCCGCGATTGCCGGTATTTACACTGTAGCGTACACCTAGTTACAGGGACAATTTCTTTTGTTTGAAAAAATCTGACCGAGTTGTGGGGACATCTTTTGTCCCCATAACGTTTTGGGTCTCCAGTAAAGGGGTCTAGAGGTAAATTGGGGTTAGGGTTATATGAAAGAAAATCGAGGGAAATACATATTAGGCTTATATTGAACATTTTGGGTCAAAATAATTTTCAGGGTTTGAGTATAGAGAGATTTTCCTTAAGCACACAAACCCTATGGGATGTCCTCATAACCCAATGTGCGAAGAGTATTTACACACTTGTGTGTGTGTTGGGGAGTAACCTGCAATGGTCTTGTTGGTCACGGCAAACCCATCCCTGGACGTCACGAGTCAGTGAGACGCCACTGGGGGCCGGCTGATCCATCTGTGGGGCGAGTTGACCCAAGCTCGGGGCGAGTTGGCCCGCGTTGGGGGCAACTGTCCCGTGTTTCGGGCGAGTTGTCCGGCGTGTGGGGCGAGTTGGCCCACCGGGGCGAACCCCGTTGTTGACAAGGTCGACAGGGATGTGGTGAACGCTTGGTAAGCCTGTAAGGGATCCGCATTGGAAACAGACTCCGCATGCCTGCGACATTTCCTCCGGGAGCGGTCCAAGGACGATAGTGAGTTCGAAGAATGGCGCCGCTTCTTCGTGACTTTCCTTTCTTGGCCGGGCGACCCTGCGAAACCTCAGTATCCGTAGGCTCGGTGGAGGGCGGGGGCGCTGGAATTTTAGAGCATCGGAGTAAAGTCCGAGGCAGAGGAAAGACTCGCAACGGGGGCCGTGGGGCCCCCACCGAACGGCCGGGGGATAACAGCCCGGGCGGATCGGTGACTGCGCTGCCTGCCAGGGTGGTACCACTACCCTGGGTCCCGTGGTCATATGCCAGTGACTCGTGGGTAGAGGCGGGCAGATCAGTCATGCTGAGCGTGGCTGTAGCCTCGGCCACACTGCCCGGGATCGGGGGGTGGCCGGAGGCATATGAAGGCAAATTGGCGGGGAGGGTGTCCCGCTTGCCTTTGAAGCTTTGGACCGTGGTGCGCCGTTTTTGGCGACCCTTACCGGTCAGCTTCTTAGTTTGCTGGTTTTACCAGTTATCCGCGGCCGGAGGAACGGGCTGATTATAGCCCGATCCCAAGCCTATGGGGAGGCTACCGCCCATTTCTGAGTAGTGTAGTGAAGTCTGTGTAAGGGGGAGGGTGGCCCCAACAGATTCACGGTCGGAGGCAAGGCCGTGGGAGGAGGGTGGCTCCCTGGTCTCGCCCCCTGGAGGGGTGGGCGGTCCCATGGAACCAACGTCTACGGGTACCGCCCTGCTCCTAGCCGACTTATGCTTCACATTTCTCTCTTCGCATGAAGCCATTCCTATCTAAAATAACACTCCAAACACAAGATAACAAACTCTACTATCTTTATTCAACAATACTTAGCAAATGTACGGCAGACATAGACGTAAACTCCGTGATAAAAACGCCACTGAAAATGTCACGTCCTACGCTGATCAGCGCTAAGAGAAAAGAGGAAGCTAACATGGCGGGTATGCCTCGGGGCATGGTGGGAAGGCTATTGTATGAAAATCTTAGCGAATGTATTGCGCCCTCTAGGGAAATCTAGAATTAAAATCTAGATGTCCTTACAATCCTGTATCCTGCACATTTTACCAAACACGCTTGGGGCATTTCAGATAAAGATCTGCATGAAAGCTAGGTTTGATATATATATATGCGCAATTATTTATCATACTCTAAAGCCTGAGCACGTAACAATGATTGTTTCAATAAATTATACCCACCGTAATCGGGGTTCATAAAAAATGGAACAGCTCCCTCCGAGTAGAATGCTTGCAAAGGCCTACTATGCATCCAATTTGAGCGAATATCAAAAGTACAGAATGCAAGAGTAATAGTAGTGCTTATCAGCATTATATTAGGGAGACACTTAGGGCTGTCCGAATATGATCGTCAACCGAATGTTCGAATATTTTTTTGCAGGATCGAATATATATATATATGCACGTACAGATACGACTCTGATGCTATTTTAAGAAAAAAGTTACGGTGCTCAGCAGTGTCAAATGCCGCATTTTGTTGACAGTAACTTTTTGTGGATGGAGGTTTCTTCTTCCCATCCGGAAAACCATTGACACCTTTAAAATAATTCCTGCAAAAATGCAGGCTGAAGTTTGGTTTCTCATCAGAACGTTATACGTACTCATAATGATCTTGATACAGGAGCATCAAAAATATGTCGATCGGGCGGTCCATAATATCAATCGTTGCACGTAAAACACCAGCGTGCTTTACGTGCAACTTTTTACCGCCGCAGCATGCAGTTGCAGCATGGAGACAAGTAAAAAACTTGATCGGCGAGTATCGAATATTCTAATATTCGGTCAAACCCAGTTTAGATTAATCGGATACTAAACTATTCCCTAGAGACACTCCTATAGACTAGTGCACACAGTCATGTTTTACTATACTACTGAGGACAAGGCTACATGTATGTCTTCTCTATTGTCCCTTAACATTCTCCCATAGACTAAGTACACGTTTGTACCTGTGAGGACCATGTTCAACAAAAGACCTACTTTACAGGACAACAATTATTTCATTGTTGTTTCTTTATCCATGTGTCCTCAGTCGTAATATACACACATTTCAAAGACACTAAACCCAATTCCAACTTACTACCCAAACTTAAATTTCCACATAAAAGTTTTGGAGCACAATATTAATGTCAAAACAGTAAAGTACTGACTAAAAAGAGGTAAATTAAGTCTAAGGGAGACATGAAAATGTTTCTGTAAGTTCCAAAGTCTCCTTAACCCCTTGTGCCGGCTGTTCTTGATGAGAGGGCTGGTATGCAAAAAAAAACGGTTGTGCAGCTAAGCGTAAATGCAAACAATAGGCACCACACTGAATACAGTGGTACTATTCATCGCATTTGAAGCCCTCCCCCTTTTATGTGAATGAAATGTTCGAAAAGCTTCATCTATTTATGACACTCCCATTCATGAACAATATACAATGTAGTTGAAATATGAATGGATTGAGTACGTGCAGGAATGCACGTATAGATGACAACCGGCCAGGTAGGTCTTTTTCAAACCACGGCTATGGCCGTCGCCCGTATTAAAGAGTTTAAGATTATTTTTTTCAGGAAAGTTGGTCTCTCTTGTGCTCCATTTGGAAAGACCTAGCACTTAACATACAAATGTCTCTAAGCACTTCACAATTATTACCCCTGATCATCAGGCCATGAGATCACTTATGCAACAGTTTGAGAACGGCACAATCTAGTTGTCTACCCTCACAGTTTCCCATTACTTTTCTCCTGCGTGGAGGGAAGCAATTGTAAAGTGTCTTGCCCAAGCACACAAGGATATAATTCCCTGCCAGGGTTCGAACCCACATTAGAAATTGTAAGCATTAGACCATGGTACTTGTAATACACAATAACTTAGAAAATGACAAATCTACAAATTCATATTTAAATATCTGGCTTTCAGCAAAGACTATACCGATACAAAATCAAAAGACAACCAAAACTTTATAGAGCGTGCAAATTCTTCAAAAATCATTTATAACACTCAGGCCTACATGATGAAATGTGCATTACATTTTGTATAAAACTAAACCTCAACACGTGCTCAACACTTTTTTGCCGGAAAATTATGCCAGTAGGCAGGCTCCTGTGCTGATCGTCAGTCAAAAGCTTTTAATTCTTAACAACCAATTTAGACAAAATTTAATTGGCCTATGGCTCTTTTCTTAGGCGTCACCATAACAACCAGACCTCAACTACAGTTACCTTGGCAGCCAATGTAGCATGTCCCACAATAAAAGCAACAAGCAATCTGTTTGTTTTTATTATCAGAATTTAGTTCAAGACACCACACACAGACATTTTCTGCAGAGGGGAATGAACACAAAAATGAAAACGGGAAACCGCCTGCACTCGAGCGCTCCCTAGCACATGCGGTACAATGGGGTCAACCTAGTTTTAGAGGCTCGGTAAACATTATCAAAAAGGCATTTCACACATCTTTTTTTGTTATCTGTGGTAACATGCTCTTTTGGTGATAAAAAAACCCCAGCTCCTGTTAGCAAAAATGGGGAGCAATGTCCAGAACAGTGATAAAGCTGTTGTTCTGTCAAATTGAATCAATCTCGGTTGCCCAGAGCCGGCACTGCAAAACTAGTAGTTCAGGCCGTACCCATGAATAAAAGGTTAAGGGGGTTATGGACAAAATTGAATGAACTCCTGTCAGTAGGTTCAATCTATTGGGCAGAATACATGGAATATTTCTGACAGAAATGTTCTGCTTAATCGTTTTCAAAATGTCTTGGATCTTACAATGTATAAAGCAGGAAACCTCTCAAGACTACTGCAATCAACTAAGTTCTTATTAGTGGCTACTTACAAAAACTCTTGTTCTAAATCTGCCTCCCCCACCGCCCCCCCCCCCCCCAAAAAAAAAGAAGAAGAGTTTTTAATCTTCCCCAAAACAGACATTTAAGGAACTTTACCAAAATAAAATAGAAAATGTAATATCATTTATTTCAAATATAAGAGAAAACCAAGGCCAATACCAGTACATGCATAAATGATTATTAAACATTTCAAAGGTTTAAATATTAATTAATCTGAATATTACATGTATTTTTGGCTACTTTTTAATTGTTTGTGTTTTTATAAGAATTACAATCCTAATGAATATAAATTGGCTTCTTACTTTTAAATAGTTGTTAAAGGCACCTTGAACATATTTTTCGGAACACCTTTAACGTCACAGTTAAAATAATAAGACTGTTACTATTATTATTAGTTTTAACATGATATACCAAAAAGTAAAACTGTTTAGTAAACATTTAGTCTGAATGTCTTTTTTTACTCTGCTCTTTTTGCATTGTTTGTTACAAAATGTATTTGTACCACAGGGCTGAAATGCATAATCCCCCTCAACCCCTCCCCTCCCCCACCCCACCCCACACCCCCACCCCACACCCTCACCCCCCAGGATGAAAAGTTGTGAATACCTGGGTTACACTGCATAAACACACAAGCATTTAATATTTTCCGACATACAGTTATGGTTCTTTAAGCAATACAAATATTGTGATCCTGGGATGAACACTGCACTTCCTCATTCTGATGGACTCCGACTCAATAACATTCACGGATATCTCCACCCGATGGCCTTCTAATATAGATACAATTATGTTTCTGTTTAGTCCCATCACGCTAGACTTGAGTCAAGAGTCAAATCTGCCCAGACAGAGCACCTTGATGAAACGGGCCCCGGCCTTAAGCCACGGCAACCCAATCTATCCACAAGTTTGTTTTCTCACGGCCCAGGGATTCAAAACCCGGACTAGATGCGCACGGCTCGGGGCCTTTTTAATTTCTACTTGTTTCCTGTTTTGCATCCCACCTTGGCACAGAGTCTGATGATGAGAACTGCCAGTGAGCCTCTTCTTTCAATCTAACCTCTCTTATCGGGATGCTTTATCATTTTTTGGGAGAAAATCAGAGGCGAGAACAGAGCATTGCCAGCTCGTGTGACCTAGAGGAACGATAATATCAGTGGGAGGCCTGCCACTTGCCTTGCATGTGTCCTAGGGAATTGTAATATTCTTACTGATACCCGATTCAGAGGCAGATATGCATGTCAATTTCCATGGCTTAATACAGTTTGTAAACATCAACCGAATCTAATATTTTTCAAGGTTGAGAAAAAAGGAGCATTTTTTATTTCCTTCCAGGAGATGGTGCACATACATTTATACATAAATATAAAATGCACAATGCATAACCTGTTTACATCATTTTTTAATTTGTTTTGGTCTTCACACGAATAAGGTAATAAAAAGCATGCACTACTGTACTGCTATTCATGAGAAGAACTCGCTGCTGGGGACGGACAATACAAATTGGTGCATGGTCTTTCTTGTCACCTCGCATGATTATTTTCAATTGCCACTGTCTTCAAAATGGCTTCAACAAACATGACGTACATTCAGTGAAAAAAAGAGGAACATTGATCTGCAGCTTCAGCAAAGCGCAACCCGCTGCCAAGGACACGATTCCTTTGTGCGAGTTCATAGAACATGATCAATTCATAATGAATCATTCTTTTCAAATGTTAAACGCAACTTCCTTTGATATACAGGAGCAGCATGGCATTCTTGCAGAGTAAAATCCAATTAACATCCACAGGGCAAGATCTAGCATCAGACCACTGGTCAATCACTCCATAGGCAGAGACAACTTCTGGGAAATTGGAATTGGGTGGGGGGGGGGGGGGGCTGCTGGCTTAACACCAAGAAATAACATCTGCAGTAATGCCCAATGTACAAAACAGGGTGAGTAAAAAAATGATCAGATATATCCCATATTAATCAAACTGATGTCGCCAGATTAATATCATTATGGAGTGTAAGATCAATAAAATGATAGATCATCACTCAACAGGATCGAGTCACAGGTTACTGAACATGAGGTGTTTGAGGGAAAAAACAAAGATTTCTGTGCCTGTATTTTTGAAGGATTGAGTAATGTTGACTCGTGATCTGTGTGCGTGAACACACACAGTCACACACCGTATTTGTGGGGACATACCTGTACGCTGGTTGCGTGATAGACATCGTGGGGACCAAAATCGTTACGGGGACAGAGAAATGTCCCCATAACTCTGTTCTAATTTGCCTAAGAAATAAAAATACCCCCACTACGCGGTCGATGCCCACCATATGCATCCACACACCAGTCAACATCATTTACTATTAAGCTTTTGAAGTTGTTAGAGTGAACAATGAACATCACTCGTTTGAGAAAAGAAAGCACAAAGTCAGTGAACTGTGTGAATTACACTACCGGTACAAAATAAAATCACCCAGAAGTAATAGTTTTAAACTGAATACTGTTACAGAACTTTGGGATATGATAGCAAAGATTTATTCTTTTACACGTAAACAATTTTTAAAATGCTGAATTGTCTTCCCAGTGGATAAAAAGGTTGTCTCAGACTCAACTAAAAATGCCATAGTGTGAGTTTCTGCAGATTTCGTTCAGCCACGGCATTTCCCGGAATGGAGCACCGCCTTGCTTTAACAACTCCAGAAAATGCAGCGTATTCCATGGAGGATTCTTGCCAATCCACACACACGTTCCCACCCACTCATACTGCACTACCCTATCCTGGTGAAGTCAATGGGAAAGTCAACACTGACAATTAGACAAATAAGATCCTATTATCTGCAGTTCTGTGGTTGGAACTCAGGAGTACCTGTCTGATGGGACCCGTCAAAGTCAATTTGCAAGCAATTAGGGTTTGCTTGATAACCAGGGAGTTTCAAAAACAAATAGGACCTCTGCCTGTATAGAGTAGATTTTATCCTCACTAGTCATGCTGAAAAATCAAGGAGAAAGGGACCTGAATTGCTCTATTCCTCTGGTATGCAGAGTTCTGCCTAATAGCGGTGGTTTGCTGCCATCGCCAACTGGGATTTGCACATCAGCTTTGATTTCTCTGCCTACACGACCGAGGGGAGTTTAAAAATAGGACATGACTTTTTCACGCTTCTAGCTAGGCAATTAAGGGAGGGGATGCAGTCCCGAGTACAAAAGTCCTGTGCCCACATAAACATTTACGCTCTGATAACCCCCAAACCCCCTCCCCCCCAAAAAAATAAAATAAATTCCTGGAAATTGAAATTTGCACCGATGTCTTGGCGTGTTTGCAGAACATACTGGCAAATCTAGCATAATGACATTTGTGTGATGTGTCATTTCCCTTGATAAACTGGAAGCAGCACTCATGGGCAAATAGTACTGCGTGGCCAATTAAATGTACCCTGTACAGAGTCAAGTCCATCATTTAAATCATCAGCGTAAAACTCTCTTTATCGGTATGCTAATGGTGTATTGGGAAAATGCTAACTTTACATCATCCAAAGACCGATGTGTCGGTTTTCGACTGACACTTTTTCCAATTAATTCATTACTAATTACAATGCAGTATTATAATTACAATTACGTTCAGCGGTCTTTTTTCCCCCATGTAATATCAAGTCGGAGCAAGCCCAACCGGTCTATTGGAGTCCCCTATCCTTTCCATGACCTGCAAAGATCTTGTTAAATCGTAGCCCAAACACATACACCTACACCTACATGTACACCATGTACAAAGTAACTATTGCGTACATGTACAAATGTATCGATCAGAGGACGAGACTGGCCAAAAATGAAAAACCAATGAGGACCCAAAAGAGCAGCGTAGGGTTCTATGGTTTGTATTTGCCTAAAGGCACCCCTTAAAATACCCGTTTCTATTGGTCTATATCCACTTTTACTGGTAAAGACACCTTTGGGGTAACCGGTTAGGATTCCAGATTTCAAAAGAGATTCTTTTAAAATAAATTCTAAAAATTCCGACCTAAAAAATCCTGAAATTAGGAAAAAATCTCAACTGACAAATTTCACCCGACAGATCTATTGAGCTTCTGCAAATGACATCACTGTCTGCAGACTGTTGCGGGCATCGGTATTTTGGGAGTCAAATTTTCGTGACGCCTATCGGCCATGCCATGTTTTTCACAAATTTCACGTTTAAAACATTTTACACATTGCACGTATACATGCACCTGATGGGGAGTATAAAAAAAAATCTTTTAAATTCTGAATAAGAAAGCTGATTTATTTCTTAAAGCCTTTTCACACCAAGTCAACTATTTTTGGCCTGATTTATGGCGATAATTTTTTTTAGTGAACCACTTGTCCACTAAATCATAACACCATAGACAGGATGAAATATACGAGGCTTGTCAAATGATCTCAAGCATGGAAATTAGAAATTACAGACTACATGTACGTGACTACACAGCTTAAAAAAATAACTTGCTAGTCTACCAACAATACATGTATAGCCATGTCTGTATGCAAATCCTCTAATCGTGTATTATTCATGCCCCCTTTCTGCATGTGCGCTTACTATAAAAACAGTTTGAGTTTTATCCATAAATTATCCAACTTTCTCTCACTAAAGCGTACTTAGAATTTATAGAAATGTTGAACTTTAAAACCGGCCATTTATTCTTGTTGCTATTCCTAATACAGACGTCAATTACAAGATTAAATAAAATAATAGATTTACTTGGTGCTGAAAGGTGCATGAAAAATTGTGGCTGTGTATTACAATCAAGGATGCCGGCAAAGTGTTAAAGCTAATGAAAACATTTGCTTTTGCTGTAGTTTTCAGAAATGGATGGATGTGGGGGTTAGTATTTTGTAGCAAATATTATTGCAATGATCTGTTTAAAGTTTTATGTTCATAGATGCTTGCCAAACCAAAAACAAAATGCTGTTCTTGTAGTCTGGTTCGCTGACTTTGCTTTAGAAGAAACAGAGCAATTTATGGACAATGGGAAATTGTGCTGGCTTGCACCCATTCACAGATGTACACGTATGCATAATCAATTGTGGACTAACTAAAGTTGGTAAATTGGGGGCAGTATTAAAAAAGAAGTCAGGTTTTTTTTACAACAATGGTCGACCGACTATCATTGGAAAGTGATACAATGACAACACACCAGGTGACATGACATCACAGGACGCTCGAGACTATTATTTACAAACTGTCAAGTACATGTAAGGTCTTATCGTTGGTAGTTGCTGTTTGCAAATGTCGTCTATATTACCTTTAATAAGGCATCACTTACATGTAGCCTTGCATTTTAAGGGCATATGTATTGCCAGAATCAGGCTTTCATCTGAAAACTGGCATCCCTAAACACAACGTCTTTCGTAAAAACAAAAATGTGTACGTTGATACTGGGAAAGCTAGAAGGGGCTACGATCTTTACAGCACACCTGTATTGATTATGGTTGAACCAGATGTAACCCAAATAGGCAGGCCTGGAACTCTTTAACTTAGAGCCGTAGGGGAGAGGCAGCTCCTGGCTGGGGGCACTTGTAGGAGAAAATCAAATTGTCCACAGGAACATTTTAGGGGGCACCAACCAGGCAGAGACCAGAGTAATGAAGTTCTAGCACTGGATCTGGCGTTAAAGGTTGGTTGATCACAAGGCATTCTGTGCAACTTATATAGACTACTCAGTTCATTTTAATTTGCCGTAATCTGTCAACTGCTTACAATCTATGGACATCGGCCGTGGTGTCCTTTACATGCCTCATTTTCATAGGTGGGAACATTTATGGGGGGGGGGGGGGAAGAAAACGGAAGAGAATGAAAAGGCCTTTTGACACTACAAAAATCTCGGTGTTGGACCCGGGTCCGACCCATGTTAACTAGATTGACCTTTTCACACTGCAACATTTCAACATGGCACTGACCCATGTAGAGCGCTCAACCCTGCTCGAGAGGTGGGTTGAGAGCTCTCGACCCGTGTAGAGAAGTTTGACCCGTGTTGAAAGTCATAGTACAAATGTATGAACGCCTCCGGGTTGAGTTCGACCTGTGTAACCGCGGAACAGAGTGTGCTCGCGTGCATAGCACCACACACTGTAGTTGTTAATTCAGCAACAAACAAACAAACAAATAACCTCTGACCTGCGGCATTGTGCATGCATGCGCACTATACATGTAACACGCGTTCATTTCAATTGTGCATGCTACTTTCACGAGATTCCTTTTACTCAGATATGTCCGAGAAAATGGGCCCCAAATCAGACAAAAGACCGACATGGAGTGAGGAGGAGGTGAATGCTATGTTGGCTATTTGGGCTGACAGAGCATCCAAAGCCTGCTCGACGGAACGACCAGAATGTAGTATGGGGGATTTTCCAATTCGACGTGTGTTGAACAGCCGGCCGTGTGTGTAGTGTGAAACGATCGCACAATACACGGGTCGAAACATTACACGTGTAGCAAAAATGCTGCCGCTGCGTTGAGTCGTGTGAAAAGGCAGCGTGATTGACCTGTGTTGAAATTTTAAGAAGTCTACACGGGTTGGACCCGTGTAGATTTCAACACGGGTTGAACGGACATAGTGTGAAAAGGCCTAAAGAGTCTTTAAAGGAATGTTTATTTGTCATCGGTGCTTTTTGCTCACAGGATATTAGACAGCCTTTTATTCTCTTCATCTCACCCGATATCCTGCAGCCTTCGGAGTACACACTTGTGTGGCAAACATATCCCTAATCACCAATAAGGGCGCTATTCAACTTAAATGGAAATGACAAAAGCATTTGGAAATTTTTGCAAGACAAACACTACATGTACATATTGTAAAGGTCAAGATCCTATGAGGGTATTTGTTGAAGTACAATGTATGCTAATTATTACTTCGCTGACGAAATGGGGAAACAATAACAAATCTGAATTATTCAATTACTAAAAGACACCTGTATTAAAAAAAAGGCAAAACACTGAGTCATGGACAATGCTTTTAAAGGTTTAAGTAGAATAGAACGTACACGACCATCCCTTGAAAATGTGCTGTTTGTCTGAAAATCATTGACGTTTGGAAAATTCAGGACTGCTGGAATTCAGTTCTGAGAGGTGCCCTTGGCGCTGTGGTTGCATACGGGCCGGACTATGTGCGGCACAAGTCTGAATATATGCAGATGCCAATGCTCTTTTTTTTTTTACGTTTCTCTGTAATTACACCTAATGGTAGAATTTTTACACTCAGATGTCAGAACAATGTGTACTGTTTAACAGCCATTAATGTTAGCAGTACCACTGTTTCTGCTGTGCAATTGTGCCATTCCTTAATACGAGGGACCAGTCGGAATTTGCATTCCTTCGATTTTCGTTTTATTGCTTAAAATGCTAGTTCTATTATACTGTGTTTTTTATTTTTTTATTTTAGTACAGTAAAATGTTTAAAAAGGAGATTTTAGTAAGGTAACTCACTTATATTTGTGTTTAGTTTTCTTCATAAGATTTGTTAGTTTTTGATTCATGTACATCGCCATTTTGAATGCAATCATAACAAACTTGGTATCAATTCAAAGCTTGTGATCTAAACTCTTCATTGATTGGCCGATCTGACCAACATTTCCACAAATAAACCAATGAAAGACACTTTTAGGAGATACCAAGGATACCCACCCTCTAATCATGAACCGTTCAGCAGTGCGGAAATGAAGGACAAACTTTTATTGCTTGATTTCTACAATAGTGCTGGATCATCTAATAAACTAAAACTATTATAACTTTTTTAATACTGCTCCGATGTTAATAATTCTTTCATCATTTTAAAGCTTATGATGTGTTCTTTCCAATGGTATTTAAATCTAGAAATAAATGTTTGCGATGAGAGACTGTTCTCTATTGAAAATGCCACATTTAGTGCTTTGCTTCAAGCACTTGAATGAAAATGCCAACTTTTTGAATAGTGGAATAAGCATGAGGTCAAACAATTGGCAGAGAACTCGTCAATTCTTCGTTGGTATTAACGCTAACCCACCCCAAGCCTCCAAAATCCTCCTTGCAGTTTTGGAGGATTTTGGAGGATTGAGGATGAATGGTATTTCAAGAAAAAGAGGATTTTGGAGGATTGAGGACAAATGGTGTTTCAAGCGAGGATTTTGGAGGATTGATGATGAATGATGATTGAGAATCTGGGTACCTTTCATTTTTAACATAAATGTAAAAATTTGGAGGATTTTGGAGGATTGAGGATGAATGCATTTTTTGGGGGCAGGGCAATCGGAGGATTTTGGAGGATTGAGGATGGTTCATAGCAAAAATGGTCTAGGGGGTTAGGGTTAATGATTTTCATGTACATGTTTTCCATAAGGAAATTGCTTGCATGCAGTCACAGATAAAGAAATCTCTTTGGTTTGTCACCTGACCTACTTCCTAGGTCTAAGTGTAACAATTCTAACATAATGTATAATATTTACAGAGAAATTTGGAGGGGGAAACCCCCAAAGTATTGGTGCTCTAACATCAAGACTGGTGCCGAACATAGTGCAGCTTGTACACAGCCATAGTGTGACAGACAAAGGGCACCACTCTGAATTTTCAAATTTTCTGACTTTTCCGGAACAAACTGGTATCCTTGAAAAGATTTTCATGAATGATTTTCAGACAAACAATGCATTTTCAATTAGGGATGGTCGTTTGCAAAATTAGTTTTTAATGATCTTTCCAACCATTGCAATTTTAAGACAAATGTTTTTTGTAGCCAATTGGTACCTCCAAGGCAATGTAGATGGCTATATCAAGGGCACTGTGGTTAGGTCCACAAAAACAAAACTTTCAAACAGACAGACGATTCTCATCACTTGCCATTTCTGCTAAAGCACAAATGGGGTTTGGAGGCACACACCTTGAAAGGTAGTATACAACATTTGCAAACATAAAAAAGCAAAAGTACAGTGGAACGCCACTATACCGAACATTCAGCTCAGTACACCGAACACCATCCTTGGCTCCCAAATTTTGTGTACAGAACTTACCGAAATTGTTGTTGAAAAAAAGGCAACAGATTAAAAAAATGTATTGGGCATTTGGGCTGTTTGTAATTCCCAAACAGCCGCAGCTTTATGTTGAAGAGTGACAGGTGGCTATTATTTCCCCTAGAAATAGAAGGGAAAAGCCAACTTTTGCTTTAGAATTCGGTAAGCTTAGAAAGTATGAACATGTAATTACATAATTCAATGGCCAGCACATGTTTAAAGTCGTCCTTAAGTAACCGCCGGCTGAAAATCGCTATACCGAACAAAATCTGTGGATCCCGCGATGTTCTTTATAGCGACGTTCCACTGTACTGAATTATTATGAAATACCATACTAGACTATTAATAGCAGTCTCAAGCATCCTGTGCAATCATGGCACCTGGTGTGCTGCCGTTAAAAAGGAAATTTATATTGTTTTTCCAACGACTGCCGGCCGACAATCGTTGGAAATAGCCAGTGTTACAGTATTTGCTAGCATGTTATAAAAATACTATAACCCCAAATCCATTTATTTCTAGAAATTATACACCAAAAGCAAATGATGTATACTACCTTTAAGAATGTTTGATTAAATACATAACCTTTCTCCTGCCTTTACATACATCAATGTGTGTAACGCATGAGAAAGGCAATGTCAAACTGATAACATCACATGTATAAACACAGCTTATCCCACCCACGACAGCGTCTGCTTAAGGAATATCAATGACTCATCAAAGGGCACAATGCACTTGCTCCGGCACAATGCACTTGCTCCGGCACAATGCACTTGCTCCGGCACTCTTGGTAAAAAGTGTGAAATGGTAAAAGAAAAGTATCACTTCAAATCTATCCGCCCACACTGCGACACCAAAGAACTCTTGGGACTCTGCACTGGTACATGTACATATGGATTCCACGAGTGCAGTGGACAATGTAGGGAAGTTATGTCACCATTTTTATCAAATGAATTTGAACCGCCTGAACAAAAACCCCAAAGGAAACCTACATTCCAAGAAATGCTTTTAAATCACACGAGATGAGGACTGTTTGTGGTCAGGGCCATTTCCTGAAGAATAAGTACATGTTTGGGCACACTGATCTCTACGTAAAAGATTTGGATATCCAGCACACAATGGCCACTGTGCACCAGTCTTGTTGGCTTAACTTGCTGACTTAAGTTGGACTCGAGTCGTGATTTCTTTGACTTGAGACTTGACTTGACTTGACTTGGAAAAAAATGACTTTTGACTTGACTTGACTTGAATAAATTTGGCTTGCCGACATTAACACTTTTGTTAAAATAAACACAAACTTTTGGACGTACCAACATAACAGTTTGAAAAAATGCCAAGCCGACAGTGCATAGCGAGCTGGGTGTCCAGTACATGTACGTATACGGGGCTGCAGCGCTGGCCGACTGCATGGAGAATTGTCAAGACAGCGTTTTGTACAGTGCTGAAAAACAAATGTGCCGAGCCACCCAAAAACGGGTGCAATGTAAACAGAATGTGAAAATTGGTATAATGGCGATTAGATGGAATTTGCATCGGGGGGATGATGTAAATAAGAACAGCGATTTTCTTCTTCTTTTGATTGCCCTTTCCCGACATAATGTATGAAGCTCTGTATCAGTGGCCGAGAGCCTGTGTGAACACAAATTTACAGACTTAATCGGGCTGGACTCGAACCCACGACTTTCTGCTTACTAGTGCAGACGTGGTGTAATAGCATTCCCTGAAAGTACATGTTCTAACTAGGTGTATTTTATGTTTCTGTAGTTGGTAAAGTTACGAGTCTTTGTCTTGAGAAATAAAGCTCAAAGTCAATGAACCATCGAGCTACAGCAGAACAAAATGCATATGTACCAGCAACCACTATTCTTTGTTGTTGATACGAAACTTAGTAAATAACACAAAAGGGATTTCACATGTGCAACATGTCAAAAATCCTTTTTATATCTTTAGTTATATATATATATATGTATTTTTCTATGTCACTTTATAAATAACTGATGTATGTAATTTCTTACGCAATTCGGCTGTTTGGCCGCCATGTTTGAATTTTAATAAACCAATAATAATAATAATAATACTGGCCACAAGTTGAACCATCCATGAACCCCCTATGATGCTCATACCATGGAGAGTAAAGTAAGCCTGCTGAATCCACAACAATTTGATATTCCTGTTGGACCCCGTTGGATTGAGCAACTAACTCATAGTGTTACAGTCCTGATGGATTTAGCAGGCAACAGAAAAGCTTCACAGTTGAATTCTGTTATTTACATTTTTTTTATTTTTAGGTACCCGGCGACTTCCTGTGTTGGACTGTGTTGGATTGAGCAGGGTGGTTCTGGGGAACCATTAGGGGGTTAGGGCTTGAATACATGAATAAAATCACTCACAGCACCACCCACAAGTGTGTTTAAAACAAGATAAGCACGCTTTCCTGAGAGACGTTAAGCTTCCGAGGAAAACCAGATTCCAGAAGAAAGACGACATTCCACGGTCTTTACGGGAAAAGGAAGCCATCCATAAAATTGGCTCTTATCTATATCAAGATGTGATTTGCATGATTATCTTAGCCAAAGTCATGCTGCATTATTGGCAATTGCCAAGGAGCTCTAGTTTCAAAGAAGGGAAGGTATTAAGACGACAGGTACAAATGCTCCCTAAAAAAAGCTCTTCAAAATACTAAGAAAAAATGTTAAAGTGACAGCATTGCCTTTATAAGGGCGCCCGATTGGGCTGTAAAAAGCATTCTTTCGAAAATTGCTGTGGTTGGAAAGATCATTCAATAATAATGTACAGGACCGTCTGAAAATCATTGATGAAAATCATTTCGGGGAAAGTCAGTTTGATTTGGAAAAGTTGCATCGTTAGAAAATTCAGAGTGGTGCCCCCCCCCCCCCATGTTCCCCCCATTTGAAATCTTGAAATGTACAACAAATTATACAAGCTGCAGTTCATGTACTTTCAGAGCCCCCTTGAAAAAATGTGTGCACCCAAGGTGCATCCCAGAAATTTCACCTAGTTTCGCCACTGCCCAAATCTGTTGTGTGTATTAATATGCATTCATTCTGTTAATTGAGATTATCCTTTTCATGAAATGTTATAATTTGGTCCACTCTAAGCTGGGTACAAAACCACACATTGAATATCCTGTGTGCAGGACCTTTATGAAGGTCCTCACTCTCAAATATGTGTACGTGTTGTAGCAAAGCCGGGACAGTGCGCGGCTTTCTTAATCCTACAAATGTACCTCACAGAGTTGCGGACCAGTCCCTTTGAAAAGCTCAACTTCTGAAATTTGAACCAATCCCACCAACTGGTGATAACGGTTGTATGGATACAGGCACTACGAGCCAAGTACATCAAATGAAAGGACAAAGATTTTGAGTGACTTTTATATCAAGGCATTCCAAAAGGCATATCAGCTTCCCTAAACTCAAGCCGAGTTGGAAAATTCAGCTAATAAATTCCTCAGCTTTGAAGTGCTGTATGAACTATTATAAGAACTGAGCCCCACTCGCCTAACATCAACAATTTGACGTATTTAGTTCATGTACATGTACAATGTGTCGAACCTGATACAGAAAGTATTAGACCAAGCTTCCAAGGAAAACTTCTCATTGGCACAGATCTCTGCTACAACTATCTGTTTATTAGGTACGTTTCTTCTCCGGTATCAACACTCTTCTCCAATAACTTTTGCCACAGATTTTGTTTCTTTTCTTTCCTCAACGCCAAACAAAGTGTGTCACCATTCAAAGCATGTTTTTTTTTCACAAGGAATCACTTGATACCACCGGTTCGGGTGCATCTTTCAATGACGGGATGCTTGAATTTCACTCCTATCATTGTTTCCACCTCTTTTGGGGGGCTGAAATTAGACCCACCGGTGTTAAATGAATCACTCTCGGCAGCGAGATGACTTCCAATAACATTCACGCGGACGACTGCATTGAAACGTGACAAATCCAATGTTTGCGACTCGCGGCGCATCCTTCCAGGTATCAAGTTGTTCTCCGATGCTCAAAGCGGTTTCCTTTTTAAAAGTAAGACAGCAGTGTCAATTGCACACCGGCCGTACCAAAAATAGTGCACGTCCTTTTCAAGTCCGATCTCCGGACAATGAGGCAGGAACCTCAATCGATACATAGTTGTGCGCTTGAGACCGTTGGCCGATTTGAACGTACATGTACCTGCATGCGAGTCACAAAACCAGACGACCGATCTGTACAGCATGAGGCTGCGGGTCCAGATTCCTTCATTAATTAACACCCTCGGGCGATAGGAGGGGAGGTCATCCATCACATTGGCTTTTTCCAAGGAAATAAATTTTGGATGTCATTTCTTCTGCGAACATCCTGGGTACAACCTTTATTCCCATTTTGGGGGATGGGAGGGGGTTGTCACAGCAATTTTGTCCACAACAAATCTAGATGACAAATCTAAGAAACTACTGATTTGAAAAGCGTACAACCCAATCTCGCCATTGATACTTTCTGAGAGATTTTCGGTGTGGAGCAGTACTTGCCAAAATAGAATAACTCCCAGGTGTGATTCAATAAGCCGGCTTGTAATTCCCCTCCTGCATCCTGGATGAAACCCCACAGACTCTCAAAGATACAAGCCGTATCCTCCTCACAGTTGCCGAGTGCCAGCGGTACTTCAACTCCAAATCTCTGAAATGGCAATTGGGAATTCACTTTGCCACACAGTCCCATTATTCACATTGTTCTACCCCCCCCCCCCCCCCCCCCCCCCCCTGCCGGGCACCACATATTCTTCCATCACAACTTCAACCTCCTCAGAATGCACACATTTATCCATCCTTGTCATACTTCCTCCCGCCAACTTCCTTCACCGAGAAGGCTGAATGGCAGCAACCACATCTGCCTTCAATGCAATAGTGCACCAAGAACAGTGGCGTATCTAGGGGGGGGGGGGGGGGGGAACTTGCCCCCCTGGCGGCATTTGAGGCATCATAAAAAACAAACAGAAATAGTATTTTTGCTACGGTTTTAAGACGGTTCAGACGTTGTTCGCCCTCCCTGGCACAAAAAGCTGGATACGCTACTTACCAAGCAGTACAAAAGCGATGTTGTTTCCTCGAGTTATTCATCAAGGGGTGGGGTGGGGTGTGCTAGATAGAAGTCATGCTTGGACTCAGCGAGTCCAGACTTTGCCAAGTGCAGGCATGATTCCAAGACCATACAGTGTAGACCAAGTGATGCAGTCGAGACCATCACAAGACCCTACAAGACCATCACAAGACCTTCAGTAAATAATTCAAGTCTCAAGCTATTCAAATACAGTGTAAAAAAAGCATTCCTTTGTCATGGTTTATGCCTGTTACTTGTGCCTGTAACAAGCTGGTCTTGTGCCTGGTCTCGACTACATCACTGGACTACTGTAGAACTTTTTGTTTCTGGTTTTGTTTGTTTTTAGTTTTGGCCCACTGCATCAGAATCGAATATGGACTCAACTACAGCCCAAAGCCCAATGTCATGGGGCAAAGCACAACATTTTCCTTAGCACAAAAAGTCTAACATTGCTTTGTAAGAACAGGTCACCAGCAAAAACTATATGTTGCTGAGCAAACGGCAGTCAAATACCAGTCACAAGAAATCCACATCACATGAAAATCTGGTTTGTAATTCTGTTTTTACCAAGGAAGACTTCTGCTAAGCAAATTTGTGCGCTTAGCTACTCCTTGAAATTGGCCCCCCAGGTGATTATTAGTCCTCCTCTCATCACCAATGTGTGTCACATACCACGCAATCCACACAAATTGCCCCTTCAAAAGCAAAACATGGTCATAGGTGTGACACATCACACCAACTGCCATCGTCACACCTTATGCATGATTGGAGGAGGAACAAGTTGAACTACTTGTAAATTCCATGCAGTCCTTGTCCAGACTCTAAACAACATACCAACCACGGGCTTGATTAAACTGGCAAAGCAGGCATACATATACGTGGGGGGGGGCCCCCAGTGTCTTTCACTTGTCAGTTAATTTAGCACCCTCCATTTTGCCAACAGATTGTATAAACTACTCGAACGGGAATTCGAACGAGTGGAAATCTCTGCTCGATTGGAATAATCAACAAGCTGCCACCCTTGAAACGTGATTGATTGTTTGCTTAGGGCTCGGACAGGTTGAAGTGATCGTGCACTTGACAACTTTTAACTGGTTAACCCTAGCACATTGTCATGGCCGCAGCCAGCCAGTCCCACGCACAACACCGAGCTGTTAACATACAGGTTCTTAACAAATAAATTCTGTCTCTTCTTTTGTTAGATACGATGTTAACAGCAACAACTCAAAAATTTTAAAAATCTGACACTAAGACAGATAATTTCTGAAATGCTTTGGGGAATTATCTGTATTTTGACGGGACTTAGGATGACACACGCTGTGTGGTGCATGGTGATTTCTTGAGCAAAAGGCAAGGCAGATTACGATACCAAACCAACACGGATCAACTGGTGATATTTCACCGATCAAATGACATTTGAAATTCATGAAATGGAAAATTCAACCGGAAACCAAAATCCTTCCGCATGCACGTACATGTAGGCATTTGGATTTGATTTGAAGCTTTGGTATGAATTGTTAATTTGTTTGCAGGACTGCGGTGTACGTAAACACAACTGTTTTTCCATAGTTAGATTACAGCACTTTGATGTACAGTGCAATTGAAAGGTAACTTTGAAAGGAAATTTCTCTACATTGTTTCTCTTCACTGGGAATAAATTTTCATTTCCCAAAGGGGAGAAAAATTGTATTGAAATTAGGCAAACAATGTCACAATTGTTCTCACTTTCGTGAAAATATTTTCCCCAAGTGGGAAAACATTTTTCTCAAACTTTTTCTCACATCTGTGAAAGTCATTTCACATATTTTTGAACCGGGAAAATGAAGTGAGAAAAAACTTTTGTGTTCATAAAATGTTCACACTGGTTTCACACTTTTTTGCGCCAGATTCACTGAAATTTAAACGGAAAAAAAGTTGGGTGAAAAGTTTTGGGAACACGAATTTATTTCCCAAAAAAATCCCATTTCCATTCGCAGTGTGAGCTTTCCATTGTAGTGCTGTGTGCATAACACACATAAACACCAACAGAAGTGAGCCTACACCAGTTTTGGAGTACTCGTACTCGACTATCACTCAGTACTCGCAGTGGCGCGGTTGCAGTCTGGAATACAGCCTCATTATACCGTGCGCTGGGTACAAGGAATGTTTTTTGCTAGTCTAGTTCCCACCTCCCTAATACTACTAACATTCGAAGTCGTACATGTAGCACTGAGGATTAGTGAATCGGGAGCCAGCCAAGCCCATGCTTCTTATGTTCGCTCGCTGCTTCATGGTTACCAGTGAGGCCATTTCGGGATTTTTCCCAAGCAAAATCCTTGTCTCAGCGCTTCGTGAGCACATTTTTAAGTACATGTATTGTCTGTTGCCTAGGAAAATCTTGGGAATTTTACAAAAACTATCTTTTGCGTGATCGCAAAACCTTGTCACATACAAGTACGCAGGCTACACATGCGTATATCACATGTGCTGCATCATTGCATTTTTTTCTTAGCTTTATGGTTGCATGAATTATTGAATATGTCATCAGTTTCGGATAAAATTAAATGGGGATATCAAGATCACCAGTGGGGAAAAAGCAGCACAGTGCCGTGTGCAAGTTGTGTCAAATGAGAATCTCGGAGAAGAGATCATTAATTGATTTGATGAATTGTAAATATTGTTTACACTAATAAAAGTTGTTTAGTGTTAACCACTTAGTAAAGAAGATTTGATTGCATGTTGTGCTTGTTCAATTTAATTTAATTTAATTTAATTTAAATTTAAATTTAAATTTAAATTTAAATTTAAATTTAAATTTAAATTTAAATTTAAATTTAAATTTAAATTTAAATTTAAATTTAAATTTAAATTTAAATTTAATTTAATTTAATTTAATTTATTCACTTGCTTATTGACTGATTGCTTGATTGATTGATTGATTGATTGATTGATTTGTTTTTGTACTTTTTTAGTATTGTACTCCGACTCGGACTCGGACTTAGGTACTCTGACTCGGCCCAGTACTCGGCCTTGAATGTACTCATACTCGGTGCTTTGGACTCGGACTAGTCACCAGTTGGACTCGGCCCGGGACTCGGCCCCTAAAGTACTCAGAGTACTCTGTACTCGGATTTGAGGACTCGACTCCAACACTGGCCTACACATGTATAAGATGTACAGACTCTAGCAACCAATGACAACATTTACAACACGTAGTAAATGGTGATATATATTGCACACTGTTTGAAATGTTTCAAAAGCATGTACGGGATGTACAACAAGCACTATTTTCAAGACCTTACGTGCGCTCACAAAACAAGATGGATTGGGAAAACGAGGATTCAAAGATTTATGAAGTACAACTGTAGTGCTGAATTAAACAAAAACAGTAATTTTCCATTGTAGTGCTTGGGCAACGCAAGTGAAAAACAGCCGAATACAAGTTATAAGCACTAGTACATGTACGTGTACATCAGGCAAAAAAAAATTATAAGAATTCTGCTTCCGATAACATGGCATTTGAAAATAGGGTAGGTAGGTAGGGAATTTTATTTGTTTTGCCAATTTTCTTTTGTGCTGATCATATGTAGGTGTCTAGGTGTAGTCAAGGTTTAAAGGTAGTAATAAAAAGGTAGTAACAAAAAGGTAGTAATAACAAGGTAGTAATAAAAAGGTAGTAATAAAGAGGTAGTAACAAAAAGGTAGTAATAACAAGGTAGTAATAAAAAGGTAGTAATAAAAAGGTAGTAATAACAAGGTAGTAATAAAAAGGTAGTAATAAAAAGGTAGTAATAAAAAGGTAGTAATAAAAAGGTAGTAACAAAAAGGTAGTAATAACAAGGTAGTAATACAAAGGTAGTAATAAAAAGGTAGTAATAAAAAGGTAGTAATAAAAAGGTAGTTATGTGTCATGGGTTATGTGTCATCCCATTAGGCAATTAATTGAGGAAAATTAGAATTCTTGTGCATGTGGCAAACGGGCGACTCTGCCCGAAATAAGCCAAAGGGGCGACGCGCGAGTCGCCCATTTAGAACATTTTCCCCAAGCACCCTACTAAAAAGCACTCCAAAGGGGCGACTTTCACAATGGGGCGACAGTTATGTGTTGCCCCATTCGACCGTTTCGCCCGAACCCACTCATTTTCGCGAATTATGTGTCGCCCCAACCGGCAATTGAGGAAAATTCTGCTTTCGATTACTTGTCATTTGAAAATATGGTAGGTAGGGAGTTTTTTTTTTGCAAGTTTTTGTGTGTGTGCTGATAGATGTCTACGTGTAGTCAAGGTTTAAAAGTAAAAGGTAGTAAATAAAAGGTAGTAATAAAAACGTAGTAATAAAAAGTTTTTTAAAATGTACAGGCTGTTCGATAATGCCTCTACCCATATTAAGCGTAGAAGTGCTGTTAGTCCGGCAGACAGAGGGGTGAACCGTGTTTTGTTGGATATATAATGTTTTTTTGCATAATCTAAGCAAGGAGGCCATACTTTTTAAGAATTTGAATGATGACATCATCTCAGGGTTGGGCAATTTTGGATATCAATTATTTATGTTTTTATTGATATTTTATCAAGACACACTGTGTATTCACAGTTAAAACAAACAAAAAACTTACAAATGTTAATATAGATGTCCCACATTTACCTGTTAAGATGCATAAAACATAATAGCCTTTAAAAACTGGATGAAATGGTTGAGGTGCGGTTAGGGTGTGGCCTAGGGCGTGGATGTGGGTGTGGTTGGGGGCGTGGCTAGGGCGTAAACACGTTTAAATCCATTTTAACATTATTAACCCACACACTTGAGGTCAATCCAATTACATGTACATGTAGCATTAAACATGAGTTTCTAAGAAAGGATATTAGGGCTACATTGGGGGCGTGGCTTGAGGAGATAAGTGTTGAATCAAATGTTACCTGACCAAACTTTCAGGTTAAATATAAGAAGTGTCATAATTATGTTGATTTTTAACTTATTAAAATGGTTGATAAGGTACAATGTATTAAGTCTGTGTGTACATGTGTACGCATTCATCCCGAGGACAGGGAACAAAATAATGATGTAAGAGGACAATGGGGTGTTCGAATCGAGGACGGTCCTCGATTCGAAGACGTGTACAAAACCAATGGGAGCTGTTGCAAAAAAGTTAGAGTATTAACAAAAGAGGAACAATGGGAAGTCCTCGATTTACACCATACACACATATATGGGTGTGCCCCTGAGTGGGTTAGGCTATACGAGAGAGGACTTGGGACTATGGGGGATTAGGGATAAAAATGACACCGAGGACTTGGGCCGAGTCCTCGGGAGAATTTCGTGTACAAACCTTATGGGAGCTGTTCGGAAAAAGTTAAAAGTACAAACATAGGGAACAAAAGAAGAGTTCCATTCATGGTCCTCATAAGTATAGGAAAACGCACATGGGTGTGTGTGTGTGTTTTGGGGGGGATGGGACTATTATTAGCCTGAATGTTCACTACAACTAAAATGTTCATTGAAATATTTCTCAGTCCAAGTACAATATTACAAGTAGAAGAGTTTTTCAGTGCAGAAATACACTGTACTTTAAAAGTGAAAACTTTCCTTGTGAGCATGATTGGTTTACTTACTTCCCCACTCAACATTTATTTTTTAACATCCCACTAAAGGTTTCTCTTATTACAGGAAAGTCCTTAAAAAACAAAGATAGTTTTACTGACCAACTGACCCATAAAAATGAAATTGGCCTTTAAAAAACACAATCTGTAATCATTGTCCTAAAAAAATGCAAGCTAAATTAAGAAAAAAACTGCCAAAAAAGCAACCTCTTATATATCCGGGTAATGCACACCATTTTCAATTTCAGTTAAATTACAAAGTAGTGCATCATGCAACTTCTGATTTAAACTTATTCATCATTGTTGTCTTCGTCCAAATCTACAACTGTTTTGGTAAGGTCATTGCAGCAAGTAGCATCTCCTTTACAGGAACAGAAGATGGTGCACGGCAGCCTTGCTTTGTTGCATCCACATCTCATCAACTTGCAAGGAGTGTCACTCACACAGGAACACTTGATCAATTTCAGCACAGTGGCGGGTGCAAGTTCAACATTGTCAGGCACAGTAGTGGGAAGCATGGATTTGCCACCCTCATCACGAGTGAATCCATACTCTGAAGGATCTAGTGGTGGTGGGTCTGTATCAAGTGCTGCCTTCCAGATGCATGTTTGCAGATGAGCCCTCTTGACATTTTCTATGAAAGCTTCTGTTGTTGGAGGCAAACTGCAAAGCTTTGGAATGGATGTCGAGCCTTTGCCAGTTTTCTTCGCCCATGACTTCCAACAAGTTTCTGACATACTTCCACAGTTGGAATACCCGTAGCAGGCACTCATGAATTGTGTTGCTTGTTCAATGACATCTGCCAAAGCTGCATTGACATCACCCAGTAAGGACAAGGAATGTTCCTGCTGAAGCATTTTTACAGCAGTTTTCTTACCAATGCCAGAACAGCAAGCAACTGTGTCACATCCTGAGAGTGCATGAGCAGCTAACAACCCCGGAACAGACTTGTAAGCCTCAACAGTCTCACGAATGTCTGAAACTGCTCTGTCCTGAACTGGGGATTCCATCACCACCAGAGAGGTTAGCTCCTCCTTTAGGTAGTGGTGCATCAACAGAACAAAAACATCTGTGTCATCTGACAAAACTGATATGCCGACTTGCTCTGCCTTTGCGACTATCACCATTTGCTGAACAAGAATGTTATCTGCCTCTTCATGTGAAGTACGCATATCTTCTCTGTTAATGACTACACCTTTGTGTATTTCTACTGGTGTGTCATTCTCACCTGTGATGACTAATCTGTTTAACTGAGTGTAGTGTTGATGGAATTGCTTATCTTGGATAAGGGCTTCACAAATTGCAGCAATGAGCTGCTTCTTGTTTGCTGGAACTGTCAGGATGACATTCTTTGGGTGGAGTTTCATGTGTTGTCCCATCTGATGAACTCTGCTTGCTGATGTAGCCCTGCCTGATCGAGTACAACTCTTGGTACTGAAATCCCTATATCTGTCAAACACTAGATACACATCACCAGCAGTAAGTTTCCGTTGGATATATATCTTCATGTTGGCCACAAAGTCACCAACAGTACCATTGACTGGCCAGTGAACTATATACAGAATTGCCGAGCCATCAATGACTGTACATGATATGCTTTTTGATGTGTGCCTGATGGAGACCTCCTTTTGAAGCAGTCTCTTCAGCTGAGATTTGCCCTTTGCAATTCTCATGTCTCCAGCATCTGTAAACATAGCTGTGGGTACAGGTGCCAGTTCATGTGCCAGGATGTCATGAACGTCAATTTCTCTAGAACTTGCTTGGAGACCCATCACTCTTGAATAGATAAGGCTTGTGTCAAACACTTTTGTTGAACCAACAGCTAGATGTTTTTTGGTCACAGCAAGTGTCTTAATCACTTTACTTATCTTGCCATAGAAAACCTCAGGCCAACTACTCTCAAATTTCTCCTTTTGCTGATTTCCTATCTTAACAGCCTCTTGAACATTCACTGAAGGTTTTGCAAGTCGACTACTGGCAATGTTAACTATTTCATCAGGATGCAGAGAGGGGTCCAATGGATCAATGAACATGTCAAGCTTGTTTTTGATGTTTTTCCTATCGGCTTTGTCTGCAGCAACCCTTGATTTTGCTTCTTCCTTGTGAGTGTCTACACTGGGGTGTTCATTAATACTCAGGGAAGCAACATCAGATGCTAACTTGCTACACGTATGCAGGCCTAAAGCCCAGGTTTTGAGGGTCTCGGGACGGAGGGTGATGCCTATGATTCCACTTGGACCATGACCATACCTCATGAATGTTGTCTCAATAAACATATCACTCCATATGCCGTTCCAAATCCCTTGAGTGTGTCGCATGACATGCTGTCCCTTCATAAAGAGATTCAAGATGGGTGATGGCAATGACTCCATGTCTCTCAGATAGTACAACCCATACCTAGCATAATTAACATGCCCAGCTGCAAAGAAGTATGGTAGCATAAGGTTAACAGCTTGAAGATGTAGTGACCACTCTGCATCCCTCTCAGCTCTGATGTACATCATCATGATGAAGACAGGCTTGATGAGACATTCTATCCACAACTTGGCAGTTTTGCTTTTGCTGGCCAGGTCTTCAAGAATAGCAGTCAAGTCATCCATACACCGGATGTTATTTTCTACAACTGTCTTCCTCAATACTTCCTCTGCTACCATGCGAAGGGCTCTAACATTTTGTGGAAATTTCTTTCCACTCAGCATCTTGGCAGTCCCACCAAATGCTGCTTCCATGACATCTGTTAGCCCGGTCTCTGCCATAAGGGTTCCAACTGAGCCAACAAAACTCATCAACATGTGCATGCCTCCAAGACGGAGTACCACATTACTAAACCTTTCTGGATATGCCCAGATTATTTTCAGAGAAACTCTGTACAACTGCTGGTCACATGTGAACACCGTGAAGTCTTGTCCAGCTTGAGGTGTCAACCGTTGAGCTTCACTCAAAGCCGTCATCATTGTGTCAGGATCTGATGGTGTCATATCAATTAGTGGCAGATATGATGCTTTTGTTTTTGGCATGTGTGTCTGACCATGTTCTCGATTCAGTCTGGTATTGTACCCATTAAATTCTGGACAATCTTCTTGGGTTAGCACATCTTGAAGAAAGGCAAAATCTCTCTCCTTTGCCCTCTGGGCCGCTACGACTCCATGTGCAATCACCTTCAGGGGCAACACGGACTTCAGAGCTTTTTCTTTTGGCAGTCCTGGATTTTTGGGCCCACGGTAATGTTCTGTATGTATATTGTACTCAATTGGTTTGGCCATGTCATGTTTACTGATGCGAGTAATTGTAACCGGTGTGTCACATGTACTATGTGACTCACTGTGTTCTGGTTGAGTAAGGAGAACTGCTAAGGAATGTGTTGACAACTTTCCATTCTGTGATGATATGTCTGCATCGAAGTTGTCCGAAACAACCTGCACCATACCAAACCTACCCTCCAAAATTCCTGTGAGTGAAGGTTTCTTTGTCGCCGCAATTGCAGCTGATTTCTTGAAGCGCAGAAGTTCATCATAAGTGCAGGTGACACCGAAATTGTGCATTTGATTAACAAGCACTTTGGAGTCTTTCAGCAGTACTCCGAGAGCAAGTTGCAGAGTAGTTGGATGATTTGTCAGAACATTTGTGATCATGTTCCCAATTAGTACTGCTGGTAGAGTTCTATCTAATTTGGAAGACAGTTTGGCGAGAAGTGCCAGTACTGTGTCACTCACACCATCCATAGCAATGTCTTTGTTAAGTGAAACATTGTACCGTGTTTTTTCTGGCAAAGGCAAAGCTTTCACTTCCTGAGCTATCTTTCTTTTAACTTTGTTGAGTTCAACATTAATGTCATCATCTTCTTGATCTGAACTAACCTTCAATAATATTGACGCCTTCTCACGAAACATAATGATGCTGGAAATACCCTGACATGACAATACAAGAAGATCACCACCAAAGTAATCTGAAACCTGCTGGATGAGTTGTCGGCGGGAACCTTTGTGACCTCCACGTGACTGGTAAAATTCAAACAATTCTGCAGAGTTCCACATTCCTGATTTATTTTGACCAAGTTCTTCAATGAGTGCTTCAAATGCTTCATCATAGTCAGCTGCATCTTTCACAGACTGTCTTGCAGCTTGTTCTACCGACTTTTTTGACAAACTTTGTCATGCAGTCCACATGATAGCGAGCGTCAGCAGCATGCAGATCACTAAGTGCCCCCTGGACACGAACCAAAACCTGACTTGCCCAATCATCACCCCGCTGGCCACCACAAGTAGCCATAATAGCATCCTTGAATGTTTTAGTACCAGGACCACGATCCGCAGTTCTACATAATGCAGCTTTTCTCCATCTGTTAGGATGTTTTTTGTCTTTCGTGACATTACATTCAAGTCCACAAAACAGACAATGCCGTTTGAAAATGAATAGTGGGACATCACATCTTCGTTGCCTCTTTTGGGGAATGGGGTCCTGTACACATGTTGCAGTTCGTTTAAGATGTCTACTGACTTGCACTCTGGATGTGTACGTAGATTCACAGTTTCTATGGCAGCGTACATGCAGAGAACTGTCTTCATTGAGTTGTTGTTCAAGTTTTTTGTGTAAATCATCACCGTATTCTTTGCTACAGCTAATGATCGATTGTATTCGTTCAGGCCCAGCTTCTGCCAACTTGCTGGAATCTTGCTGGCAGTTAAACTTCCACATAAACAGACATTCGTCTGCAGCCATAATTTGAAGGTAACTTTTGAAATCCAATTGATAACCTACATGTAGGCCAAATGTAGAGATTCCACAAGCTAGTCACAGATAATATGCCTACAATCTTGATATGTCTTCAAGGTGAAAAATAAGCATGCCAACACTGATCCCTTCCTACAATTTTCAAGAAATCCCTACAATGTTTTCAACTTGAACTTACTATATGCAGTACAAACAGATTGTTTGTAATATAAATGATCCAGTCTGCCACTAGTGTTGTATATATTTAAGTTCAAGTTCTAACAAGCAGAAAGACTCGGCCTATGACAAAACTTACAAAGAACGGCCCATATACATGTAAACCTACACCAATTTAAAATGTTCAGACAAAAACATTTTGAAATGCAGAATGTTGTTCAAACCAAACTCAGCCGAAGACAAAACTTGAATACAACTGTCAGTGTCACTACAACAGTCCCGGCCGGTAATGTTACACAGCCACGGCACAGGAAGGCCAAATAAAAGCTGCTACAAATTCAACTTTGTGTGCAAAATACAGCTCCTTAACCTCACAATCACGATCCTGCTTAGGATATGTGTTCTTAATTAAATTACTAGTATCACAATTGGGCCACTGTCACATGTATTTACCCTAAAAACTTGGACGAAATTTCCCATCAAGCAGTCCACCACAGACATCTGATTCTCAGCATGCATGTCATATTGTTTACATGTGTTTGTACCCAGACTCACACAAGATTGCATAGCACACGCTGTACTAGAGGGCATCAGACTGATCAATCTTTGTGCTCTTTCACAACTTTAAATAAAAAATATGTTTTTCTCATACAACAAATATTTTTGAAAACTTTTTCTACACTAAAAAACAAACTAATACACTTTTTGATTTTTATTTTTGTAATTTAATAGAGCCTTATAGCAAATAACTTGAACGAAACTTTATTTGCAACATAAACATTTCAGAAAGAATAAACAGCGCCACCAATAGTTGTAAAAAGTTCCACAACTCATGGATTTCTGATCAAAATTGTTGAAGGAAATTTTCACTTATATCTCAAAATGCCCAAACTTCACCCTGCAGATTCTGATTCTCCATGGTCTACAGAACAGGAATCTATCCAAACATATTATATATCCTCCAAAACAAGGTTCAGGTAAAAAGTGGCATTTGGCTGCCGGACTATATAAAATAGCCCAGGAATGGGCTCTAACCCACAACCTGCAGAATTACCAACAGACTTTGAATTCAATGTGCCAAACCACTAGGCCACAGCACATCCACATTAAAATGAAATACCATAATCTAAACACAAATTTAGTTCTCTTGAAATTGAAATTGCACATGTACACTACACTCTGCAATTTAGGATACATACGAGCTACAAGGATTGAACCTTACAGCTTTCAGCTACAGTGCTAAATCAAGGTTGTACATGTAACACTTGTAGCTCATACAAAGTTAAAAGGCTACTTTTCCCAAAGCTATGCAACACATGCACACAAGTGTTGTACTTGGTATTGCCTTTGGGCAGAGATTTAGATCAGAAAGACGGTGGGCGGAGCAGCCGAACGAACGAACGAACGCAGCACAAACAACAGGATCAACTTTTATAATCCAGCACCACGGGCAACGGACAGTGCACATGTACAGCCGGGGACGTCATGATTTCCAAATCCTATTTCGTGCAACCAAGCCTGCCTTTACATGTACGCATCCTTCTATAATACGATTGTAAGCTGAAGAAAAAAATAACTTGTATATTTATACAGCATTCCCATGTTGCCAAATTTATCCCTCGGTTTTAAAAATCCACCTTTTTCTTGATTAAAAACAAAATCTTTAATCTGATCCACGCATCAGACAATTTTTTTAATCAGTTGCACTTCTAGACACAGGTCAAAACCCAGAACAGAGTCGAGGATATTTGCTAAAAAAAAATACCGCAGGGTAATGCTTGAGAATAAGCGGCTCCAGCTATTTGCAGATATGTTTGCACTGCAAGAGCTTTTGACAGCACTTTCAGTCCGCAATTAATGCCCACTGTATGTTCAGCAGTGACAAATTATTTGCTCTGCACATAGATGAGTTGTTACTAAAACCAACTGACTACGTAGAGTAGTAATTTAGCCGAACATTCTGGGTGGCTAACAAAAATTTTTAAGTGGTGGCCAGTTTCTTCAATGAGACAATATAAAATTACAAAAAGGGCGTATTAATTTTGGACGACAGAAATTCAGCTGGGCAGTAGTGGACTTAGCTTAATCTACGCAAAATGTCAAGCTGACTGGAAGAAAGAAAACAACCAGTGTGGAAAGCAAGAATTTTAAAGATGTATAGAGTGAGCTCTTGCCCAGAGCCTGAAAAAAAAGGCAGTTGAATCCCAATTATACATGTTAATGCCTAAAATTTGCCGAACATTTTACATGAAAAGTCTTAAACGTAGTGTACACGATTGGTAATCCTCCAATTTTTTTTTTTACTGAATCATTACAAAATACATTACTGGACTAAGTTAATAGCAGTCTCAATCATCCTGTGAAATGATGGCACCTGGTGTGCTGTCGTTTTTAAGAAAAGTTGAAATTTATATCGTTTTCCAACAATTGTTACACGTAACAATCGCTGGAAATAGTCTAGTTCCCCAACCTGATAATTCCCTGACATCTATAAGTTGCTTCGTTTTGTCCAAAGTATGGTCAGGGAACCAGACTACTGGAACAGAATTGTTCTCTCTACACAGACTACGGTTTTTCCCAGCATCCATGAACACAAAACTTGAAACAGGTTAGTGATACAGTATTTGCTAGCACGCTATAATATACTAACCGCCAAATTCATTTATTTCTCAAAATTACAGCAAAAGCCAATCGTGTATACTGCATTTAAATCTGGCTTTTGCTTGAAAACTTACACCCCTGACTATACATACATGTACATGTACATGTAGTGCATTCATATTCATATATATATTTGAAATCAACTCTGCTCTTTGTTTGCAAAGAATAACTCTCTTTTTCACAGAGCTGGACACATGTATCTACCTTTCACTTCTTTCACACTACCCTCAGTGTGGCATATGACCCCACGCTGCTCGTCAAACGGTACGGCAGAATCAAGGCTGAGGCTCTTGTAGCCGATACTCCGCAACACCAGACCACAGGGTAAATCCTCTGTCTCACCCGTAGGCACAGCCTCCTCTTTACCATTCACAACCTGTTGGGAGAAAACTTTGACCATAACATTAACCATCAACGTTTATTATAACGCTGCGCAGCAAACAAGATAATTGACAACAAATATGAGAATACAGTCCTCGGGAGGCTACCACAGACATGTAAACCCTTCTGGTCGGCTGTTATTAACCCTTTGAAGCCGGATGACGGAAATAGCCGGAAAAAAATGACGTCTATACACTCCATTTTCTGCAGTTTCAATTGTGTCTGTTTCGCTTGGCTGCAAATGCCGTTCCGACACCCCGGCGCCTCACTGTAAATAACCGTACCCAATACGGGCTTGTGCAGCCAAGCAGTAAGCCAACAATAGGAAAACAATGGATACTGACAGGAATGCACATAGATGACAACCGGCCAGGTGGTCTTTTTACACCCCGTCTATGGCCGTCATCCATATTCAATGGGTTAAATTAAAATTACATGACTTTTCTATGATTTTCTAGGACAAAATTAGGGCTTTCCACGACTAACTCATACGCTGATTTGTTTTGTTTTTTACATATTTTTACAGTCACCACACTGAAAATTAAGGCCTATGAAGTGTGCATCTACAGTACGTCATCAAAATGGCCTCCATCTCCCCTTAAAACCATCTGAATCCTCCCACAGTGAGAATGCTCAATTGTGTTAAGGCCGGTTCATACTTCACACAAATTTGAGAGCGAAGCGAATTTGCCTGTGTAACGGCAAACGTCACAATTAAATCTCTATTGTTGACGTCACAAAATTCGCTTTTTTCGTTTCTACGTTTTCTGCAGCCCCTCTTATTGGTTTTGTGCGTACACTATAAACCAGGAAAGTCTGCAATGCTTTCATCAATGTCAAAATGCATAAAAGCTGAACAGTAGGCTTACGTTTCAGATATTAAATGTCTGGAACATAAGTAGGGATTAAGATCCATAGATTTAAAACGTCTGAATAAGCATTTCAGACATTTTAAATGTAATCCCTGCTTAAATGTGTACAGGATTGGTCATTGTTGCAATTTTCAGAAATGGACGGATTTGGGGGTTAGTATTTTATAGGAAATATCGTTTCACTGACATGTTCAAAGTTTTGCATGCTTGGATGGTGAAAAAAAACAAGAGAAAAACGGCATTCGTTTTCAACTGTTGGGCGGTAAGCTCACTGGATTTGTTATAGCGCCCTCTTGTAAAATAAGCCCAATTTTTGTAAATGGGATCATTTTCAATTGGTCACATAACATGTACAGAGGCCGAGTGGTCCTTCGCCGAGTGGCGGACAGCCAACAAAGCATCACTTCGGTACACTACACGTACACCCGTTTTCGGATTGTTAACCCATTTTAGACAACACGGACTAACTACATACGGTTAATAGAGGGCAATATTTAAACAAATCCGTTATTTTTTCCAACGATTGTTCGGCCGAACAATTGTTGGAAAACGATATAAATTTCCACTTTTCTTGACAACGACAGCACACCTGGTGCCATCATTTCACAGGATGATTGAGACTACTATTAACTTACAGTCTAGTAAGGTATTTCGTAATAATTCAGTAAAAAAGGAGGATTAGCAATCGTGTACACTACATTTGACCCCTTGTGTATGGCTGTCATTGATGGGGGGGGGGGGGGGGGGGGGGGGGGCTGGTATGGGAGCTCCTATTCATAGCACTTGGGGGCCCCCTTTCACTTGAAAAAGCCCCACCTATTCATTGCACTCCTATTCAGGAACAATATGTGACCTGCCACCACTTTGTCTTTCTGAGATACAAGCAGAAACAACAATTTTTCACTGAAAAGTCAATTTTGGGATTTTAACAAATGTATATTTAAAAAAAAACTATTCTATCATATCCAATAGTTTAAAAACTGAATCGGTTCTCAAAATATACTTTTTGAGGGGAATTCTTTTTTGAACACGGGTTTAAGGGTGCACAAATCAAACTTTGAGCTTCATTTTATCAAAACAAGGGGTTAAGACTCTACTCTAAAAAGTATCGGGGGCAAGAAATGAGACACCACAACACACAATATATTAAATTAAAGCTCTTCACCTGTAATGTACTTTCAGAAGATTCCATAATCTTGATTTTCAAATTTGGCTACTTTATGCCCATTTTGTGGTGACAAATCACACCTTTAGGATTAAAACCCACCAACCTTTAAAACGTACATTACACTCAAACTTTTCACCTAATTTTTTATACTTTTAGATTTTTCTATAGAGTAAATTTTTGGGGAAAAAAATTGTTTTAAGAAGGTAATCTGTGGCCTTCCAGACGTCTCGACAGTGTAACCTACATGATCATGAAACCGGTAGCTTTATATGTATAAATCAAGAGTGTACATGCGCTTTTGAAAATCAATCGATTACATACGTACACCTTATTCATAGTGGAAGAGTCCAGATAGGTTTATCCAATGAGAGTTCATTAATTGTAGGGATGCAGCAGTAATCATTGCTTAAGAGTTTCTGGACTAGTCCACTTTGAGGGGGTGTTCAAGAAAAGTGGTCACACACATGCTGTGACTGCTATGACACAGTCCATGCATGTGGGTGTTCTAAAGCAGTTAGCCATATCTGCATTTGTGACCCCTCTGCAAAAAGAGCACATAAGTCGCTGTATGCTTTTACAAGTAATAGGCCATTCTATGTGAAGAGGGTGAACAATTCTTCAAACAAGTGATTTTTAGGGGAGGGAATTGTTTATATCTTTGATACTTATTATTCTAGTTCATGACAACAATTTTTGATTTCAGTGAATAAAGTTGGAAAAAGAATGTGTTTTTGTCAAGTGCTTCAATCTATTGCTGCGCTTTTTGGTTTTATTTAATGGCTTGTTTCTCCTCAAGTCATTTCAAGAAATTCCTGAAAACAAACATGCAAATTTCCAAATATCTTGTGAATGCAAAATGCCGCAGGCCTCAGACATATACTATATGAAAGCTTATAAAATGGCCTTTCCAGCTATATATATAAAACACTATTTTCAAATTTTGCAACATAATTGCCCTTTTTTGCAGAGTGGGTCACATTTACGATTGTTGGGGTGGGTAGGCAAGTGCATTAACAGCACCATCTTCACATCTAAAGTGCCTACCCACCTGACACATAAATTTGAAGAAATTGAAAAAGAGATTACATATTATCAGGTACAGTGACATGGTCAATTTCAGCCCTTTCATGGTAAGAAATGTTGTCCATTTCCCTTTCTTCACAGTGATGCCCTAGCTCAATGGCGCAAAACTGAAAGTGTCCAAAACATCATTTGCACCTTTCTTAGTAAAGTGCTCATTATGTCATAATGCCTGATTGGATTACATCACATAAGGTTTCATATGAAAGCTGACATTTTAACCTTTCTGGTACATATATATTGGTTTTATGGTCAATCAACAAATCAGGAATACTGATTTATTTCTTGGTTTCCTTTTGTTTTGGGACACACTGTATAGGCGGCCATTAATTGCTTGTGTTAGGGCCGAGTCAAATCGAATAATTGAATATTTCAATATTCGACCTTCCATTTGATTGAATATTCGAATATGCGGTTGTCCGAGCGGCCGATTTTTGGGTGAAGAAAGCATGTACAGAGGCAGACTAATTAACGCACGAAACGGCTCATTATCATCATAATAGATTCTCACTCTTGTGACTATCGCCAGCACCAAGGAATAATTTAGTAAAAGTTTAGTTCATGTTTAAAAATGCCGAAATACATTTTTTGCCCTGGTGAGACAATTTTATTTTCCCGACAAAAAATAGGAACAGGTACCTTCATCATTACATGTTTGTAACACAGATAGATAGCCTGCTGTCATGCAATTATTTGACAGGAACCAGTCATGAAGTCACGGACGTAAAAAATTGAACTTTTTTCCTTCTTATATTCCTTTGCATTTCACTTCAAATATTCGAACTCAATTGTTTTTTTAATATTCGATGATTGATCGAATATTCGATGATTGATCGAATATTCGAATATGCTTCCACATACCATCCGTTTGTGGATGGCCCCCTATCTTGGCCACATTCATCTTGTCCATAAAAGCTTGGTCGGATTTGTCTACAGTAGGGCTGTCCCGAATATTCGAATATTCGATCGTCAACCAAATATTCGTATACCTTTTTGCCGGTTTGAATATTCGGAAAAAATGTAAGCACGTACAGATACTGACTCATACAAATTGAATAGAAAAATTACAATGCTTATTAGTGTCAAATTCTGCATTTTGTCGATGGTAACTTTGTGTGGATGGAGGTTTATAGTTCCCGTCCGTAAAACCCTTGATACTGATAAAATAATTACTGCAAAAAACACAGTAATTGTGCACATAAAACACTAAAAACTTTTTACCGGCGTGGCATGCAGTTGCAGCTGCTGCATGAAAAACTTGATTGGCGAGTGTCAAATATTCGATCAAACCCTGTTTTGAATAATCGAATACTAAATTATTAAAAAATGAACAGCCAAAAGTTTAAAAACGTTTAAAGCCCTACCGATGTTGGTTATATTCAAAGCAATTGAAAGATAGCACTTACATGTAGATAGCAATTAAAATCATAATGCAGTTAGATGCACATGTGGTTTACTATTTTCAAGGACGCACTTCTCAATGCAAAGAACTCACTGCCACAGCATGCAGCTTTGTTGTTTTCGTTTCTCCATGAAAACCTTTTCTCTTTGGCCCCCAGATTTCTAAATTCCAAATCTCAAGTAAGTGCAGACAAGGCTTAGTAGGAAGGTATTTGCAAACTTAAGACCATCTCAGGAGACTCTCTGCGAAAGAGCAATGTCAGTTAATGTAATAGACGAGGAAACATTACCATGCATAGATGAACATGTTTGTACCAACCAGGATTGGGGCACGGTATTATCACATCAATTTTGCACTTTTCCCACGGGAAAACGTAGTATGCTTTTGTAACGTGTACTAGTTTATTGCTTGTTATAACGGTTATTCATAAATATCTAAGACAGTTTACCCATTCCTATTGGTCGAGAGCCCATCACGTGGGTGGTTTAAAACGGCTGATAAAAGTCCTCGTTCTCATCCCCCTCCCCCCCCCACCCCCAGCTTTTGGTTCATTAAATTTTGTTGGAGTGTTTGAAACATGTTGACAAATTTTGTGAGTCTGTCAGGCACCCCCCCCCCCCCCACACCCCCCCCCCCCCCCCCCCCCCCCCCACCCTCCCCCGGATGCACCACTGGGGAAAGATATTATTACCGGCCAGACGTCTAGGCTAGAAGAACAAAAAGAAATTAAAATTGCAAAAGATCAACTTTGTCATAAAGATGCAGGAATCTTAGGCATAATAGGATTTTCCATTTTTAGATCACACTGTAACCAAAGAATGACCCGCCGTAGTGAAGACCAGTTTTCCCCCAGAGGCGGTTGTAGGAATCTTGCATCAGAACGAAAGAAAACATGCAGTCCATTAACTGTACATGGTGTTGTTCACCCTATAATTTTACAGATTTCACCTGTCGAGTTGCTCCAGGCCTATTACGTGCAGTAAGACCAGCCAATATTTAATGAAATGAAGTTGCCTCCACGGGCACTACATGTACTAAATCAACTTTACTTCTTCATATCCATGTTTGTCATCTTAATTCCTACATTTGATCTGTAATTTGTTTGTAACTGTGTGCATGTACAAGCGTCATATATATTACGCTAGGTCCGGCGTAAAGGCAAAATCCCATAGAGTTGTGCACAAACATCTTTTTACTGTAACCTAACCCAAACTTTACCTAATTCGACCAAACAAGTAGAATCATTCTATTTAGACCCCAAAGAACAAAATAAAAACATTTGCGACCGTAAAATTCTGCCTAAAGAAGGTACCTGTGACGTTAAGGCGAAACGACTTTTTCGCCCTAAGGTCACTTTTCCCCTTAACGGTTACTTTTACACAACTCTGTTTCCCCTTTCCGTTCGAATTAGAAAAATATATATATATAATTATTGCCAAATAGCTAATAGGGCGACCGTCCCATAGACTTGTGCACAAAATTGTCAACTTTAATTTAACCTAACCCAAATATTCCCTGTTTAAACCCCACGAAATTTGGTACATTTTCATTTTGGACCATCCTCTATCGATACAACTCACTTTCGACAGTAAAATTCTCAATATTTAATGGGGTTGTGCGTTAAGGCGACCGTTTCACGGTCGCCTTAATGCCACTGGTCTCCCTAAGGTCTGGAAAATAATCAAAACCGGTCGCCCTATTCACGAATTAGTATGTATATAAAACCAACAAGTAGGCCCATGGAGTTTAAGTCTGATTGCTCTACGGATCCCCATCACAATGATGACCAACTGAGCAAATACGAAATGAGAAGCTCAGACATCGATACCATAGCTATGTGTATATTAAATTACCAGAGCGGTGACCCATCATTCCCTCATGCAGACGTTTTGAAGCCGCCCTGGGCGCGGCCATAATTGGAAGGTTTGCGTGTTGTGTGTTAACTGAAGAACAATCTGAAAACGTAATTGTGTGGCAGTTCTGTATGCGTGTGACACACGCATTCTGTTAACATCCAGAACTTTCACTCGAAAAAGCATCACTTTAATCACGTACTGATTGTTGTAAAAAAAAATTTAACACATAACTACTTGGTATTTTAAAATACCCTAATCTACATAAAACTACAAAACGACAGATTTCTGTCCGCAGTAAACATCCTCTTCAAGGGCTGAGGCTTCTTTCTGACACATGAAAGAAACCCAACTGTCATTTCTTTTCTAATTGTAGAGAAAAAATCATTATAACCCCTTGAGTACGGTTATTATCAGCAGGTGCCGGGGCAGCCTGTGCAGCCAAGCAAAATGGACACAATGTGCTTGTACAGTCAAGCGTAACATACACAATAATCCAACAATGGATTGAAACTGCACAAATAGTGGCTGTAGGTGTCATCCGGCCTGGTGGCACTGTCTTGTTTGCGCCATTTGGCGTCATCTGTACGCAAGGGGTTAAATATAGGCTCATCATTTTTCAGCTTCACAAACACACCACCACAACATTTAAGCTACATGTAAATGGAATGTCCATGAACCTGTACATCATGGTAAAAACAAAAGGTTTTTAATTACTTTAAGTACAAGTACACATGTGCAACAGCTGATTGTTTGAACCACTGCAGTTCAAAATAGTACACACATGTATGTCTATGCAGTGCACTTCTTGAAGGTTGATTGAACAAAGTGCATGCATGCGTAAACCAAGCGAGGGAATGAAAAGCTTAGCTTCACACCTTTTCAATACTTGGATACATCACTGACAAGCGTGTAAAATGAGCAACGTGGCTCCGTTTCTGCCAGGATTTCCTCTTTTTTGTGTGTGAAGAAATTTGACGATGGACACCTGCCATATTTGCACACAAGTAGATTATCAAGGCTTGCGTGCACAGTGAAATCACTTGCCTACAATCAAAACGAAGCCTCTGTGAATGACTTCACTATGATCAGCATATATATCAAGCATCCTCACTGTCATAATTTCATCAGAGAAGATCCGAGTAAACCTCCAGATTCTTTTTAGCTTGCATTAATAGTGAGTTCGGTTCCATCTGATATTGCTAACGGATGATAAGATTACTAGAAAGCAGCAACCACAAATCTTGATAGTATTCTAAATGCTGCAGACGGCTTGCGGAGTCAATGTACGTAATCATAGCCCCAGGGAACCGGAAAGGCACACCAGTCTTGCTAAAAGCAACGCAAGAGAAATCACACTGCAGGTAGACTGAGTTTTACTTTTGATGCCTGACGGGCATGTTATTATTTCACAGGATGGAGGAGCTATGTAAACCATCTTGAACTATGTACGCTATGCTGAAACACGCGCCGGCAATACTGTCTTGCTTGCTGGAAATAGCCTACAAGTAAACTACATAACTCTTGATGAATAAAGGTGACCTTTAAAGAAGTACATGTACAAACAGATGAGTTGCGAGTTTGATCAACGACCATCAGTGAAACGGTGGTTGATTCCTGACATATGCACCTTACACCTGTGCAATGACATCCCAGTACCAACACAGCTACATTTATGTAAATAAACTTTTGTCTCAATGGGCCCCTATTCACTTGTCACAGTTAAAGGTACAAGTAGTATACAACATTTGCAAACATCAAAAAACAAAGCTACTGAATTATTATGAAATACCGTACTAGACAGTAAGTAAACAGCAGTCTCAAGCATCCTGTGAAATCATGGCTCCTCTGGTGTGCTGTCATTTTCAAGAAAAGTGGAAAATTATATAATTGGTCCCTGTTTGTGGCTGGGTTGTGAAATGTGAAACCTTAGGCCTAGAGTGATACTTTTGATTTCAGTGTACATGTAAGCAAACAGATTTAATACCTACATTTGCATATAATGTGAAGGATGAATACCCATCCTGATATATAGTTTGAGTGAAATGTTTTCTGAGAGTTACTGAGTAAGACCACTACAATAATTTGTACACATAACATGTGGGTAATTCTATAAATTTGGGGTCGAACAATGTGACATTTTATTGGTGTCCCTGTTACACCTGACCTGTGTAATTTCCATTAAGTATCATTAAAATTGACTTCACATTATTTTTTACTTCTTTGTGAAGCTATAAACCTAAAGTCTACAGCAATCCCTAACATACCTTGCGATTAGTCTTCTCTTTAATCCCTTCTAAAAAATATCTTCCTCACCGTGAGGGTTAGTCTTCTCCAAATATTCCTTTCTAAAAAATATCCTCCTCACCATGAGGGTTGGTCTTGAGCAAAGGCTGGTGGTGGTGTGACGTGCACGATGCAGAATTTAATTTTAAATGTGCGTAAACGCTTGCGTTCACACCTTACTTTCTATTTTTTTAGAACACCAGCTTTATCTTTTCGATTAAACTTTCGGAGATTAGGTTCTTCCTGATTGCTTTTTGGTAAGTGTTATCATACAAATACAGCGTGTTTTTAAGCAAATTTTTACGCTACAACAAATTTAATGTTAGAACTTTAAAATGTGTATTTTCATCGCCAATAACCCTACCTTTACACGACGACCGTCATTTATTATTTTAATTGGGTAAATTATTTAAGGAACTACTACGTCGTTCACATTATATTTTACCACGTTAACTGATCTGCTAGCACTTGAAGTTTTGATACCTCTACTACAGTACACGGTTCTGACGTGTCCACCATTTCGTTCCTATCTCCGCTTCCCGCAAGGTAGAACAAGGTAGCCTATCCTCCTTTTTATACAAAATGTTTCCTCTTCTCCTCAATAACACCATGTAAAAGTTCTTTTCGGGTAGGTCGTGCAGTCTCGAGACGAAACCTACCCATGGTCTAAGCGAACTGCACCTGATGAGTCTCGCATCTTTCGGACATACTTTTACTTTTTACATTAAAACAAAATATTATTAAAAGTTGACTGTTAAGAACTTTTACTTGCCGGCATCTCATTCCAACTAACCTTGCTACTGTTCTAATTATACTTCACCGTTCGTTACATCTCGATTAGTCTTCTCTTTAATCCCTTCTAAAATATATCTTCCTCACCGTGAGGGTTAGTCTTCTCCAAATATTCCTTCTATACATTATCCTCCTCACCGTGAGGTTTAGTCTTCTCCAAATATTCCTTCTAAAAAGATCCTCCTCACCGCAAGGGGTTAGTCTTCTCCAAATATTCCTTCTAAAAATATCCTCCTCACCGTGAGGGTTAGTCTCCTCCAAAAATTCCTTCTACAAAATATCCTCCTCACCGTGAGGTTTATCATCTCCAAATATTCCTTTCTAAAAAATATCCTCCTCACCATGAGGGTTGGTCTTCTCCAAATATCCTTTCTGAAAATATCCTCCTCACCGTGAGGGTTAGTCTTTCCCAAAAATTCCTTCTAAAAAATATCCTCCTCACCGTGAGGGTTAATCTTCTCAAAAAATTCCTTCTAAAATATATCCTCCTCACTGTGAGGGTTAGTCTTCTCCAAATATTCCTTCTAAAATATATCCTCCTCTCTGTGAGGGTTATCTGCTCCCAAATTCCTTAAAAAATATCCACCTAACCACGAAGGTTAGTCTTCTCCAAAATTCCACTCTAAAGAACATCCTCCTAACCGTGAAGGTTAGTCTTCTCCAAAAATAAATTCTTAAAAATACCCTCCTCACCATGAGATTAGTCTTCTCTGAGCATTTTCGCGTTAGTTAAGCAAGACTTTAGAATTTAACATCAGTATATGTTAATCCTGTTGTCCATATTTTTCATTATTTCTAGTGGTGTTGTTGTTGTTGTTGTTGTTTTTTTTTTTTCCTCCTCAATTTAAGGGCAAATAAAACCCTTGTTCGTTGTCTATTCTGTTGTCGTCGTTGTCGTCATCTCCGTGTCTGCATGTTAACTCTTGTATCCCCTCGTGCCGAGCTTGGCAATGATTGGCAATGATCTTATAACTGGTCGTCAGGCTCATCAACAGGCACTCTTCCAAACGGTTGAAACCCCCCTTCTCCACGGGATCCGTCTGATCGTCTGGCGTATCGCAAGGTACGTTAGGGATTGCTGTAGACTTTAGGTTTATAGCTTCACAAAAACGAAAAATTCGAGCGGGGCTGCAGTAGCACTTTAAGTATCATTAAAATTGACTTCACACTTTGCTTTACACGATCACTCTTGGAGATAGAAGGCATTAGAGAAATATGTCACTATGGGGGACATCAACAGGGACACCAAAAATGTCACACTTTTGGACCTCAAATTTATGGAATGACCCATGTACATACAGGACTTTTAAAACTATTCATTTTTTACTTGGAACCCAATTGAAATACAATCATGTACATACTTTTGAATATATGCAACAAGAACAGCACAATTAATTAATTAATTAATTAATTAATTAATTAATTAATTAATTAATTAATTTATTTATTTGAAACCATCTTTATTAAGGGTAACCCATCCAGCAACAGCTGGGTCCAATTTCATGGCGCTGTTAAGGACAAAAATTTGCTTAGTACCAAAAAGTCTTGCTTAGTAAAAACATGTTACCAGCCAAAACGTCACGTGATTTCCATGCTAAGCAAACAATAGCAAAGTACCAATCACAAGCAATATACATCCATAAAATTTCGGTTGTTAATCCTGTTTTTACCAGGGAAGATTTTTATGCTAAGCAAATTTTTGTGCTAAACAGCTCCATGAAATTGGACCCAGATCATTTGGGGCCCTCACAATTCGGCCTATTCAATGAAAATCGGCTTGAAAACTTCCTGCTACATTTCAAAGGCACATGCAACTTACGCCTGTTGTGACATTAATGAAGCACCCAGGCAAAAAGGAAAAGAAAAACTACACATACACTCTCTTGCAATATCATGTACACATTCACCTACACATATCCGCGTTTTTGCATCCCTGTGGAGACATGGCATTGTTCTCCCTTTTGTCCCTGTACTTAAGCAAACCCCCATAGACTTTGTACACAAAATTCCTTGTGGAGACCTAACCCATAGAATTGCCCTGTGGAGACAATTCAACCTAACCCATAGAATTGCCCTGTGGAGACCTATTCAGTCCCTTTGTCTCTATTGTTTTCATGTCTCCACAGGGTACAGTATATCTCTCCTGACTTCCCCTGGGCACACAGAACATGCAGACCGTGCACGCACCTCAAGTAATAATGTGCTTTAACAAATCAAGTGCTCAGCACTGGGCACGATTTGATTGAATTCGCCAAAGCATAGCTGTCACGTCATGCAGAAATATTGAATTAATAAATAAGGAGGGTTCACCGTTTAGGAAATATTGAAAATTGAGCGAGACGGCAGTCATGCAAGTGAGCCTGAATAATAAAAAGTCAGCAAAACAAAGCAGTGAGTTCATTTGATGTTTGTTAGCTAGTCACAGGAATTGCAAATGCTGTAATGCAGTGCCTACATGTACAATACAGGAACATGCAGCTGTACTATTATGTATTTCCTTTCATTGTAGCTTGATTTTGCTGGCACAGCTATTTATCCCCAGGGGCGAGGGAGGGGTGGGGTTGTGAAGCATATCCCTCCACTTTTTGGATAGACTGTGGATTCATCCCCCAACTTTTTGAATAGTCTGTAAAATCATCCCCCCCCCCCCCACTTTAGGATCATCTGTAGAATATCACCCCCCACACACTTTTTGGATAGTCTGTAGAATCACTCCCACCCTTTTTGGACAGTCTGTAGAATCACACCCCTTTTGTTGAAGGTCCCCTATTGAATGCAAAAACAAACTCACACACACACACACAGTCGTACTTCCCCAATACGTCCGAGGACAATGCTTTGTGTTTCCTATTGTTCCTTTAATATAACCAACCCCCATAGACTAAGCACGTATCCTTACGTTCGAGGACCGATTTCAACAAAAGACTGTCTCCCGAGGACAAGAAAGATTCCTTTGTATTTTCTTTCTCCGCTTGTCCTCGAACGTAGTACAGTACATGTACAGTCATACTTTCCCAATACGTGCGAGGACAATGCTTTGTGTTTCCTATTGTTCCTTTAATATAACCCAACCCCATAGACTAAGTGCGTACTTCTACGTGCGAGGACCGATTTCAACAAAAGACTTGACGTGCGAGGACTGAAAGGTTTCTTTGTATTTCCTTTCTCCTCTTGTCTTTGGAGATATATACAGAACCTGTACACCCAAGTATGTAAATACCGGCATTCGCGGACCTCCTATTGTCCCCCTTTTGTTTATACTTTCTATAACTTTTTCGGAAGGCCTCCATAGGTTTTGTACACACTTCCAATCGCGGACGTATGCTGGGAATCGCGGACGATATTGTTCTCTTTTGTTCTCTGGCATTTTTCGTCCGCGGTTTGAATACACCAACGCGCCCACAAGTGTGTAAATGCCTGCAATCGGGGACCTCCTATTGTCCTCCTATTGTTCATACTATAACTTTTTGGCAAGGGCCCTCATTGGTTTTGTACACGATTTTCAAACGGGGACCTTTCTCAATCGGGGACCGTATTGTCCTCTATTGTTAAAGGTCCCCCATTGAATGCAAAAACAAACTCACATGCACAGTCGTACTTTCCTATACTACTGAGGACAATGCTTTGTGTTTCCTATTATTCCTTTAATAAAACCCAATCCCATTGACTAAGCACATACTTCTATATTCGAGGACCGATTTCAACAAAAGACTGTCTCCCGAGGACAAGAAAGATTCCTTTGTATTTTCTTTCTCCGCTTGTCCTCGAACGTAGTACAGTACATGTACAGTCATACTTTCCCAATACGTGCGAGGACAATGCTTTGTGTTTCCTATTGTTCCTTTAATATAACCCAACCCCATAGACTAAGTGCGTACTTCTACGTGCGACGACCGATTTCAACAAAAGACTTGACGTGCGAGGACTGAAAGGTTTCTTTGTATTTCCTTTCTCCTCTTGTCTTTGGAGATATATACAGAACCAAGTATGTAAATACCGGCATTCGCGGACCTCCTATTGTCCCCCTTTTGTTTATACTTTTTATAACTTTTCCGGAAGGCCTCCCATATGTTTTGTACACGATTTTCAATCATGGACGTTCAGTCAATCGTGGACCCTTTGTCTACCCTCTAATGCTTTTGTCCCTATTCCATGATTCCCGGTATTTACACACGCACACACACTTTTTGGATAGTCTGTAGAATCATCTCCCCACACTTTTTGGATGGCCTGTAGAATCATCCCTCCCCCAACACACATCAGTCATGTAAACGGGTGCAATCGTGGACCTCCCATTGTTCCTCTTTTGTTTATACTCTAACTTTTTCGGAAGGCCTCCCATTGGTTTTGTACACGATTTTCAATCGTGGACGTTAGGTCAAACGTGGACCCCTTTGTCTACGCTCGAATTCTTTTGTCCTAGGTCCACGATTGCCGGCATATACAAACTCACACACTTTTGGATGGTGTGTAGAATCATCCCCTCTCTCCCACCCCGCCCCAACACACATACACACACACTTTTTGGATGATCTGTAGAATCACACCCCCCAGCCCCCACTTTTTAGATGGTCTGTAGAATCTCCCCCCCCCCCCCCCCCCCCCCCCAGAAATTCAAATACCTTGATGAAGAAACAATAGAGGACAAATAGATGAAAAGATGTTTAGATAAGGAAATTTGTGCACAAAGTCTATTGGGGAATGCTTAAGTACAGGAACAGAGCAATGATTCGGGGGGGGGGGGGAGGGACAACAGATACAGCCCAAATAAAAAAATTAAAAAAAGAAGAAGAAGAAGAAGAAGAAGAAGAAGAAGAAGAAGACAAAAAAAAAACCAGAAAAAAAACATTCTGTCTGGCAAATAACTTTAAGAACAGAAGTGGTGGAATTCAGTTAAAAATGTAATACAGCTGCAGGACCTGCTGTTTGACGAGCATCTTGAAACAAATTACCAAAGGTCCAAATGGAAGGTCATTCAAAATGTTCTGCAATTCTTGATTATTACAGATGATTTTTTTCTGGTCTTCGTGTTATTTCAGGGATGGCGGCATTGCATGCACACTCTCCCTGCAACTCCTCCCTCTACCCAATCTACCAGTGACATCAAGTTACTATAAAGACATGAATAATCAGATAATCAAATAACTTCATCATGGTCACACATTCACGAACAACTATTTCCTACTATGTGACTGTTAATCATACCTGTAATTTGTTAATTGCAAGCCGGATACCACCGACTCTGCTCGGATCCTTGGCGCATGGCAGAATCTCAACGGGACTACGCAGGAATGTTAAAGCCCACACCTTCCCCAAGCGGTCCTGACTCATGGACGGGGATTCCTGAGATGTGTTGATCATCAGCTCCGTCAGGCGTTTTCGGGCCCGCGGCAGCTCTGGGTCAAGTCAAGTGAACAAAAAAGCTTCTCAATGTGGTGCTGTACCAAGGGCTTTCATCACACGTGTAACATTTGTGTATTGCTGTGTACATACATGTACTTGTACGTGCACAAGAGGGGCAACGGGATACAGATGCGTAAAGCAAACTTCCCAGAGGATTGCTCTGAAAGGAAGAACGATGGTGGCCATTAATGAAGTGCACAAGCCGGGGTTACTGCACTTGCAGAAGGGGGGAAGAGAGGGAAAAAAATTAATGGCTTTTTATTGATTGAATCATGAATGTCGGAGCAGATGAGATTTTAATGTTTAATAATGAACATTTGATACTGTCCGTCATCGCGACTCTAGTTTTAAAATTCAAAGAGGAAACTAAATGCAGTCTGACAGCAGTCAAAGCCTCTAGTGGTTGGTGACACAGATATGCTCAAACTTTTCCCGAGGGTGTGATGTGTAGCACTTTGGTGTAATCCGAAGATGGGACGCAAAAGTGTCCAACCAAGTATCTGGTTTCTTGGTACGTACTGTGTACAAAATTAGCTTCTAGGAAAATTTCACTTAAGTACTTGCAATTTAAATACGTGTAAAATCATGTGATAATGAACAATAAACTACATGTAGAACATGTATAATGTACATGTAGATTTGAAACTAAAATCTACCATTAACTATTAAAAGCAATGTTGCAAACCATTCCACATTTGTGACCAGGTGAAAAGTAGCAAAAGTCGAAATTTTCAGATTGTTCTATTTCCTGAAAATAAGTGTTACTTTGATAAAATAAGCATTACTTTGATATATTGTGTGTTGTTGTAGCTCATACATAGGTCCTGCTATACATGTAACCTTCTAAAGTTGCTCAAGCCTTGACCTTGTTTTGTGAAAACAAAGCTTCAAGTTTGTGCCCTGTGTACACTTTTACCTTGGGTCAATAAGAAATCCACCCTGACACACAAAAAGTTAGCTAAAAGGTATACATGTATATATATTTTTTTTTGGGGGGGGGTGTTGTTTTTTCTCCTTTTTTTTCATTTTTTGTGGGTTTTTTCTCAGATTTCAACTTTGGTATATGATAGAACAGGGCTATTTTCAAATGTAAAAATATTAAAATCCAAAAACTTACTTTTTAGTTCAAATTGTTGTTTCTGCTTGTATCACATAAAGCCACAGTGCGACTTTCCACTCACTTCGTGCTGCGCGTTTTTTTGTTAAGTTCTTCAGCAGAAATTCATTTTACTGCAGCTTAAATGGTATCCTTTCATTCCTAGGAATACCCTCAACCCTGACCCCTTAGGGTGCATGCAAAATCATGTTACAATTGGAGGATTTGGGACTGTTCCATGGTGTGAACATTGTTTAGGCAAGTACATTGTACATGTTAAACTGACATTTGTTTTGTCAATTTCTCAATTAAACCCGGATGACTGAGAACATTTATAAGCTATACATGTACAGTCAGGGGTTTCAAAATAAGCCGGCAACCGGCGAATTTGACCGGCTATTTGAACTTTTGCGCCGGCTACTTTTTTTCAATCATGAAAAAAAACAAATAAATTCCCTGAGCATACCGCTTTGGGGGAATAGATCCTTGTTTTTAGTAGAAATTATATTTTGTTTGTTCACCAACAAAATACATCCTGGTCCATGGATCGTAATTTACGGGGGCTTAGCATAGCGTAGACCTTATCGCAAATACCGCTTGGATGAGACGTCACAATAGTTATCAGGGACGTGTGAAAGAAACGCGCACCAAAATTGCTCCCATTTCCTTCCCACAATCCCTTGTGACCATTGTGATGTCTCGACCAGGCGGTATTTGCGATGCGGTATTTGCGATACGGTCTATGCAGCGTAAAGTATACCAGCTCTATGAGTATACACGGCTCACTACCCGGACCGCATAACGTACATGTCGAACTACGTTATTACGCGGCCCAATATCGCGATATTGCTTTTCGCACATTCAAGATTTATCTAAGATTTGTATTAAGTGTGGATTAGTCCAGATTACCTTGCTCGAAATTCCAGTTATTTCCAATAAATTTGACGGTAGAATAGTACATACATGTATGTATGTAACGTATGATGTACCATGGAGGAATAAAAAACATACATTATGTACTAAATGTGTTGTTTCTTGGATCGTTTTCTAAACCCGGCCCGACAAAACTTCTCCGCAGTCCGCACCGTTCATTTATAGCGCACATAGTGCATATTCCATCGATATGGTGCAGATGTAGTCTTGGTCAAGTGCAAACAACCGCACTGAATGCTACCGTATTATTCCCAATGTACAATGTACGTACACGCTGCTAACGTGTTGCGAACTTTAAGTCTTGAGAAAAGGCTACTAAGACCTGGGGGGTTAGAGCAATTGCTTCAATAACTCCAACCCCTAAAGCGCATCTGCGCGTGCGCGTTGCTTTATCGCTAGCCTTGGTCCGGTCAAGTGTGCAAGTGCAAGCAACCGCACATGCCACCGTCTATATGTACAATGCACGTGCACGACGCGAAGCGAAATTCGCCTTGCGAAAAGAGAAACACGTGCGGCGCAAGCGTTGTACAATGTACATGTACATGTACATGTATGTACAATGTCTGTTTTGTGAACGCGTACACATAACAAGACGATGTTTTTTGACAGCTCAGCTGAGCAAGCTCACGTGTGATTGTAGGCGCGGTGTCCATATTATTTATCAGCTGTTACTTATCAACAATGCCAAAATATAAAAACAAACGTTAGTCTTTCTGAAGTGCCGTAAAGAAGCCAACTGAAGGTAAATGTCGTACGTAGTACTCCAACTTTACTCAACGAGTGAAGCCTTGTCAACCCGGCCCTCCGATCTTGCCGGCCCGCGCCCGCCCGGCCCCCGGCACAATTCGCAATCGATCTCGGTGGTCGGACCCATTTTGAATGAGGACGGAGGTTTTCGAGCAAGCTGTTCTGCAATCACGTACATTATGCCCATAACTTGCACATCCATAGGCACACCTCAGGTTTTTTTTCCAGATATATTTCATCGTCTTCTTGTTGCATTTCAGATCATTTAACTCTGTTAATCAGAATTCAAGGGGTTTTGTGCGCATGAACAAAAAGGCATGCGGTGTAACTTACATTTCTATGACTGTAAAATAATATTAATAGGAGGTGGGCTGTTTTTCCCACATTTTCGGTAGATATGAATTACTAGGTAGATATGAATTACTCAGTAGATATGAATTACTCGGTAGATATTAATTACTCTTGCTAAATATATACAATAATTACATGTACATTTACAATCAACTGGGAATCCTCTTGTCAAAATTTTTTAAAAGAAAAAAACAAATTCTATGAAAATTAATTTTCTTCCAGCCTTCTGATAAAATGGGTTAACCACCCGCAGGGAAACCCCTGGCCAATTTTTTTTTATTTCATAAATGAATGCAAAGTCGGTACTGTACAGTAGGATCTTTGAAAAACCTAGTCTCAGATGCCAGGAAATGCCTAGATTGCACCAGAGAGCATCTGCAATCCGAAAACTTCAGGGGCCCTCGGCGGGCCCTCGGCGGGCCCCGGACCCCACGCGCGCCATTTGGGGCAAGGACTCACTGCCGCCTACTTTCATCTATCTGCCTGCTACTCTAAAACATTTTGAAACCCCTGTCAGTACAATTGTATTTTATGAAGTGCATCCCAAAAAAGAGCGTCTTTACAGAAAGAAAAAAAAAAGCTGGGAAGTTGTAGGTTGATTAATATCGACAGCACCCCTTCAGAACAACTATTTATTAAACAAGTGATCCAAACTCCACATGGCACCGGTTCCGATAACAAGCCCGCCCGACACTGTACTCTATACCTTTTAGATCATCCATCTGGAAGAATGCAAACAACTATGGGGGACCAAGCCGCTCCCACTTTGTGCAACTAACTACCAGCCGAGATTCAGTCAGTTCCTTCCAGTTTTAAGACCAAGCTTAAGACATTTCTTTTTAAAAAGGCATTTAAATAAGACTATATTGTTATTATTGGTGTATTTTACATGTAGGCTTAAGTTTAAGTTTTATAAGTTTTTACAGTGGTTTTTATGTAATGTTCTTATTTTTAAGATTAATGTTTAATTTTAAATTTTTTAATACATAATTAACAGTAATGCGCATTAGAACATGTTTATGGTTTCTGCGTAAAATAAATAAATAATAATAATAATTATTATTATTATTATTACTCATGCAAATCAAATGCAGGCATTAATACCAACTCCCGGCTGGGTAATCAGGCCAGATTAAGTGTTTTGTAGGCCCTAGGCACTGGTGTTTCATAGGCCCTACTCCGCCCCGCCCCCTAGGCACCAGTAAAATAAGCCCAGACCAAGCTGCGCTGGAAACCCTCAGCCAGTTGGCAATCGTGCGCGTGTCCAATAATCAACATTCAGAGAGCAACGCTGAAAAACATAATGTGTCTGTCTCTGTGCTAGTGTGGAGAGATATACCGTACCCTGTGGAGACATAAAAACAATAGAGACAAAGGGACTGAATAGGTCTCCACTAGGCAATTCTATGGGTTAGGTTGTCTCCACAAGGAATTTTGTGTACAAAGTCTATTGGGGTTTGCTTAAGTACAGGGACAAAGGGGAGAACAATGCCATGTCTCCACAGGGATGCAAAAACGCCGAGTTGTGTTTGTAGGTATGTATGCTTTATCACACACTGTGGTATTTTCGTAGGCCCTCATTATTTTCGCAGGCCCTAGGCACAGTGTTCTATCTGACAAGGCCATTGATCAAATAAATTACTGTGAATAAAGTGCCCACCATCAAGTGTGTTGACCAATTACCACGTCCCCTTTTGAAGGAGAGAGCAGCAACTGGACAGGATTTGGAACTAAGTGGAAATCAATCTCCCTAGGCCCTATCAGCAGACTGCAGTATACTTATAAATCAATGCACATGATATCGTCACCGTTTTCACCTAAAATCCCAGTTGACATACTTTTACGAATTTCTGTGCCATATGTTTTTGGAAGTTCAAGGGGCAGGCATGTTCAGGTCTCTTCATGAAAATGCACATGTCAGCCCCTCCACAGTTAGTCTAATTAAGAAATTAATTAACTTTTGCTCATGAAAGCAAGTCAGAATTGTTGAGTACGACGTGAATTAGCGAACAAAAGTAAAAAAAATTAACTCAAAATATATTTTAAAACAAGAATGGTGTGTTGACAAACACAAATGCCCTGCCAAGTTGAATTACCCTTTTTAACTAAAGACTGATTTTCTTAAAGAAAAATGTGTTAATATGACAAACATGCATCAAAGGAAAGTGCAAATGGCTAGCATCAGAGGTTATGGATCTGCTTAATGTATCTGCAACAGAAATAAGACTGCTTATTTCAGATTAAAGTAAGTTATCATGTTCCAACCATTTCTATTGTTTTAAGCATAATGCTCTTGACCTTTGACCTATGGGGGCCAAAATCAATAGGGTTCTAGAGGACCCCAAGACCAATCCACATACCAAATAGGAAGTTGATATGTGAAGTCCTTCTCAAGTTATCTTGTCCCAACCATCCACACGCACACCCACACCCACACACACGCACACAAACGCGTATCGAACGAGGACGTCCTATTGTTCCCTCTTTTGTTTGTACTAACTTTTTCAGAAGACTCCCATAGGTTTTGCACACGATCTCAATCGCGGACGTACGCTGGGAATCGTGGACGATTTTGTTCTCTTTTGTTTTCCGGAATTTTTCGTCCGCAGTTTGAATACCCTAACTCGTTCACAGTGACTCACACACGGAAGGACAAGGCAAACGCAGTATGCCCTTTCGGCTTCGCCGGCAGGGCATAAAAATTTTCTTTTTTGACAAGCCCGTCCCTTCATAGAAAGTGACAAATGTACAGAACAATCAGGAATACATGTATTTCTGCTTTCATTCATTTGAAGTATGTATGGCAGAATGAAACGGCCGGAATATTGCAACACTTGAAAATTGAGATGGCATGGTACAGTGTACACATTATCTTCCAGCAAACTTGAATCCTTGATCCTGATTGGTCTAATCCATGGCAGAAACAGTTGATTTTGACTCTTATATTCAAAGGCCCACATTCAACTCTGTGTTGTGCATGTTACTTGCAGTAGGAGAGCGTGGGGCCAGGGGAGCGTGGGGCCAGGGGAGCGTGGGGCCAGGGGAGCGTGGGGCCAGGGGAGCGTGGGGCCAGGGGAGCGTGGGGCCAGGGGAGCGTGGGGCCAGGGGAGCGTGGGGCCAGGGGAGCGTGGGGCCAGGGGAGCGTGGGGCCAGGGGAGCGTGGGGCCAGGGGAGCGTGGGGCCAGGGGAGCCATATTTTGGTTAAATAGGCCTGCACTATTTAGTATTAGTTTACACAGTCTGAAATTATATACATGTATAAGGGCCACACAATGAAGTACCTTTTTGAGTCAGGTCAGGTTGGTGTAGTGGTTCTTTCCTCACCTTCCACCTCTGGTGACTCTGGTTCGATTCCCATCCAGGTGCACTATGTGGATTGGGTTTTAAGTCCCTACCTGATTGCGTGGGTTTTCCTCCCACTACTATAACTGAAATTTCCTTCGGCATCTTCTCTCAATTCAAACTGGGCCCTGAGGGAGAACAGTGCATTTGCACTGATCAGGCTATACCCAGGATAAATAAGAAATAAAAATACATAAATATCAAGCAAATAGCATTCAACTTGAAGTACCAATTTTGAGCGATTAAAAAAACTTAAGTAAAATTGGCTCAACTTATTACTCCATGGTATGCAATTTATTCAACTTCTTAAGTCTTTGAAGCCGGATAACATGTATAGACGCCAAAACAAATTACCACCAGGCCGGATGACATCTATACACACAATCTATGCATTTTCAATCCATTGTTGGATTATTGTGTATGTTAGGCTTGTGGCCTTATCACTACAGCTTGGCTGCACACGGACAGTCAAATTGCTGGCTCTTTGCAGTGTCCAAATGACCGCATTGAAAACCTTTAGGGATGCCGTGCACGCCTGCAGTGGCTTTCAAGCTGTCCGTCCGTACGATGCAGAAGCTGGCTTAGTGCAGTGGACATGTGACCAGATAGAAAACCCAATCACTGGCTCAGTGCGGTGTTCACGTGGCCGCATAGCAATTTCTGAGGATGCGTAGCAAAATCTCACTTAAATAAACAAAAAAAAGGGTAAAAAAAACACGAACAAAAGAAACAAATGAAAAAAGCTAAAAAGGAAAACCAAAAATAAGTGCATGCACGGATTCGTGAAAACTTACAATAGTGCACCCTCTATCGGTTGAATAATGATCGGTCATGTGACCGCCCGGCCCAAGTGCATGCAGATTGCATATGCAGAGTTGCTTAGACAAAAGTGACACAAAATAAAGATTTCCTACACACAGTTAGATAATGACATTTGGTGGTTTATTGTCATGTTTATATACAAGAGAATTTTAGGTGAGAACAATATAAAATGTGAGTAAAGTGATGAATTTTTTAATGGGAAAAATGCTACAGTGATACAGGAAATTGTTTCAAATAATGTGTCTATAGCCCGGCATAGTGAGTTACTGTGGACAAATGGTGAAGCAATTCTTGTACAATATACACATACATGTGCGCGTAGATGATAGGACTGTTGAAAATATTTTGGGACCTCGCTTAAGTCAAATACCGAATATTTTGCCCATTCCCTTGAGCTTCGAGTCATCGCGATTTTACTGTAATTGGAGACCATCCACAGAAAATTCAATTTCAGCATTCGCCACCTGCAGCTCTGTGTGTTTGTCGGCCAGCCAAACAGTTTTGGCAAGGACAAAGCCACCAAATTACTTTTTTTCTGTACGGTAACCACCTGTAGTATGTAATTGCCTAATGCACCAATTACCCGACAGAAAAGCTGCTTGCTCTTTGCCAACGTTCACATTTCCCACACCTGGGATTTTTTTCGTTGTTTGGTAACACAGAAATCCTCGCCAATCATGCCTGCATTACTGGGGATCGGAAAAGTGATTGGCAAGCTGCTCTCTCCCTAGCGTATCGAATCCTTGGGGATCAGGCATCCCCCCCCAGTGTTTTTAAATCATACCTGAATTTAATCAGTGCTTCTGATTGAGTTCAGGGCTTCTGATTGAGTTCAGGGCTAAATATGTATGCCTGCAAATGTACATGATGAATTCCGGATTTCTTTTGGACTGAAGGGTAGAAGGAACAGCAGAGTACATTGAGTACAATGCTAATTAATTCCAACAAGTCCAGTGGTCAGGTGATTTTTGAGCAAGTTTCACTCACAAACCACTGAGAGAAAGTATTAAGTTCTGTCTCTTAAAGGTAGTACGTGATTGGTCATTGTTGCAATTTTCAGAAATGAGCGGATTTGGGGGTTAGTATTTTATAGGAAATATCGTTCCACTGACCTGTTCAAAGTTTTGAGTTGTTGGATGGCGAAAAACAGAGAGAGAAAAACGGCATTCGTTTTCAACCGTCTGGTGGATGATAGCCTTTGGTCAAGGCGCGCGTGGCTACTGGCTACCTGGACGTGTGACGCGCCCCGGATATGCCAGTGTGTCCGGGTGCGCCACTCGTCCGGGTAGCCACGCATGCCTTGACTAAAGGCTACATTTGTTACAAAGGGCAGTTTTCCAACGATTACCAGCCAGCAATCTTTGGAAAACGATATAAATTTCTACTTTTCTTGACGACGACAGCACACCTGGTGCCATCATTTCACAGGATGATTGAGACTACTATAAACTTACAGTCTAGTAAGCTATTTCGTAATAATTCAGTAAAAAAAAATTGGGAGGATTACCAATCGTGTACACTACCTTTAAAATTTCATCAGTGTATTTCAGTTTTGCTCAATGATACAAAAAGCAGTGGTTCTTCAATCTTCACTTCTTTTCTTTTTTCCTCTTTATTGTGCCCTGATCTTGGAAGTATATTTCTGGTCGAGTAGATTTGTTGAGCTGCTAGTCCTGTGATCTAGCAGACTGTTGCCTGAAATTTGAGCCCTGGTAATATGGTGAACAAACTCCTACAAAAAAAGTATCTCTGTTGAAAAGTCAACACCTCACCAACAACATTCAGAGAAAAAAAATTCCGAATTGAATTGCTACTTTGTTTAGCATTAGAGAAGTTATGCGCTTTTCAATGAGACACTACGCACACAAATGACCACAAAATGTAAAAACTGACTGAATTAGTTTCAAATTGTTAAACAAGGAGCAGGACCCTCCTCATTAATCTTGAAGTATAGCACATATTATAACACCTCATCCACAGATTCTGTGTCTTGATTGGCCGAGAGCGAGTCACATGGCATTTTCTATTTTTGGCTTTGCACAGGAAGATAGCAAAAATAGAAAATGCCATGTGACTTGCTCTCGGCCAATCAAGACACAATCTGTGGATGAGGTGTTATAATACTTTATAGCAAATACTTTAACACTGACCTGTTTAAAGTTTTGTGTGCATAGATGCTGGGAAAACAGAAAAAAATGATTTCTTATAATCTGGTTCCCTGACCCTTCTTTAGACAAAACAGAGCAATTTTATTGACGTCAGGGAATTATCAGGTAAAGATGTTCAGTATAGCGGTGTTCATTATCGAGAAGTTGTACTGTACACATATTCACGTCATACAAATCACATTGCAGTGCCCATTTTATGAAATGTTCAGTATTATGCATATTTTTCCAATAAAATTGCCTTCACCGTACATAGGCCATGACACCATAAATGGATGTCTCCAATTTCTTGTTATCATTTTAAATTGATGGGCTGTGCATGAATAAACAGACTTACAATGGTGGGGCTTGCGGCAGTGAAACACCACTGGGCTCAAATCACACCTATCCTGTTGCTAAATGAATTATTCATTCAGTGTTCGCCGCCGAGCTCCATGCTTCAATTCAGCAGTCAATTTCATCTCCCTAATAGACAATGCATGAATGCCGCCTCAGAATTGTTTTCATTAAATCGTACAGGCCGATCATTAGCCTGGTCTGAAACTGTGTCGTCGACCAGCCTGACTCATCCCAAGAAATCACGAAAGTTTTCACTGACTGCTGATTTTCAGTCCTGCATTAAGTTATTTTTTCCTTCTTTTTGTTCCCACGTCAGACATTTAATAGTTTGGAATGGACTGTTTTCACAGTAAATATTCTTTTTGGTAGTAGCAAATTGTATGTTCATATCTGTTTATTTTTTAACAAAGTAGTACCTTTTTTCCCGACACTGGGGGTTTCCGACAGCCGAACATGTCCTGTGCGTCAACAAATGAACACCACCACCTGACCACATCCATTTGAAAACCCAACACCACAGAAAACGTTATATGCCACAAACTCAACAAAATATGCATTTTAATGAAAGTGCATTTTAATTAACTATGAAACAATATGTGTACTCCCCCCACCCCCTCCCACCCCCCTCCCACCCCCCACCCCCCCCCCCCCCACCCCCCCCCACCCCCCCCACCCCCCCCCACCCCCCCCCCCCCCCCCCACCCCCCCACCCCCCCCCACCCCCCCCCCCCCCACCCCCCCCCCAAAAAAATATATATACATGTACATGTGTATCCCTATGCTTTGTTGCTTTAAGAGGGGAGGTGAGTTGGTCTCACCAATGGTGGAAAGTTACCCAACCTGGGTCTTTACATCCAGAAACTGGGATAATTTCAATGGCTTCTGTTGAAGATTTATCCTCCATGGCCCAGGGGAAATTTTTGGTTGGTAAGGTTAGAAACTGTATCAACTTTGTTGCTAGCCCAGAAAATCGCAATAGCAACTGTAGAGGCTCTATTCAGGATGACCTTGACAGTTTTGTGCAGTGGTTGAATGATAATCTCCTTAAACTTAATCATTCCAAATGTAAAGCCCTTAAGGTGTGTTTCAGCAAAGTGTCCCCTAAGGTTAATGAGATCAGAATAGGCACTGAACCACTAACATTTGTTTCAGAATCTAAGGTTTTAGGTATTTGGCTCCAGAGTGATCTTAAATGGAACTGTCAAGTTAAAGACATGTTGGCTAAGGCGAACAGGAGGCTTTATATTTTAAGGACACTTAATAAGTTTGGGTTTGATGCTAATGAGCTTAGAATTGTATACTGTAGTTATGTTAGACCTACCCTGGAATATGCCGACGTTATTTGGCATTCAAGTATTACCATGGAGCAATCCAACAAGTTGGAGGCCATCCAGAAAAGGGCTTGCAAAATCATTTTGGGTGACAAGTCTGAGAATTATAAAGTTGACTTGCAACGTTGTAATTTAGACTCCCTTGTTAACAGGAGGTTGCAGCATTGTTATAATTTTGCTAAAGGTCTCAAAACCAATCCCCGAACTAGCTCCATGGTTCCCGACACGTTTGGAAAGTCACGGCAGGTGTCTGAGGTCAAGTAATAGCATTTCGCAGTTACCTGCTAGAACTAATAGATTTAAAAAAGCCAAGTCCCTTCTTTTTATCGATTTGTTAAATACACTAAATTTGTTAAATAATTAGATTTTCTCCCCATATAGCCTATTTTAGAATCTGAATTTGTATTTGTCTATAGTATAATTGTTTCTTATCGTGATGTCTTATTTAATATCTTAAACTTATCTTTGTTATTTTAATGTTTAGTCTCTTTTTATATCAGTTGGTTTAATAGCCTTTTTTATTCTTCTTTCAATGTACCACACATTTACTTTGGCTTGAGAGCCACGACGGTGTGTTCAATAAATAAATCCACAATCCATGAATCCATAAATCCATATGTGATATAAATATGTACGCACGTACGTAGCCTAGGCCGAGCCATGCCTCCACCAGCCGGAAAAAGCCTTGTGCTGTTTTGCGCATGCGATCACGCTGTAAAATTCCCAAGATTTCCCTAGGCAACGGACAATACATGTGCTTAAAATGTGCTCACGAAGTGCTGGGATAAGGATTTTGCTTGGGAAAAATCCCGAAATGGCCTCACTGTAGTGTTAACCGTGAAGCGGCGAGCAAGCATAAGAAGCATGGGCTTGGCTGGCTCCCGATTCACGAATCCTCGGTGCTATACAACTTTGAATGTTAGCAGTATTGGGGAGGCGGGAGCTAGACCCAGCGCACCGTGCTAGCGTTGCGGAATCGATTAAAAAGAAATGTATTCGATTTATACTCTCGAGTACTGGAGTACCAAACCATCGAGTCCGTGCAAAATTTGAGTACAAAGAATCGAGTACGGGCCAAGTCCAAATAATTTTTGAGTATTGATAATCGAGTACGGGCCAAGTACTTACGTGTACTCGAGTTAAACTCGAGTATGAGTACGGGGACGAGTACTCAAACACTGATATGCATAAAGGCACCCCTTAACCCTAACTACCCTGACAAACTCCAACAGCAGGTTTTGTCTAATTCTGATGGGTTCAGTATTGTAGGACCATGGCACCATTACTCTACATGGAGCTATGATGCCCCAATTTGTCTAAGTCCAAAGAATGTGCCACAGGTATACTGCAGAGTGTTGGATTTTAACAGGTTGAGAAAGCCTCCTAGTAAAAATGTTGAAGGGGTTAGGGTTAAAATACCTGTTTGTATTGGTTTAGAGTTTAGTTTATTTACATCTTCGACCCATGTGAACAATGGGTATGAGATCTTATTTAAAAACAAATAAATGTATGTACATAAAAATATTTTACACCTTTAACAGTTTAACAAAACATTAATAAAAAAATAAAAAGATAGATAGATAGATAGATAGGTATATATATATATATTGCTAATTCGACCGTAAAGGGGAAACGAAGTTGTGTTAAAGTGAACGTTAAGGGGAAAATGTAAGTTAGGGCGAAAAATACATTTTCGCCTTTCACAGCTACCTTTTCTAGCGAGAATTTTACTGTCGCAAATGTTTTTATATTGTTCTTTAGGGTCTAAATAGAATGATTTTCCTTGTTTGGTCGAAATAGGTAAAGTTTGGGTTAGATTACAGTAAAAAGAAGTTTGTGCACAAGTCTATGGGATTTCGCCTTTACGCCGGATCTACCCTTCTTTCCTTCAACGGGGTTTGAACTTTGTCCCTCTCAACGCGTTCAATGATGAGTTTTCTACTCGACGAGATATTGAAATGTTCTATAGACGTCTGCGCCTTAAAGCCTACTTCCACAGCAAAGAAGTTAGTTCTTCCACTGTTACTCATCATGATGATACCCTCACTGCCAGTACCATTGATAGACTAGTCCCAAAATCATCTAACTGGTGTCCACCTACTGGCCTCAATAAGTCCCTCGACCGAGTTATTGACAATTGTCGCGCTGACGTTTGTCGCCTCAATTTTAACACCCGTTGCACCAGGTCCAATATCTCTTCTGCAGAACGGCAGGCCCTGCGATCGCTCAAGGAAGAAGAAAACTATGTCATCAAAAGAGCAGATAAAGGCGGTGCCACTGTGGTTTGGCGTAAGGATCTTTATCTGTCTGAAGCCGACCGCCAACTTTCAGATACCTCATCCTACCAAGTGATCGACCACGACCTCACCCCTACGCACCAGGGCATCGTGTCCGACACCATCAAGGCCTTTGTTGACGCAGGTGAGCTACCTGGTAATGCGACTAAACTCATCACTCCGTATCCCAGAACCTCCGTTTTCTATATGCTTCCCAAAATTCACAAGAAGGAGAATCCGGGCCGGCCCATTGTTTCAGCTTGCAATTGCCCCACTGAGTTGATTTCCAAGTACCTAGACTCAGTGCTTTCACCCATTGTCATCCATCTGCCCTCCTATGTGAAAGACACTAATGACGCACTCCATACTTTCGCCAACTTTGAATTCACGGGCTCCTCTAACTACCTGTTCAGTATGGACGTCAAGTCTTTATATACATGCATCCCCCACGCTGATGGCCTACTTGCGCTACGTCATTTTCTTGACCGCCGTCCAGACCATGACCCCCCCACCAGTACCCTCCTCAGGCTTGCTGAACTTGTCCTCACTCTGAACAACTTCACCTTTAATGGGAAACACTACCTGCAGACCACTGGCGTTGCTATGGGCACACGTATGGGTCCGAGTTATGCATGTCTATTTGTTGGCTTTCTCGAGGAGAAGATAATGTCAAATTTTCCCGGGCCCAAACCATTGTTGTACAAACGATACATTGACGATATCATCGGTGCTACATCTGGTTCTAAGGAAGATGTCCAGGCGTTCATCAAGTATGCCGATAACCTGCACCCAGCCCTGCACTTCACCTCTGATATTTCCATTGACACCATCACCTTCCTCGACATCAAAGTGTCTATCAATGGCAACTCTCTCACCACATCGGTCCACTACAAACCCACCGATTCCCACAGCTACCTTCATTACGAGTCGTCACACCCCAAGAATTGTAAAGATGCCATCCCATACAGCCAATTCCTCCGTCTCCGTCGAATTTGCAGCGAGGATGCTGAGTTTCTTCACCGAGGTAAAGAAATGAAGGGGTTCTTCCAACAACGTGGATACCCACCTTCTGTCACTGATGCCGCTCTTCGCAGAGTATCATCAGTCACCCGCAATGCCGCCATGAAGCAAGCCCCTACAAGGCAGCAAGATCGTATCCCTCTAGTCCTCACCTACCACCCGCACAACATGGCTGCCAGGGATATCATTCTCAAGCACTTCAAGACGCTGCAGAAAGATCCAGCGACCAGCACCATCTTCACCCAGTCTACCAACCCCCTCTGTTCATTCAGACGTGACCGCTCCATCAGCAACCATATTGTGCGGTCAACACTTCCCAGCATCGCTAGTACCGTAGACAACGACCCCTTCAAAACTGTTCCCTGCAAGCGTCCAAGATGCAAAACTTGCGCACACGTTGATGGTACATCTTCTATCACTGGTCCCCGTGGCCATTTCAACATCCGGGGCCACTTCAAATCTTGTCTATTGCATCACGTGTACCTGCTGTGGCATGCTCTACATTGGCGAAACCAAGCGCCGACTGGCCGACCGTTTTACGGAGCATCTCCGAAGCGTTCGGCTGAAACAACCTGGTCTGGCTGTCGCCCAACACTTCAGCGCGCCATCACACTCCACAAAGGACATGAGCATCTGCGTTGTTTCCACGGCATCGTCGGATACGCAGCGCCGATCTCTAGAACAGCGTGTGATGTTCCAACTGGGCACGCTCCACCCTGATGGGATGAACGTGGAGTTTACCGCGTTTGTTCTACCAGCGGTTTATCACAACAAGCCATAATTCCCCTGAAGAAGGTGCATTGCACCGAAAGCTCGGGTAAAACTATCCGGTGAGCACTGTTTCACCTTTACCATATATATATATATATATATATATATAATTAAATTATAAATTTAGCTGGTGTACATGTATATCCATTTTAACAAGTACAAACACCTTTAGGATAACATCTCAGGAATTCCATATTTCAAATAATATTCTGCAAAAATTCTAAGATCAGAAAAAATCCTGACAAATCTCACCCTGAATTTTCAGGGGGGGGGGGATTTTCAAGCCCTAATGATATAATCAAAACTGGGAAGCCATCAAAAGCATCCGTAATAAAAAATCACTAATTTAAAACAACTTGCTGAAGATGGAAAAACATCTGGTCAAGAGCCTGCAGGAAAAACACCTGCGAAAAATGTGGGCGTTTTTAAGATCATGTACTGGTAACGTAAGAGAAAATAGTTAGGGTCCACAAATTTAATGATAGGCTGCAACTGACCTGTTGCTCACTGGCCACACTGGCACATCAGCTGTTAGAGCACTTGCAGCCGATAACTTATGCCACAATTTATTGCATAAGTTGTGCAAAATCTGTGACATTAAAAAAATTGCTTTCACGAAAGGTACGCAGTGCGTAAGTCGCTGACTTGCACCACAAATTATGTCGTACCTTACGTACTCGTTTCGAGTGGCTTAAGTTGTCCGCACAAACACCGAAATGATGACTTAGAATGCGTGAGCGTAGTAGAGCCGTTAGTTGCTAAAATCATTTAATAAATTCACTAGATTATGTCAGAGAGTAATGAAATGATCATCCGCTGCAGGTTTACCTGTGAGATATTTCCGAAAGTTGCCATCAATTTTTTTTCTGAGCGAAGTTTCAAAAGTGAAAAGTTTAAAAATGGCGCCCCACAGTTCAATTTAACGACTGTTCCATGTGTTTTTATTGTTGTAGTAAAACATTAGTTGTAAAAGCAGCATTCAGCCTCGTCCGCGATGTATAAAACAAATAAAACATTGCGCAGCTACACACTGTTTCGTGAAATGGATCGCAAGGATGTAGTGCAGCTGCGCAACATTTTTATAGCGCAAGTCCTACACCATGGCTTAAGTTGCGCACGGTTTCGTGAAATTAGCTGCTGCATAACTCCACTTGCCCACATTTTATTGAGTAAGTTGCACAACATCAAAGTTACTCCGAGTTGCAAAACAAATTATGGCATGACTTACACTCGTTTTAGGTGGCATAAGTTGTTCGCAAAAACAACAAAATGATGACTTAACTAGCTAAACGTGAGCATCACAGAGCCGTAAGTTGATAAAGTTATTTACATTGTATTAATTTCAATGTGTTATTTCAGGGCGTAATGAAATTAGCGTCCGCTGCAGGCTTACCTGTGAGGTATTTCCAGAAGTTGCCACCAATTTTTCACTTGCGAAAAATGTGAAAATGGTACTAACGCAGTTATTCCACTACTGTGTTCCATGTAGGTTCTGGGTCAATAACTGATTAGACATTTCACAAACCACATTGATGCAATTCTACTGGGATACAGCATAGGACCATTCACTTTGCAACACCTTCTTTGCATTCTGTGCTGAAGAATGTCTTGGGATGTAGTCTTGGTAAAAGGAATGGACAAGAAGGTAAACCCCCAGAATCAAACAGTATTCTTACCTGGGATTTTCTCTTGAAGTCCTTCAAAGTCCGACGGGTTCAGCTGTGAGTGGCATCCAGGAAGCTTAGTCATTTCTCTCAGCTCCTTGATGGTACATGCTACTTGCAGAGGGCCACGCCGACCCATGAGATGGACCTTCCTAATTGACGACTTGTTTAGTGCATCCAAGGCATGCCGAGTTATGTCGGTTTTCTGAGCAGAGGGGACAACCGCACATTTGACACTGGTGCAGTTACAAATGCAACCATTTCAAAAAAATATGCATGGACATGTAACTACCTACATTTATACCTCACTACCCTGAAGAGCCAAACATATACACTGTACACTCACTCTTAAAACAAGTACCTTAGAAGGCCAAGGACAATTTCTCCAAGGAAAAGAATTAAAGAACTTTGGGTGAGCTTGAAAGTGGATTTCTAATATTTTTGTTTCCCGAGGTTTGTTAATATTTCACACTTTCTTGTGAGTCTCGTGCTAGTGCCGAACGCTGATTATGAATGAATCAGTGAATATTTCAGTGAATGTATCTTTCTATGACATGGTTATTTACATAAATTTTTAATATTTAGGTGTTAAAATGCAGGTTGGTTATGGACAGAGTTCCTTATTTCCACGCTTGCCATTGGCACATTGATTGAACAACAATAAGTGAATGGCAATCGATCAATATCCAAAGCATGTAGCTGCAATTTACCCTGAGTGATCACTGAGGATCGGTATCTGTTCTCCCTCAAATCCGCTCCAAAACTGTACTGGCAGATCCGCAGAATCTAACGGCCCCTGGCCATTTTTTGCAATGCACAAATGAAAGTGGACTACACAGTGATATCCGTGTAACTGGTGTTGGTTCCGACATTGTTCATTTGTAAAAAAAAAATGCAGTGCCAAATGTACTTTTTGGAGGAAGTATGAAGGAAGATTATCCGCGCCAACTACGGAATGAAGACGGACCGGATTTCACACCGAATGTTTATATCGCAGGCTGGTATTGCGGCGATTCTGCACAAGCATGAACAGTAACCAATGGCTGCAAAGCTCGCACTGCACACACGTGCTTCTTTCTGTTGAACGTACGCTGCACTTTTTGAGGGAGGAGTGGGGAAGACTATCTGGATGACGCTGCAATTACATGAATTGACATGTACACTATGTGGTATAGCAGGCAGTACGCATTCTGTCACGGACCGCACTGTCCCAGTTCTGCGCAAGCGCTGCTATAACCAATGGCAGCAAAGAAACACCCGCTCTGCAAAAAGGGCACATAAGTCGCTGTATGCTTTTACGAGTTAGGGGCCGTTCAATGTGAAGAGGGTGAACAATTCTTCAAACAAGTGATTTTTAAGGGAGGGAATTTTTTGCATCTTTGATACCTATATTATTCTAGATAATAACCAAAATCTTTGATTTCAGTGAATAAAGTTGGAAAAAGAATGTGTTTTTGTCGAGTGCTTCCATCTATTGCTTTGCTTTTTGTTTTTTTAAATGGCTTGTTTCTCCTTAAGTCATTTCAAGAAATTCCTGAAAACAAACATGCAAATTTCCAAATATCTTGTGATTGAAAATGCTAGAGACCTCAGACATATACCATATGAAAGCTTATAAAATGGCCTTTCCAGCTATATATAAAACACTATTTTCAAATTTTGCAACATAAGTGCCCTTTTTGCAGAGCGGGTCACATATGTTCAACACCTTGCCTCAGGCTGTTACTGATGGGGGCTGGTATGCCAAGAACGGGCTGCACAATAGGCACCACACTGAATAGAGTGGTCCTATTCATGGACCCCCCCGGTTCGTGTGAATAAAAACCTTGTTTGAAAAAGCTCCATCTATTCATTACACTCCTATTCAAGAACAATATAGTTGAAACATGAATGGATTCAGTATGCGCAGGAATGCGTGTATAGATGACAACCGGCCTGGTTATTTTTGTTTACAACAATGTAGCTTGTCCCCTTTGCCTGATCCTGTACACCAAACTTTCTGAGCTAACCAACTTTGTCCAGAATCCTGAATCGAAATTGGGACACGTAACTCCAAATACAATATACACCAGTGTTGTAGTCGTGACCTTTATGTCCGAGACCAAGACCGAGACCAAGGCTTTCGAGACCGAGACCAAGACTGAGACCAGCTCTTTCGAGACCGAGACCAGACTTCCGAGACCCAGACTTTTGCAGGCCGAGAGCAGACCGAGACTTTTGCAGGCCGAGAGCAGACCGAGACTTTTGCAGGCCGAGACCACAACTTCCGAGACCGAGACCAAGACAGAGACAAAACATGAATAAAAATGTATGGTGTTGAAGCTTTAGATTAAAATGCTTAAAAAGATAACTTCCCATGGATGATAATTTGTGCTAATGACTCATATGGGGGATCATCTAGTTTTTCGGCTTTAACAAGGACCATTATCTTAAATTATGCAAGATAAACATGTATAAAATTAAGTGCTCAATTATAAAGTTTCACACATTGACTGGTCGCCATTCCAGCTTCAACCTAATTCTTCAGCATGAAACTTGTTGTTTATGTATGGATGAAGACTGGATTTTGTATGGCGCATTGTATTTTGCTGTGGTCTCGACTGGTCTCGGGGGTAAAACTCGAGACCTTGGCATCCGAGACCGAGACTGAGACCAAGACTGAGACCTGCACTTTCGAGACCAAGACCAGCCTTCCCGAGACCGAGACTTTGCTAGGACGAAACCGAGACCGCAAAAAAAGGTCTCAAGACCAAGACCAGGTCTCGAGACCTACAACACTGATATACACTGTAAGCACACACACAGTCATGTTTTCCCATACTACTGAGGACAATGCTTTGTGTTTCCTATTGTTCCTTTAATATAACACAACCCCATAGACTAAGCACGTATTTTTACATCCAAGGACCGATTTTAACAAAAGACCGACTCCGGAGGACAAGAAAGATTCCTTTGTATTTTCTTTCTCCTCTTGTCCTCGAACATTATTCAGTGCATGCACACTGCTACATGTACGTGTATGCCTGCAGATTCAGGCACAACACACTCTACTGATTCTGCACAAAGCACAAACCAGTCATTTTGACATGAAGGTGGACTTTGAGATTGTTACCCTTCCTGATGTAGCCTTCACATCGACTGCGCATTACCCGCTGCTGTACTGGACTTGAATCGTTCAGCCCACCCCGGCAAACTTTCACAGATTTTATAGTTCATGTATAAGTTGAATCCACAAACTCTAAACACTGTCTGCAACTATGCCGTCAGCTCTGCCGATGCTATATCATACCTTAAAAGTAGTACACACCATTTGCAAACATCAACAAACAGAACTACTGAATTATTACGAAGTACCGTACTAGACTAAGTAAATAGCAGTCTCAAGCATCCTGTGCAATCATGGCACATACATGTACTATTGTGTTCTGTAGTTTTCAAGAAAAGTAGAAATTTATATCGTTTTCCAATGATTGTCAGCCGACAATCTTGGAAATAGTCTAGTTCCCCGATCTGATAATTCCCTGATGTCTATAAATTGCTCTGTTTTGTCTAAGGTATGGTCAGAGAACCAGACTACTAGAACATAATTTTTTTCTCAATTTTTCCAAAAATCTATGCACACAAAACTTTAAATAGGTCAGTGTTACAGTATTTGCTAGCAGGCAATAAAATAACCCCCAAATCCATAAGTATTTCTGAAAATTACAGCAAAAGCCGTGTATACATACTACATGTACCTTTAAACATAACTTCTCCCGAGTGCATTGGGGTTCTAAAGATAAAGATGATAGGCTGTTCAGCATCCAAGACTGTACTACACTGTCCTCCAATAACCTGTGTTTTCTACTCATTAGCACTTCTGCCATGCAAACCCAGTCTTCAAGGCCTGCAATCACGTACCTTTAATATACTTGTAGGTGTTATGAGAATTCTGGCCACGTCAAGCGCGACATTTCCCTGGCCAATGACGACTCCTGTCTCACAAGAGAGATCCGGATTAAGCTGCAGATACGGGGCAAAAAAGAACTGCAACTTGGAATGACTTCAACGGATGAAAGTTTGGCATTACACCTACCGTCCCAATACACAGTGAAGTATGCATTGCTACATGTACATGTAGCTCTCTGCCTTTTCTTTATTGCAACACACAGCAACATTCCATTTTTTCACACCATTATGTGGGGGAGGTGAGTTGGGGCCAATTTCACAGCACTGCTCAGCACAAAAATTTGATTAACACCAAAAAGTCTTGCTTAGTTAAAACAGGTTCCCAGCCAAAAGGCCATGGGATTTTCATGCTCAGCAAACAACGGCTGAATGCCAGCCACAAGCACTTCACATCAAAATTTGGTTGGTAATCCTGTATTTACTAAGGACAATTTTTCATGCTAAGCAATTTTGTGTGCTTAGCATCGCCATGAAATTGGCCCCAGGTCTCACCAATGGTGGAAGTTACCCCACCTGGGTCTATGGACTCCGTGTGCCACCAAAAGAGGGCGCTGTCCACATAGCAACCGCACTTCCATGGGGAGTACGTCGCTGGTATTATGCACTGCGCTCCTCGTATATTTGATACTCATATACATTTTTGTACCAGTGGGATTGCTTTGTCTGTTTGCTGACTCTCGATAATTGCTTTTTCAATAAGAATATCATAGCGGGAACCAGACGTTTAAATTGAAGTCAGGTAAGATGGCGTCGATATTGACCCCCCAACTCGCCTTTTCTTTCCGCTGAGGGGTTAGTTGTGCACGGAGCCCATAGGTCTGAAAAAATTGGGATAATTTCTTTGTTATCTTTTGATGATTTATCCTCTATTTAGATCTGGACCCAGGAAAACTGTAAGAGTGGTAGGGCTGGCAACCTAAAATGTGGCCAACTCCACCACAATTTTTAGCCTTGTACTGGGTGACTTCCATAAAAAAAAACCAGCAAAATCAGAAAATCAACAGTTAAAGCTGCTAAATACATGTATATGTGACCCGATCTGGAAAAAGGTATATTATGTCGCAAAATATGAAAGATGAGTTCCATGCATGTTTGGAAAGCCCGCAATGTAAGCTTTCATTTGGTACATGACATAGCTCCAAAGCCCTTTCCGTTCTGGAGATATCGCGTTTTTGCATATTAATTAGTTCTATGGAGTTCAAATGACACAACAGAGAAAACAGGCTTTGAAATAGCTAGTTCTAATACAATGCAATCGAACAATGCACTCTAAAATGGCTATTTTTTCACGTTATTCAATGAAATCAACATTGTTGTGCACCAAACCTGAAACTTTAGATATTTAAGATGTCATTAAAGACAAAAACAAAAAATAGATTTTGACGAAAATTTTTACCCTCTTAACGTTGAAAGGGCCATTACACGTAAATGCATAGCGCGACTTATATCACCTTTTTCTGGAGCGGGTCACATATGTCCATGCCTTTAGTGTGAACCACTCTGAAAAAATATTTCCACTGATAAGTTGATATCATTAGTTAAGTTTTTAAATTTCCACTGAAACATTCCACAACAAATACATTTTGTACAGCAAAATGTTGAAATGTCTCCCTTTTACATGTACTCCTACAAAAGAGGCAGAAAGACATTAACATTATGACCAAGTAATGAAACTTATGCTTGTAATGTAAGACTTTCTTGTGGAATGTACGCGGGTAACATTCTCAACACGAGCTTGCCGGGTCCACTTAAACAGCCAACATGGCAACCATATATATCAGTGTCACACTTCGCGCAGATGGACACGTGCGCTTTCATCCGAATCTCCAAACCACACCCGTGCCCCCCCCCCCCCCCCCCCCCAACCCAGTGATAGATCATCAGCTAATGTATCAAGACTTCGGGCTAATGTGTGGATTCAGCGATCACATTGGAGGAAATCAGGCAATTAGCGGCGGGATAACAAAGTCTCCGTGCTCTTTGTCCATCGATTTATGTTGGCAGCACTTCTGGACTTGGCAAACCAACAGAAGGTATGCTGTGTGTGTAATTGGTTCCTCTTTTTTTCAGTCCAATGTGGTTTCTATTAATAGGTGATGTAATGTATCTGGTGCATACATTTGTACAGACACGGCTAATTGCTTTTAATGTCCCACTACGCACCACATCCATGGTAGCGTTGACCTATATACAGAACTAGATATTGTTCAAATTTTTGGCAGTGATATTTTCCGCTTCATTCATGATATCGATTAATTACTTCCAATCAATACCGTATTTCCTTCTTTTTGAGAGGCATAGTTCTGGATAGACGCAATGCATGACCGACATTAAAGATGCCCGTTCTTGGGTTTCTAAATTTGTTACAAACATTCTAAATTTCCAATTTAGCCTGCAACATGACTCCTTCAAGTTCACATTTTTGGTTCAGTTTTAGCCCAACATAACTGAAGACCCCGTATTAGTGGGGCGGTCGTAAATTTTCTGTGTACTTTGTATATCGCTGTGAAAAATATTCTAGCTAGAAATTTATTCTAAGTATTTCAAATTCGATTTCATTTTATTGGTCCTTTGAAAAGGAAATTCATCTCGTTACATGCAATATACATGTAGATTGATACAAATTAAATAATTTTCAGTTAATTATATAGACAATCAGAAATATAAACAGCAATTACATATAAGCTTATCAAGATAACGACAGAAATCACGAAAAGTAAAGACTGATCTAGTTTGCCAGATGAGGATGCGCTATTAAATTGAGAAATATTGATGGGAATAAATGTTAGCAATGATGTTGTTCATTTAGAAGTATGGAATAAAAAACAAATGAATTTAAATACCTGTTTGTTCTGGTCCTTACTGACTGCCATCTTTATGCCACTACTAAGCCTTTTAAAATATGTGCCGAGGGGATGATCATCGTTTTCTATCACACTCCGAGCCTTAGACAGTACCCTTCCCCTACAGATTTCATCCAAATTAATATCTACTCCAAGTATCCTTGATGCTTGTTTCACTACCCACTTAAGTATATCTTTGTCCTGTTTCCCAGCTCCATTATACCACACTACACAATTGTGAATGGTGGCACTTTCTATGACCGAGGTGTAAAAAAGAATCATAACTTTTTACCCCATCCAGCTTCGATTATTGCCAAAAATCATGACAATATTTCCAAAAGAATCCCGTATTTGCGCTTTGTTATTCCTATTTCGTATACTCTACCCCATTCACAAATGGTATCGTCGGAAAGCAAAATGAATGAATTTTCCAAATAAGGACATGTCATCATAAATATCTGAATATTCATGTAAAACACAAAGAATCTTCCAAACAAACCCTCCCTTGTTGCTATGCAAGCTGATTTCATAACCCGCGATTGGTCAATTGCAATCACGTGGTGTCACAAGCCGGGATGTCATCGGCTTCAGTATTATTGCCGAGTTCCGACTGATTTTGCTTGATCGCATCACATATTATGGCTTGTGATAAGACAAACACCCCCTGAACAGAGATAAACAGGGGGACTGCGAACATAGAACAGACCTTTAACTCAGTTGGTAGGGCACCGGTACGGTGTTCAAGTGGTCAGAGGTTCATGCTTCAGTCTCGTCAATTTTGGCTTGTTCACTCTAAAAAAAATTGTATTAAATTACCTACATGTAGTAAGTTTCCCTTGAAATCTGAAACTCTTCTACCTGCATCCCCTCCCCCATGCCCAGAGGTACAGTTATACTTGCAAAATCTTCTGGGATCATGAGTTCAACTTGCATGCTCTATACATTCTATACATGTCTGTAAGAATGAAGGGGTTAACATAAGTCCATTCACAGGGGATTGTCCGGGTGCCTAGACCACTATGACTGTCTTACATGTGTATCTTGTGGTAGACCGTTGTACCATCCCACAAATGAGCGAGCCGAATAAACACCTTTTAGATTTTCGCCTGGTATTCCCAGAGATCGGTCTGCCTCTGCCCCATAGCTCTGCAAAAAGAGAATAGCATATATGTGTAAGCACTGTTCAAATAAAAGAGAACAGAGTGGTTTCACTGAGTGATGAGCTGGTGCGGATCCAGGGAGGGGTCCGCGGGGAATGTTCCCCCCCCCCCCCCATCAAATTTTAGCCAAAATACTGAGGAGAGCAGTAACCGGCCGCAACCCCCTACAATAAAAGAAAAATACTTCATGCAGTATTCAGATACAAACATACATTGTACTGTATAAATAAAAAAATCCTGAAATCAGGAAAAATCCTGACAAATCTCACCACTGGTAAAAGGTGAGAGCTTTGATTAAAAGCACCGAGAATGCCCTACAGTTTTGGCTACGTACATGGTTTGGAAATAAAAACAAAAGTGCTTCCAATTGTTCTACATGAATGCTTGACTGAAGAACCATTTCAATTATCTGAGAATACAATCCCACTACCATTGCACTCTTCCAGTGGTAACCTGTTGTACATACGACTATTTTCATGCAGGTACTGTTAAATGCAAATTTATGTATGTACATCGACATGTATGATTACTGAAGCATGAGTACTCCATGCATCCTTTAGTATCATGTTTCCTCCAAGTAACCTGAATCCTCCAACATTCAATTCTTTGTCACCGTTGCTAAAGGCATGCTGTGACATTCTCCAATACACACAGTCGTACTTTTCCAATACTTGCGAGGACAATGCTTTGTGTTTCCTTTTGTTCCTTGCGTACGGATGACGCCATATGGCATCAAAAAAAAAGTGCCACCAGGCCGGATGACGCCATTTGCCGCCATTTGTGCAGTTTCAATCCATTGTTGGATTATTGTTTATGATACGCTTGACTGCACAAACACATTGCAGCGGTTCGCTTGGCTGCCAGAACCGCCGTGACACCCCGACGTCTCCCGTAAAAACACGTACTCAAGGGGTTAATATAACCCAACCCCATAGACAAGCACGTACTTCTACTTGCGAGGACCGATTTCAACAAAAGACTTGACTTGCGAGGACTGAAAGGTTTCTTTGTATTTCCTTTCTCCTCTTGTCCTCAGAGATATAAAGAACCTGTACACTCATACAGGCCTGTATCCGCAGTCCAAGCAGGCTGAAAAGAAATGCAAACCTCAAACCTACATATGTACAATGTATGTAAATGTACATAGTATGTACATTTGAACCGCGACCATTCTGCATCTTTATGTAGCCTACACGATCCCTATAATTGTGTGTAACTCCCTACATCATTTTTCCTCCAAGTAACCTGAATCCTCTGATCTCAAAGTGTTCAAGCTGCATGTAACCTGAATCCCCCAAAATTCTCTTATGGGGACCATTGCATGAATCCTCCAAAATCAACCAGCATCAGATTAGGCCTGATGACCTGGATCCTCCATTTTCTTCCAGAGACAAAAATCATCTAATGCCCTCAATCCTGCAAAATCCTCCAATGCTGCAACTTCCAAAGACCCTCAATCCTCCAAATTCCTCATTTTGGCAAAGAGAATTTTTGGAGGATGTGCGCTGGAGGATGTTATTTGTGGGGAATTTTCAAAATGAAAACCAGGGCACATGGAAAAACAAAACAGATTAACGTTTATGACGCTTGCGAAAATGCAATAAGCTATTGAACTAACTGTACACACTTACATCTTGTTGAATTGATGTGGTAATATTTAACGTGTGGACCTTTACGGCAATTTCCGAGATTGAATTTTTGGGATTGGCTTTCTTTAACGAGTACCCGGGTACCTGTACTTTTTTCAATCATGTACTTTTTTCAATTCCCGTACAACCTATAATGCATACCCCTACAACCAACAACCTCAGCAATTTCTATGAACATCGCATATTGAATAGACATCCATTTATTATAACACTTCCCTTTCCAATGTGGTACAGTGCAAGGTCGCAAGAACAAAGTCTATATACTGTACACTGCTCGACAGTGGAGATCTGACAAGGTGAAATGGGTTCCAGTACATGTATGTAATCAACCAAACTGAATTTGATTAGATTGTTGCCAGTCAATTGGTTTTAAATAAGGACATTTCAATGGCATTTCTATAGCCGTATTAAATTGACCATCCAGTCCCCAGAAACAGAGCCTGAGCAACACCTTCAGGTCTATTGACTTTCACAGTCACAGGGAATGACTGATTGGTTTCCAGTTTCAACTGACTTTGATGAAACAAGATTTGGGGGGAAATGAGGCGGATATAGATTTCTTTAGTTACAGTTGGTCCTATTTGACAGACATCGAAAGTGCCAGGAAATTCCTGAAAATCACAGCCACGGTTACTTTTCCAAAATGAAATTCAAGTTGTTCCTGATTTGCTCTTTGATCTCTTTATTTGTATTTATTTTTTCCTATTTATTTAGCTAAAAAACATGAACATGGTCGAGGATGGAGCGGTATAGATGGATGGAATAGAAAACAGGTTCAACAAAATGAGCAACATACACACATACGTAATGGTTTGGTTCCCCTCTATTGAGGTTTAAGTTTTACAGAAAATCTCTAAATAAAAAGCCCCTAATAAGGAATAACATCTTTACTTATACCATGGAGGTAGTAAACATGCTTATACCTCCTTGCTTATACGGTGCATGCACTTTCCCTTTAACTATCACCTTAATTCTTTGAACCCATTAGAACCCCACATGCATATATGCCTCAGTATTGTGCATGTACAGACAGATTGTTATCAGCATTTCATCAGAGGAGAATATACACAATTATTTAAAGGAAACATGATTTAGGATTTATATTGCATTATTCCTGCTTAAAACAATTAAGTATTATCTTGACAATGATATTTTGTGTCCAGAGACAATTATTTCCCAGATTAAATATGAGAAAACAATTTTTGAAAATGTTTGTCCAAGCTACTCCGCCCCCTGAGTGGGACCCTCATTAACATAAGTGTGTGACGTAGATCGAGGCACATTACCTATTCATCACGGGTATGCATTGTGTGAACATTGTACGGCGAAAATTCTTCGTCCAAAATCTAAGCAAAATATAGTGGTTTTTCGGCCATGCCGACAAGGTGTGTGGCTGTTGGGTGCAGCAAAACAACGACGGATGGAGTAAGCCTTCATCTATTTCCAACTGATGCGAAATACCGGAGAATTTGGACGGCGAAAGTGAAGGTGACAAGAGCAAAGTGGTCCGGCCCCAGCAGCTTCTCAGCGTTATGTAGCGACCACTTTGAGCCGTCGTGTTTCGATACTGGTATTTTCAAATCCTTTGGGATGACCATTAAAAATATGCTAAAGTCCACTGCCATCCCAACAAAGTTCCCAGATGTGAGTAAGATATAGGCGAAAGCAGTTAAACGGCCCATTCCCCGAGGAGCCTTCGCTAAAAGGGAGAAAATCAGGGTAAGTTCGATGTTAGTTGTTGTTGCAACTTACGAAATTGCACGTGTAGACCTAGTGTGTGTATACGGGCCGGGTTCAGACTATCGAGTCGATCCATGAATTTCGGTGCCTCAGTCTACGTCACGAACAGCGCCCTCAATTTGAGTCTCAACAAATTTTAAAAAGGGGGGGGGTCAATTTTTGAGCGGCAAATAATCACACTAAAACTTCACTTGAACCAGTTTGGCTTTTAATTCACATTTAATACATATAAATGAATATATTTATGAAATAAAATGTGATCCGGTCAATTTGAGAAGCATGTTTCCTTTAACATACAGTGTGCACCCACTTGGAAATTTATAGAAAGAACTGACCGACAGATGGACAATACAAACCATGGAATGGCAACCCAGAACAGAAAAATGATCCAGGGGCAGACCCAAAAAGAGATGAAGGGATGTACATGTACATGTAAGTTGGTTGGGGGACTTGGACAAAAACAGCAGAACAGAGAACATCTTACGAGGCCTACATGTACATCCTTCAGTAGATGGACGACGCCTACATGTACATATAGGTGCAAGATATCTCTGGGAGTTAGGTTGGCCTAGTGGTACTTTCCTTACCTTCCACTGTGTCCCGGTATCGAATCCCACCAGGGCCGACATATGTCTGATGGCATGGATTTTTAATAATCATTCTGAGGTTATCCTCCCACTTCAGGTTTCTTCAGGCTTTCGAGCTACAGTGTGATATGCACTTTTATACAACACCTGAATAAATCCCCGCCATCCGATTGGTGGAGAGTCGATCACGTGCATTGAATTATTCGACCCATCACACGACGCGAACCCGCCCCGCCCAATACGTTCTATCACATGGGTCTATCACATGGTGCGCGCGCATTGATAGAACCCAAAAACTTTTCTAATTTCACGGTCACTAGGTGGCGCTACAACAGCGCTGTCATTCACACAACATGGCGGCCAAGTTACCCGAACTGCCGCGGTTTGTTCTCCTAACAGATGACGAAATATTGGACCTTGTAAGCAATGCTGACGCTCCAAATACAAAGAGACAAATCAAATATGCAGTGAAACGATTAGATGAACTTGCTAGACACGCAGGAACAACAATTGAAGCTTTAACTAATTCGGAACTCGACAATTTTTTGTCCCGGTTTTATGCGGGACTGAGAAAGGAAAACGGCACGTTGTACACAAAGAAATCCATGCATGCAATCCGCATTTTAAACTTTTCTGGACTAGTACAGTTGTAAACTTCCATAAATTGGATATGAAAGTGCATTAATTGGTTACTGAAAGTTCTGAATTTGTGAAACAGCTTTTTAACAATTCTGAACAGTTTGATCTTCAACACTTCGGAACGGATATTTTTAGATGACATTCTGCATCTGAAGTGAATAATTCTTCTGAACTTGTTGAAAAACAGTGAACATTTTTAACTGTTTGAGACTTTTCGAGACAGTAATTGGTTACTGGAAGTTCTGAATTTGTGAAACAGTTTTTTACAATTCTGAACAGTTTTTAACTTGAATAAAATGCATTGAAAGTGTTCCCCCAGCTATCAGTGTTACTACATGTTTCTTACATTTATGTAAGCACCAGTTTACACATTACCAATCAGATGATGAGAATTTATTCAGGCGTTGTATAAAACAAATAATGAATGTTTCACATTCGTGCGATGGAAAGAATAATTTCATTCGGTGACAGATGGCATGTTCTATTCCACGGAATAGAACATGCCATCTGTCACCTCATGAAATTATTCTTACCATCACACTCATAAACATTCATTATTTGTATACTTATAATAATAATAATAATAATAATAATAAAAATAATACAAGTTTTATATAGAGCTAAATTCGTGAAAAAACAAGCTCTAAGGCGCTTTACATAAACAAATTTAGAAAGGAATTACAATAAAAAATGCCATTTAAACTATTACAAAACTATTTAAACCTACGTTAAAACCATTTAGAAACATCAAAAACACATCATACCCAGTCTCCCTAGAGAAAGTTAAAAACCAAAAGAAAAACAATAAAACCCCACTTTAAAAATACTCAGCTTCAAATAAATAAGTCTTAAGAGATCTATGGAATTTATCAAGTATATTAATTTCCCTGAGTTCTAAAGGGAGGGAATTCCAAAGTATGGCAGCAGATTTTCTGAAATGTCGATCACCATATCCAACTGTTTTGGTGCGCGGTACAACCAGAGTAATGCTGTTGCTGGAACGTAGTGATCTCACTGGCTTGTATATATCAACCATGCAAGGCCTTAAAGGTGTTCGACAAGACTTTGTACTCAAGACGACGTCTGAGTGGTAACCAGTGGAGCTGCTTCAGAACCGGAGTGATGTGATCACGGCGAGGCGTCCTGGTTATGATCCTAGCTGCCGTATTTTGTACCCGCTGAAGCTTGTTGAGTAATGAAGACGGCAGACCATAGAGGAGACATTACAATAATCAAGTCTAGATGTCACAAGAGAGTGGATAAGGGACTTGGTAACATCCGATGTGAGAAACTGACGAATGTACCCAATGTTCCTTAACTGCATGTATGCTGAGCGACATACTGTGTTTACGTGTTGGACCATGGTCATATGCTGGTCGAAAATGACACCAAGGTTTCGTGGCAGTTTTTGCAGTTGACAGTTTAACGTCACCCACAGTTATGAGCAGATCACTAACTGGCTTCAGTCTGTACTTTGATGTAAAGAGCATGATTTCAGTCTTCTTGTCATTAAGCTTCAGTTTGTTGCAAGTGAGCCATTGTCGCACCTCACCAATACAGTTGTTCATTCTCGCGGTCATCAGTGATTGGCTTTCATGCGAACACGGGTTAAAAGTACCGTATATCTGTATATCATCCGCGTAAAAATGAACGCTCAGCTTATGCTTTCTTATAAGTTCACGCTTTCTTATGAGGAATCCTTGGTTTCATTACCAGAAAGAATTAAAATGAATTAAATAAATAAATAAATGATAATTCAGTGACACATTTCAGATATAATGTACCGTGTACAATGTATGTAATTTTTATGGACAATTAGGGTATTTTAAACTGCCTAGAAGAATCTGGAAATAGAGGTTTTATGTGTATACATTTAAACTGAAAAAGAAAATGGTCTTTGATTCTCCAGTGTGAAGAGTAGAATATGAATTGGATGATAGATTTGTAACGCCATGGTTACTCTGATTTCAAAAATCCACTATTTATATTTGTAATTGGAGCTCCACACCTGTCAAACTGTTTTAACTGTAGATTACAATATCACTTATATGACTGTGTAAGATATGCACCGTCCTCAAAATCCCTGCATGCCAGGACTTCATCACTTGTCCAGTACTCTGCACCGTCTTCTATCGGTAATACCGGCCAGGAGTATGCCACTCTCAATAACAGTGCAGCGGACCTCAAGGGATTTTAAAAAGCAAGTTTTTGTGCTTAAAGGGTGGCTGCAATGCAATTTTTATTGTGTATATCGATGAAATAAAGTTTTTGAAACACAACTGTGTGTTGTTTGTATTTTTTTATTTCGCGTAAGCATTTGAAAAAATTGTTTTTAATGCGGGAGGGGGTCAGCCCCGCCCATCAAGTGGTAACGCCGATGTGACGTCATCCCGGGAACCGAGCGTGCGTTGCATTGACATGCACGTGTGTTTTCGCTGTCGCGGAAAGCTTTCAGTGTTTTGCGAATGTTTTTCGTCGATAATACCGTGTCGTTGTGTTGCTGCTGGATTCAGCAACACCACTAAGGATGGTGTCAGTCTTCACCTCTTTCCAGTAGAACTGAAATACCGTCATATTTGGACTCAGAGAGTGTTAATATTTAGCCTAGCAATCGTTGTTTTCAAGTCTTTCACGCGTTCCGCATCGGGAGTCCGATTCGGAGTCTTCAGTAGTTTCGCTGTTACTCTCACCTTCTGGCTCATACATGTATGGAAGAGCTCTAAGATCCTCCTCTTCCTCGCCCCAATGATGTTCCGAAGAAGTGTCTGAATCAACAAGTCTAAAATCGACACTTGATTGTCAGATTCAGATCCAAAAGATTCTGTTCGAAGATTTTAACGCGACGAGAAATGTTTCCCTGGTCCCTTCATCCAAAGCTATTTAATCGCGCGTGGCTGGTTCCCTCAACAACGGCATACATCCACACGTACACAAACGTACACTGATCAAACTGCTCTTGCTGAGTTTCTGTGTTCCCGAGATGACGTCACGCATTTAGGGGCGCGGAAACAATAGAGAAAGGGGGGCACTTTATTCCGGGAAAATTAAACACCAAAAATGGGCAGAAACACAGAAAACACATTTTAATCACATTTCTTATATTGTAAAAGAGTTATACATCACAAAATTAAATTGTTGGTACAATTTCATTGCAGCCACCCTTTAAGCACAATGCCATGCCCCAGTGGTTACAGTGTTCGACTCATGTACGATGGTGCGTGGGTTCGAACCCTGCCAAGAACATGGTGTTTGTGCCCTTGGGAAAGACACTTAACTACAATTTCCTCTCTCCACCCAGGAGTATAAATGGGTACCCGACCTGAGAGGGTCGAGGCCAATTGAGCGCTGATATCGGCTGCCGTGTGGTCCAGGGCCTGATGAACAGGGTAATAATTGTAAAGCGCTTTGAGATCGTTGATACGATGGAAAGCGCTATAAGCATAACAATTATTATTATTCTGATAAAATTGGCCCCAGGTGGGGACAGACCAGGACGCTATGGTATCACGGCATATACATGTATACGAGTTGGGATTGGAGCAAACTACCACATCTATCAAAACCTATCGAGTGACAGGTTGAGACACACAAGCTGTGGGAGAGGAGAGGATTTGGTTTTTCGATAGGTTGTGATAGTAGGAGGGTTATGAAATCCAAATAAGCAATGTACATTTCGTCAGAGAAGCCATGTGCACCTGCATACTACGACATGGCAATCTGTTTGCATATCCCAACTTGGCAACTGTGATACATGTGGTACATGGCACATCCATTTATAATGTGTAAACATGATCAAGGGAAACATTCCACTAGAGAGAAAACAAACATTTCCACTGTCTTTTTGCTATTGACATTTCAACACCTTTGCCAGCTTCTTATAATTTGTAATCCCTTAGCCAAACGATTGCTTGTAATCCTTAAGCATACAAAAGCAAGTGCATGCAAAAGTCACACATACAATTCACGAAGAGCATCAGATTTATCCCAGTAATTATCGTTCTCAGCTTTGCAGTGGTCGTTTTTCACGATTAAAAGTTTGCAAAGTAGTCACACAGGATACTGGGGCATTCTTTCCAATAAAAATGAAGAGTTCTTGCAGATGTTTCTGTCTTAAAACTAACTCATTAAAGGCCTTTTCACACTAGAGTATCCATCCCCGGGGCGAACTCGCCCCGGGGCCACCCCGGGGTGACGTGCAATTTTTCACCACCGAGTTCAACCCTGCGTCGATTCACACTTGCTTTTCTCACCCCACTTATCTCGCCCCGGGGCGAGTTCGCCCCGGGAATCGGCAGAGTCATTTCTCACTAGGACACTGCAGTCATCAGAGCGAACATTTATCGAGTGGTGCGCATGCGTATTTTACGCATTACCTAGATGTATCTTTCGACGGTCATGAGGCATGGCTGCGCAACTGGCTGAAGAACTGGCTGATATTCGCTGGTTGAGAGTGTACATGTAGGGCCGTGTCCGAACTACTTGGCTACGGCTTGAAATTACACACAAATATATGTGATGTGGCTGCAGCCACTTAGTCCGTGGGACGAGACCTTTTTTCGCTTATCGCGCCGTCTGGTGTGCAGAAGGTTTTCTAATATTTCTTGTTTCATTGATCAAAAATAACAACTACAAATAAAGCTTGTTTCCACATTCTTGGGTTGTTTGGAACATCGCAAATAGATTTTATATTAACATAAAATTCGAGGACGGAGCCATTATTTGTAAAAACAATATGGCGTCAAGAGAGGATGAAAATCAACCAATGATATGCAAGGTTTGTGTGGTGCCTCAAAAGAACCAATCAAATCGCACGTTTTATATACCGTTGACAAGAATCCAACATGGCATGTCGGAAGCGGACGCGAGTACCAGTTTTTGCTGACCGTTGCATGCTCGCCTCGGGGCGAACTCACCCCTGCACCATTTCTCACTAACATTCTCGCCCCGGGAAAAATGTCTATCCCCGGGGATAAGATTTTCAACCCTGGTCCAGAGCAGGGTTGAACTCGCCCCGGGGATAAGCAATCTCGGGGGTGGCTCGGGGGTGGTGCGGGGGTGACGCAGGGGTGAAAGTTTGAATTGGGGCTTATTTTCACCTCCGTGGGAAAAGGCCTATGGATAAGAATTTATATCAACAAAGGATTAAACCACTGGTATCTTAAAGGTACAGGTAGTAGTATACACCATTTGCTTTTGCTGTAATTTTCAGAAATAAATGGATTTGGGGGTTAGTGTTTTATAGGGTGCACTGAAACACTGAGTACCTGTTTAAAGTTTTGTGTGCATAGATGCTGGAGAGAAAATATTCTGTTCTAGTAGTCTGGTTCCCTGTGCAACTTATAGACGTCAGGTAATTATCAGGTCAGGGAACTAGACTATTTCCAAGGATTGTTGGCCGACAATCATTGGAAAACGATAACAATTTTCATTTTTTTGAAAACGACAGCACACCAGGTGCCATGATTTCACAGGATGCTTGAGACTGCTCTTTACTTTCAGTCTAGTAAGGTATTTCGCAATAATTCAGTAATTTCATTTTTGGAGGTTTGCAAAATGCAAATGATGTATACTACCTTTAAGTTTATTGATATCTGAGTTAGAGCCTCCTAACTGGGATACATGTACCTCTAGTGGAATGTGGACAGTATGCTTATAACATTCATTATCGGCGCAAGTCTCACGTAAACATTAAAGCAGAATATTTCCGATGCTACATGTAATAAAGATTTCATGAACATGTATGTATGGAGATACTGTAGTCATGTGGCTTTCAAACACTACACGCCAAGACAAAGAATATACTTCGTGACCTTATTTTACTTCCCCAACCAATCCAATCAAATGACTACAGCCAGCTGCACATGCAACCCCTGGTGGGATTTGCTAGCAGTCTCCAATTCAGAATCCAATTTCAGATTGCTTCCTGGCTCAATCTAGCACACACCCTGCAGAGCTAACTATCCAAAAAAGAAAGTCACTGAATTACAGGACTCAGTATGCCATAAATTGAATACTGGGTAGCACTGTTGTTTCTACCCTTTTCTACTGCTGTGTGTGTGTGTGTGGCACAAAATGTTTAAGTTCAACGAGAGAAAAACTACAAGAAACAAACTTTTTGTGTTCCAGATTCAGTCACTGTGTTGTGTTGTGTTGTGTTGCACAGGTTATCCATTATGTCTGAGGGCTTGGGACAATAGGGGATTAGTGATTAGAATACAACTAAGGACCTGAGTCCAAGTCCTCGGTAGTACTGTTTCAGTACAAACCTTAAGGGCATGTCAAGAAAAAGTTCAAGTCCAAACAATGGGAACAATGGAAGAGAACAGCTCAGTGGTATAGCGTTGCGTTGCATTGTTTTTAAAGATATATATACATGTATACTATCTTTGGGTTTTTGCAAATAATGGGTTTATACTAAAGTTACTGACATTTGACTGGGACAATAACAGTGGCTACGTCCCTTCTTGGCCGTTTTTGGCCATTGGGCATGAATCACACTTTTATCCCTTTGGTAAAAATTGCTCATGAAAAAACTAGGAGCTTGCCTCTAGAAGTCTGGGTAGACAGTGTTCGTAATATTTGAGCCTGGGGAAAAATGGAAATGTTTATTAAAAGTTAGTTTGTGCTGTTGGCTGCAGTCTTTGTTACGTGCCTAGTCAACACAGACGGCCATTGCTAGGGGGCTTCTAAATACACATGTACCATGCTTTTGTTGATCCAGCCACTCAATACATCCAATGCTTGCATAGTACATGTAGTCCTACACAGGATGGCTGTGTGTGTGGAAGGCCCCCCATCAGGGCCCGGTTTCATTGGTCGGAATTCTCTTTCAGTACACACAAATTGCAAAAGTCTCAGGAGTTAGTAGAATTTAAACTGGTTGGAAAGATTTCACCAAAAATAAATCAACTCCTTGAGAATTGTTTGATGAAAAATAAATCAACACGCAAAAAACCTAGTGTTTACACATCTTAATTGGCAAACTTCTCAGCAGGAACAACGGCACTCCCTCAGACACTTGACTGGACTGCATATAGACCAACCCTATGCTTGATAGACCAATTACTTGCTCAAACCGCATACATAAAGGCTCCCAGATAGGATTCAGTCACCCTATACACATAGCTCCTCCTCGGAGACACAGCCTCTAATTTACGATATTTACATTGAGAAATGAAACAAAAACAGCCAATCTACCTCCTACACTTTGATGTGTAAAAGGTGAACTCTTCAAGACTGTGGCTGTCTTCCAGTTGTTTGAGTGCCAACTACATGTGTACATGTATCAGGGGTCGAATTTCAGGTAGAAATCTACTAGACAGCTCGGCTAGTGACACAACAATTTTACTAGACCAGAAGGTGTTTCACAAGACCAATGATAAAAATAAGAACACACAGTGTTTTGAATGAGTGTGCTGTTTCGATTGTCCCCCCTTTGCCAACCTTGTTGGGGGAGGGGTTAGAAATGCTGTTTTGATTAAAACTCCCTGCCTCAAAACTAATAAAAATTGCCATTCTAGAAATTATTTGAATGCCATTTATAGCATTATCCTCTTGTTATTTCTGTAAACATTTAACCTCTTGAATGCAGATGCTGGTCATAGCCGCAGTTTGAAAAAGAACACCTGGCCGGTTGACGTCTATAGGCGCATGTACTTAATCCATTCATGTTTCAACTAAACACATCACAAAAACTCCTCATAATTTCTAAAGTAACAATTTCTTACAGATTACACCTAGCATAGAATACACCTATGGTTATCAGGGAAATGTTGTGTGAAGATTAGAGGCATCCATGACTTTATGGTTGACTGAGCACAAATTGAAGACAAAATCACCCAAAAGTCAAAGTTCACATGTTAGTCCAGTAAGTTGTCTGACCAGCCTCATTCACTAGTCATACACCAAGAACATTGGGAATCAAAAAGCATGCTGAAGTTCAGTTCTTCAAATCATGCCCAGATTATCTTACCAAGACAGAGCCATTGAAATTGGGCTTTTAGAGGCTGGGACCCCTGTTAAACAGGTAGCCCGAAGGATGGGTGTTAGCCCAAATGCCATCAGAAAATTCATGGAGACTAGTCAAGTGATGGATAGACCTCGTAGTGGACGATTTTTGCAGGAGGAATGGATGGCTATTCCTCAGCAGCGGGTGAGCAGACTTATCAATACACCATGAGGAGACGATGCCTGGAGGTAATTGAAAAGCGTGGTGGATACACACAGTACTGAACAATTGTTTTGTTGTTTCACAATCAAATAATGAAGTCATGAAATCACTCTTGTGAACTTTGACTGGGTGATTTTGTCTTCAATTTGTGCTCAGTCAACCATAAAGTCATGGATGCCTCTAATCTTCACACATTTCCCTGATAACCATAGTTTGATTGGCTCGGCCAATATTGGCCAAAAATATAAAGAAATACGTAGGACATTCGGCACGGTTGGGTCAAGGCTGTCATTCGCCTCAACTATGCGTGTACGTATGGTGGGGACTGTGCACGTACATACATGTACATTGTACTGTATTCTACGCACTGTTTACGGATGTGTGTGGGGACGTACGTGTACGTGCAGGCTAGGCCAGCACTGGCAATGGGCGCTTGCTCGTTTCGGGAACAAGCTTGACAGCCTTGATCAAGGCTATGTGGTGGCTAATGTTTGTATTTATGCTTGGCTGCACATCCCCATGTTGGCATACCAGCATCCCATCAATAACAGCTGGACGCAAGGTGTTAATATATAGTGCCAACGTTAATCTAAAACCTGACTTAAAATTCAAACATTTGCTGGGTACAAGCTTACCAGAACCACTACGTCGTAAGCCTGAAGAAGCTCCGAGACAGATACGTGTTTGCCAACCTCCACATTGCCCAAGTATGTACAGCGCTCACTTGCTGCTAGAGTTGAAAACTGGTTGATGACATTCTAAAATAAAACAAAAAGAAAACAAATATTGTTAGTAAATCTAAAGGCAAATCTAATAATTCAACAATTATGGGAGCTTCAGAGAACTTTCAGGAAACACTCTGTAAGGGATCAACAATCATCATCAGCTCAACTGAGTATTTTCAACTTTTGTTTTATAATGTATTCCCTTTATATCTTATATCTTGCATTTTTCATTTACTTCATTTTCTATTTGTAAATCATGTACAATTTGGCCCTTTGGCCACAATACATGAATTTTAATAAATCAACAATAATAATAACTGCTGTGGTCACCGACTCCCAAAGAAAGAATCATCTACAAAACTCTCCTGCATGGGCAATCACTAAAATAGCCGACAACCTCACTCTTTACATTACAGATGCAGTGTTCTTGCCAGGCAGTAAATAGCGCGAGCACCCACTACACTTTCTGGAATTAGCGCTACGCTTGAATCCTACTACTACGTTATAAATTTAAGAGTAAGAGTATATTCTAAACAATTTCAAATTAACTAATTTTTGCTTATATAATCTTAAAAGCTTTTGCTGAAAACAGTCAAGGGAAAGTGGCCAGGAATTGCCGCAGATTGCACCACAGAGCATTTACATTGTAGAATCCAAAATTCTTCGGGCCCCTTAACTAGTTCACGGCAGGATTATTTTGATATTGACCGGACCCAGGCGCGGGATTATTTTTCACAAGCCTGGGTGCCAGACGGGTTCAGGCCGTCATCTGCGGGTAGCACACCCCTATATTTCCGGCCTCGCTCACTGCGAGCGGGGGCGCTGACAGATATTTCCGGCCTCGCTCGTCGAGTGCGTGTTTATCCGTCATCCGTTCTGAATACCGCAAAACCTTTGCGTGTATACACGTCATCTGACGTGAACTGGTTAATTGGACCCCAGACCTTACACCGTAAGGAATTCACGCTCCGCACTGGCATTGTCCATCCTTGAGCAAAATTCCCCCATGCTTTAATTTCACACTGATTAGAACACTGTACAGATGGACCTGAAGATTACAGGGGACTTCACTTTGTCATGAGGCTAATTGTTCCACGCTCCAACAAGAAGGCTAGGGATAGTTCATTCTTTGCCGTTGCTCCTCAATTATGGAATCAACTGTCGGGTGATGTCAGGGAAGCAGCAACCACTCCGATCTTCAAGCACCAACTCAAATCACACCTACAGGGTTATTTTCCAGTGCATGATTTGTTTATTTCTTTATTAATAATTTCTTTGTATTTTTGCTGCTGATTGTGAGGCACTGTGTTCTTTGGAGAGCGCCTTCTAAATATTTTGTATTATTTTTGAGAATAAACGAAGAAATCTGGTAAGAGCAGGCTTTGAACTTGCAATCTCCTCAGCAGTAGATCGAGTGTATTTAATATAAGGTTAATCAAAACCTTTACAGATCTGTAATAATACAATATTGATGCTGAATTCAATACCCCAAAAATGTAAAGTATTTGTTGAAAAAAATGGGGAATGAAAACAATTGATGTGTACTTGAAAATGAACATCATTTGCAATTGAGAAAACATTTGCTTTTAGCTAATTTTGTTGATATATATATTTCAGGTCAATCCAGTCAGTTAGCATGTTTGCAGTAGTTTATTCAGTTAGATACAATTTGGAGACTGCCACCACAGGACAAGATGGCTTAGTTAATATGGCGCCGGTACAATAATTTACAGGTCGCAGGCTCAAGCGGAAGCAATGTTGTTCATTCTACAAGTCAATTTAAAACTTTCCTTTTCAAAGTGAACCAAGAAAACTGGCAGGAGCGGGATTCGAACCTGCGACCTCCAGAATACCGTACCGGCACCCTACCAACTGAGCTATCGTGCCCTATGTACATGTATGTTGGCGGTCTCCCAAATTGTCAGTATCTTTGTTCGGTGGGCGCTAGTCAGAAGTCATAAACCCAGAATGCCGTGTAGCCAAAACAAAAATTACCTTATGAGTTTTCTTTATGGTTTATCCGATAATACTGTAAAATGTGTTTCACGAAATTAAACAGAAATGCACAATGTTACATGCATACTTGAAAGTTGTTAAAAGGCTCAGTGTGTCATTTGAATAGCTAAAGACACTTCGATCAAATGTAACTCCCCCCTCCCCACAAAAAAAAATATTAAATACAAAATCTGGGTCAAGCGAAACAAAATCTCGGCTGACTGGCATTCTTCCGGTAATGGAAAAATAACTGTTTATGGCTATTTTTGATACACTGTCACAAACAGAGATGGAGAAACAGCTGCAACTTATTGATGTGCTGCAAAGAACCTAAACAAAATCCCCAATGAAGGAGAGAATCAGGAAGAATCAGGCTCAAAACATGCTGGAATGGAGGGAACATGCTGGAATGGGGTGATTACACTGAATGATCTTTAAGTGACACCCTGCGGGGCTCGATGGGAATCGGAGAAGATGCACCTGGATGCTCCGGTGCACTAAGACTTCCTCTACTGTAAGAGGATCACTCTGAAGAATGCTGCTGTGGAAGTAGCGGGACGAAATTCCCCCCCCCCCCCAAACAAAAAAACATGCAGGGACTGAAATGTGCGCCATTTCAGGCAAAATACCAGGGAGAACATGAAAAAAAAAAGGAACTTTGTTGACTAAAAATGTTCACAAAAATGGGCTACTCTTCATGAATTGGATACAAGAAATTGGCCAAAATATACACACATGCTTTCTGATACGAGTATGCCATCGGTAACATCACTCACACTGAAACCTCTATCACCCCCGAGATTGGTTTCAACCCGGGTTGAACTCAACCCTGCTCCAGACCAGGAGATTCTCACCCTGGGTTGAAAGCAGCAGTGAGAAATACATGTAAGCAGAGGTGAACTCACACACACTTGACACGCTATTGCTTGTGGGGTACCTCTATTGTTTGACCCAACTTCTTTTGCTCTCCTTTGTCTCCTTAGAAATCTCGAAATACATACATGTAGCATTACGGCTGTGGGGTTACTTCAATTTCTAAAAACCCAATTGTGGGGTACCATTGTCCCTATTGTTGCCCTTTGTTCCCGGTACCCTGTAACTACATGTAAGTGCCAATGTGTTAGCGCACCCTTGGTTGTTAAATCAGGCAGGGTTGAATGTAGGGCGAAAAAAACTAGATTCAACCCAGGGTGGCCCTGGGTTTGCCCTGGGATGATTTCAAACCGGGTTGAGGCTCTAGTGTAAAAACCCTTTGGAACAATAATGCTGCCTTTGTGCTTCCCGGCATCATACACAATACAAAACCTGCCGGTCAATAAACCACAGATGGTGCTGGTGACGGTTACTGAATGCAAAATAAGGATGGGACGTTAAAACTTTTAAACGTTTGAACGAAAAATAAATTAAATCCGTTTAGAAATTATCCACAATGTTTAAACGGAACTCAAATTTTAGAAATGGGACCTTGTATTTACGCAATCTACATTCCAGTTTTATTTACAAAGAATCCAGGATCTTTGTAAATTTTGTTAATTTACAAAGAAATACAAACGCCTTTAGTACAACAGTGTATACAATTGTTTGTGTTTGATGTTGTCAATACGCCGCTGGGACAAAATAAATGCACGACGCGGACGGCATCTCTCCTACATGTACGTCCTACACAAATACCGGGACTGGCGGCATCCTTTTTGCAATTGACCTATCGTGGTCGAATTGCATCAACGCAGGTTGTGAATTATTGTCCAATCACATCAATTATAATTCGACGTGGAACGTGCAAAATCTGAGACAAGTAAAAATTACCACACAAAATTCCCATAGGGTTGTCTAAGGGGCATGGTTAACTCGTAAACAGCGATAGGTCGATTGTTGACTAAACATGTCAACATTTAAACGCCATGGGAAAGTTTTGCTAAACGTTATCAAATTAAACGTAACTTCCCATCCTTAATGCAAAACAGCCAGGGGTGTTACAAGGTTCTCATAACAACCAACCTGGAATAACTACAACTACAAGTGGGTCACATACATGTACATGTATAATGGCAACTGAACAGTGTATTTTCCATGGTCAGACTTCATGAAGTCAGTTGCCTCTATTCTGTTTTGCTTTTTGTACACCTTGAACATGTTCCCATGGATAATTTGATTTGATAATGCATGTGCAAGGAGAAAATTACTTTGCCCCTCCAAGAGTGACGCTCCGGGTCTGAAAATGGCTTAGAATCACCGAATCTAAACTTGAGAATTGTGACTGAATTCCGTCCTCGTTTGAAAACTGTTGTCATTATGGTCGTCTTCATCAACCCTGGCACCATCATCACCATCTTACAGGCCTCACTCAATATCATGATTATTCTACAGCTTAATCAACTGACTCAAATATACAATGTATATGCAGCAGTATATTGCTGTGGTGTCTTGGGCTATTTTTAGCATCAAGCATTAACGTCTGGCAGGGTTCTAGCAAACATGCCCTGGAGGGTTAGGGTTAGTCATTTTTTCAAGCACTTCATGCCCAATTGGGCCCGGCAATGAAGTGTCTAGCACAAGGCACAAAAGTGGAGCAACGACTTTTAGACTTACATGTACATGTATGTATGACACCAGCGTTGCTGGACTGGACTTGAACAAAACTCTCAAAAGTAACTTTATTATTTCATGGCAGAAATAATTGCCTGTTATATAGTGTACATCAATTAATCTACATAAAACTGCAGAATGATGAAGATTTCTCTCAGCAATCAACATCCTCTTCAACACTCCTACTATTATAACTATCATCGAAAAACCAAATCCTCTCCTCTCCCACAGCATGTGTGTCTCAACCTGTCACTCAATAGGTTTTGACAGATAGGGTAGTTGGCTCCAATTTGGAACCTGGAGAGGGAGGGTTAATCAACACCTGCCTGATACTCAATTACAACTGTACAACCATTCCTAATGGACCATTCTAAGTGAACGAACTGTTCTTGTTATGGTCCAACAGATGTTAATAGAAAGAAAAACCATCTGCCATCCAGTAAGAAGATTGACTTTGATCTGGAACTGCGCTAAGTCCTCCATCCAAGGGATTTGCATGTGTACATGTACGAGGTGCGATCAAAAAGTTCAGAGACTGCGTTTATAACAAGCAAAAACCGTACGTGATTAAAATCTGGCCAACATCCCCTTCAAAGTAGCCCCCTTGTGCAGCGATACACCGCTCCCAGCGCTCCTGCCAGGCTTGGAATGCTCCCTGGATTCTCGCTGGATCTCCTCCACAGTGTCAAAATGGCGACCCTTCAGCTTGAACTTCATTTTGGGGAACAGAAAGAAGTCGCAGGCAACCAAATCCGGCGAGTAGGGGGGTGGGGAGCGACGATTGTGTTGTTGCAGGCGAGAAACTCGTGCATTTTCAACATGCTGTGAGCGGACGCGTTGTCATGTTGAAGCACCCAATTGCCAGCGCGGCACAGTTCAGGCCATTTGTGACCCACTCTGCAAAAATGAGTCGGATGTCGCACATGACACTTTCACGTACGGGGTGGTTTAATGGCCGACTTTTTAATATAACTATAAGAAATTGCACCAAAAATAAATAAATAAATAAATAAATGCATTATACTACAGAGTTGTGCCATATATCAAATGGAAGCTTAATTCATGCTCTTTCAGACCAACTTTAAAGCTTAAAAATATTTTGTTAACACATCAGACTCATTTTTGTAGAGTGGGTCACATTTGCGCCGAATGTTCTCCCTCAGACGCCTCAGAACGGTGCAGTAGAACTCAGCATTGACAGGCTGACCCTGTGGGAGGAATTCACGATGTACAACCCCGTGAATGTCAAAGAAAACGATGAGCATGCTCTTGGATGCGCCTTCTTCAGTCTTGGAGAATGCGGGCTCTTCCACTGCTGTTTGGTCTCTGGGTTGTAGCCGTAGACCCAACTCTCATCAACACTGATGATCCTCGGCATGAAGTTTGGGTCATCCTGGGCCTGTTGACAGAGATCTTCGCAGACTTCAACATGGTGCTGCTTCTGCTCAAGTTTCAGGTCTATGGTGAAATTGCAAATGCGCACATACCAGCGGTCACAAAAATGCGTGTAACACAGATGCTGATGTTGATCAAGCGATGTATTACTTGGAATACTTACTCACGAAAGTTATTGCTTACACCTGCTATATATGCACATTACTGTGCTGCGCTCCGTTCGTTCGCAACAGGAACAGTCTCGCAGGCCTCAAATTTAACGTCGGCCACGACGGCCAATGCCGTCGATGCCCTTAAGTTTGCCGTGGTGCCCTTAACAAAATCGCACTCTTCACGGCCAGTCTTGCCGTGCCCTTTTCCCAACTGGCCGTAGTGCCCTCGTTGCCGGCCCACGCGTACCCACCCGTGCCGTGCCGACGTGAGGGGCCGGGCCGCCGGCCGTAGTCAGCGCGCAGCGCGGCAACGGTGCACGCGGGCCAGACCGCACCGGTACCGGTATGTACTACATGTACAGTACATGCACATTTACGTACGGCTGCTGCAGCATGCATACGACACGAAGCTTGATATATACTGGTTTTGATCCCTCCAGCAGCATTTTAATTTTGAATGCAGGGGGCAGAAGCCAGATTTAATCTAAAGCACGTACGGTACGGCCAAGTTCCATCAGCGACTATTTGCCAACCACTGGTCGATTTTGCCTGGTACCCAGGTTATATTTTGTGCTTAGGTTACCAGGCAAAATCGACCATTTTGGTTGTCAAGTTCGTTCGTGCTTTTATCATGGAGTTGTGTACGTGCGGCGCATGGCATCATTCATTGTACATGTATGACCAATGTATTGTGTGTTGTTTATAATAACCTGAACAAGTGAACTATCAAGTTTGTTTTAAAAATGCCACGAAAAGATTGATTAAAGCGACAAACATTCATGTAAATGCACAGAATATTTCTAATAGAAGTAATAATGACTGGCCTCCGTGCCCTTTTTAAAAAAATGCCATTGGCCTTGGTGCCCTTTGCTTTGGCCTTGGTGCCTGCCAAATTTTTCATTATCGAAGGCATAGTGACCGTGCCCTACAAAATCTTAAATTTAAGGCCTGGTCTCGGAACTTTTTGATCGCACCTTGTAACTTTCCATTTTAACAGTGAGTAGCACAGATGTACTACAAGGATAACATTGTGCAGAAAGGCATTGCGTTTTAAAAGTGAATTTAAAATTTACCGAACAGAGTTGGAATCTGTCACTTCTGAAACATCGTCAGTGCTCAACAAACCGAGCTACATGTACATTGTAGTCTCCTAATAACTTTGTCGATATCTTTGTTCAGGGGGCAGTAGTCATTTGTCCTAAACCAATATAGCCACTTAGCCAAGGGTCATGTATACCCCAATTACATGTATATTACCTGGGAAGCAGCACTAGTGGGGATCACTCAGTGAGCATACGATTTAATAGATGTACAGTGTATATTAAACTTTGTCACATTGACTTGTGTGCAGAGTCCAGCAAAGTGGAGCTGTCAGCACAGATGCACTGTGCTGCGTCTGGCAGGGTTAGGGTTAGACGCAGTACAGTGCATCTGTGCTGCAGTGTTGTAGTTAAGGCCACAACCTCCGAGGCCGAGGCCAAGACCGAGGCCACAACCTCCGAGGCCGAGACCGAGGCCGAGGCCACAACGTCTGAGGCCAAGGCCGAGGCCGAGGCCACAACGTCCGAGGCCGGCTACTAAACACGTAATAAACTAATAATCCACTAAATCAAGGTTAAAGGCAGTGTGCATGATTAGTCATTGTTGCAATTTTCAGAAATGGGCGGATTTGGGGTTAGTATTTTATAGGAAATATCGTTCCACTGACCTGTTCAAAGTTTTGCGTTGTTGGATGGCGAGAAAACCGAGAGAAAAACGGCGCTCGTTTTCAACCGTCGGGCGGATGATAGCCTTTAGTCAAGACGCGCGTGGCTACGTGGAGACGTGACGCGCCCCGAATGCCAGCATGTCCGGGGCGCGCCACTCGTCCGGGTAGCCACGCGCGCCTTGACTAAAGGCTACATGGCAGTTTTACAACGATTGAAAACAATATAAATTTCCACTTTTCTTGACAACGACAGCACACCTGGTTCTATCATTTCACACGATGATTGAGACTACTATTAACTTACAGGCTAGTAAGGTATTTCGTAATAATTCAGTAAAAACAAATTAGAGGATTACCAATCGTGTACACAACGTTTAAGATTTTGTTGGATGTTTTTTAAATTTTCAAGTCAATGGCAGGTTACTCAAAGGATATGTTAATTGCATTTCAAGAACATAAGGGTCTCCAGCATCTGTTGGGATAGCTTTGCACGGTGGGGCCTCATAATAATCCCTCCTCTGCTAAAAATGCGCCCACTGGAGCACTGCTGGCTGGAACATTTTCTTGGGCCCAAGACCCTTGTGTTGATATTTCGGAGGCGCCCGCGCGCCAGATTCACTAACGTTGTGTCCTCGAAATCCCGGCTTCGCACGTGCGTTCTGGCCTCACGCATGCGTAGTTTACAAAATGCAGCCGAATCCGCAGCCGGTGTTTGTCAAACTTGCACGATTTTGGATCGCCACAAGGGTCTTGGATAAGTTGGCAGGCAATTCTTAACTTTTTCTTTACTTTTCGACGATTCTCCCTCGCTTTTCCGAGGACTCCAATCAGTGACCGAGTTTGAGCCTTATCATAATTTATTCATTACGCGCAAATACATAGGACATGACGAGGCATCGATTTGGTCGCCCGATTGGTCAGAACACCATCGGGCGACGCTCACTGGATCCGTCTACGTCTATTGTGCTCAATAGCCATTATGATTATCGCTTTAACGTTCACTCGTTCAGGGCCGAGTGGTGGACCAGGAACCAGTCTATAGCGGGAGTAGACTGATTATCTAACAAAAGAAGATTAGACGCTACCTGAGTACGTGTAACACAATATTGGCAGTTCATGGGGCGAGTGAAGTGCTGGACCAGGAACTACATGTAGTATATTAGCGGGAGTAGACTGGTTCTACAAGAAGATGATACATATACATGTACGTACGTGAGTACGTGCAATCGGAGAGCTATCTATAGCTCCATGGTGCAATAATGCAAATACCAGTTCATAATTCGTGCGTATCTGCTTGAACTTTATTTCGTTTTCCGGAACTCACTGTGGCAGCTTCTCGAAAGTTTGATGAGGTAAACAATTTAAATTAATTAAAACAGAAAACACATCTGAATTGGTGGGAAAATTGGTCAAAGTGGGCGGCCTCGAGCCGGCCTCGACCAGATCTTCGAGTCCGGAAGGCTCCGAGGCCGAGGCCGAGGCCGAGGCCTTGCGCTCCGAGGCCAAGGCCGAGGCCGAGGCCATAAAAATCGGCCTCGAGGCCGGCCTCGAGGCCGAGGCCGGTCTCGAGACCTCCAACACTGCTGTGCTGACAGCTCCACTTTGCTGGACTCTGCTGGACTCTGCACACAAGTCAATGTGACAAAGTATGCAATCTGATGCGTCTGGCAGGGTTGTAGCAAACATGCCCTGGAGGGTAGGGTTAAAAGAACAAAATTCAACCAATGTTTGAGCTAATTTTAAAAAGCTGTCTGAATGTTCCCAAAGCAGTTTTGGGCTAAGATGCACACACTATCGCTCTACTCACCATAAAGTCATTCATGAGCTAAATTCCAAATATGTTCACTTTTGTTTTCCGTCCTGTTTTGTTTTTCAACTTGCAAGGCAACATGATATAAAGAGGATGTTGATTACTGAGAGAAGTCTGTGTACATTTTTTGTTTTATGTAGATTACGTATTGTAAAATAAAACAGCCAATTACATGTATTTCTGCCATGAAATCACAAACAAGTGACTTTTGAGAGCTGTTTTTATCAAGACCCCTCTAGTACTAGCGCAGCATAGCTCGCTGGTGCCATTTGTCTAAAAGTCATCGCTGCGGGCAGCAAACAAATCTGACGTCATAACAAGAACTCCCCTTTTGTGCCTAGTGCTAGATACGAAAGGGGAGTTTGTGTTATGACTTCAGATTTGTTTGCTGCCCGCAGCGATGACTTTAAGACAAATGGCACCAGTGCAGCGGGCTAGATTGGACTTGATAAAAATATCTCTTTTACAATACGCAAACTACATACATGTACATTGTAAAACTACAAAAAGCACATACTTCTCTTAGCAATCAACATCCTCTTTAAACATGTATACATTGTACTTAACCATGCAGCCTGCCATTTCTCTCATGCAATCCTTAAATATCTGTGGATAATGAGCCAGTTCGGTATCTCAAAGGTCAAAGGTTATTCGGGATAAAATTGGTGACGTAATGTCACGCCATGTTACGCGAACGCCCATTCTGATCAAATTTAACACTTGCGCATGTTAGGTATCTGGGGTCATTCAGGATAAAATTCCATTGTGCACATGCGCAGTTGAAATACCGAACTGGCTTATTCCAACACCAATTCAAGAACCAGACGTCAAAAGTCAGTCATCAGATAAATAGAGCAATACAACTGGATAACTCTGGCTTTATACATGTATGTCCAGCAGAGGGCAGCATTCAACTTTGCTAGTGTTGTACACTGTTCAGGTGTGTTTCGGGTGATTCTGGGGTTGCATGTGTGACATCCACACAGCTTCTTCGATTTTTATTTGCCTTATGGATACAAACAAATGTGAGAGCACAAAACTTAAGCATTACCCTATATGTGGTTTTAGTTGATACTTGGTTGTGTTAATCATGTGATAAAACAAGCCCCAAAATTCATTCACATGTTCTAGAGACATGCATGAAACACTGCATTACGTTATGCGATGCAAAACAAAAAATAAAGGATTTGTTATTTTTTCCTTTATACTTCACCGAGTTCTATTTGTTCTGTGATCCGTGAAAAAACTTGTATTCACTTCTTGCCAACACCGTGACTTTGGATGTGAAGATTTGGAAAAGCTACTTGACAAAAGAGTTTATATAACATAGGTCTGGTCATTTTTTAATAATTTAGTATTCGATTATTCAAAAATGGGTTTGACCGAATATTCAAATATTCGATACTTCATGCCAATAAACCTCCGTCCACAAAAAGGTCCCGTGACCATTGACAAAAATTGTGGCATTTGGCACTGTTAGGTCCCGTAACGTTTCTGTTAAAATATCTGTACGGGCATATATTCTTTTTTTTATTATTCGAACCGGCAAAAAGGTTTTCGAATATTCGGTTGACAATCGAATATTCAAATATTTGGTTTAATCGGGATAGCCCTAGTGTGACATGAGTATTAAATGTATGTGTGTGACATTGTGTGATTTTGCCGTAGTTTTGAACACAACGCTATTATAATATTCACTTTGATTTGATTAAAGGAACTCATTTATTAAAACAAATGAGCTGCAAGAGAAATCCCGTTCTTGGGCACTTTGGCACTCAGACCCGGAGAAATTCCGAGCACACTGAATAGCACACGTAAGGTACGTGTATGCTTGGAATTTCTCGGGTCCGAGTGCTGAAGTACCCAAGGCAGGCTTTGGACAATTCGCTTGTATTAGTGCATCGCCCACTATGGTGGCTTTGTCAGGAACTGGTGTGAATATGACGAGAATCAATTTAAAATCCGGTCTTGAACTAAGACTAGCTGGATGATGGAATGGTAAACGCTCTTTGCACTATGAAAATCTTTGCCGTGAAAATGCCCTGAAAATCCGTCTTTTGCGGTGAAATAAAAATTCACGGCAATTTCACGGCGTTTATTTCCAGCAAATATTGGCAATTATGTTCACGGCGAATTCACGGCAAATTCACGGCGAACCCGGCAGGCTGCATTCCTTTGTTATGCATAACGGTAAACCATTCTTCAACTGACAAAAGAACAGATTAGATTTACTGCGGGTGCAAACATAACGGCCCGGCATAACGGGGAACTCTCCTAATTTTATGTGTTTGTGGTTGCGAGTACAGTAGTCTGATCCGCATTTATAAAGACGATCGACTCATGGCTCATGCGAATATGTTATGCACGAACATCAATCTCGCAGGGATAAAACGGACAGGTGGTCACGGTTTGTTGGGAGCGGGTTGTGATACACGCAGTGTGTACTTTTCCTCGCGGATCCGTAGGGTCCCGATGTGTTGTTAAAACTGTTGTTGTTGTGCTTGCTGGTGGTTTTTCTATTTTTGTATTTGCGTTTCTGCAACGATTTTAATAAAACAGGGGACCTTAGGCCTATCGCGCGTAGAATAGATTTAGCCTACTCATCGTAAATCGATGGAGGAAGGAATGATCTACATTAATGCCACAAAAAACTACTCATTTGAAGGCCAACGGCCGGCTTCACGGAGCAGTCCATTTTTGTTCTTTCTTAAAATGTTAGCTTTTCTTTCATTGCAGTTGTAAAATGTAATTTATTTCTCACCATTTCCTGATTTGTATACAAAAACCAATGACTTCTTATGCCATGTCCGAAATGGGCGTCTTGCTACTAGCTACGCGTAGTTGTAATGGACGAACACCTCGAGCACGTTGAAAGTTACATGCATGCAGTCGTGAATGATCAGACTGACCAATCATGAACTCCGTAACGCGCAACGGTCGGCTCCACCTCTGCGCTGAGTGCTTTGATTGGTCGAAACTATTTTCCATAGTCATGCTAAACCAATCACATCACTCAGCGTTGAGTTTGGCTGGACTGTCTGGGTGGTGTCTCTGCTCGCTCCCAGCGCGGCCTAGACGCAAATTATTTTTTCCCCCAAACGTTATGGATGCATAGGACCTAGGGCTGGGTATATAATGCCATAAATTATCATTGTCTACCGAGCATTCCGATGGTTCAGTGGATACAGTGTTCGACTGTGGGGTGGGTAGGAGATTGAGCTTTTGAGGTTTTTTTAAAGGGAAATAAAGTCCGAAATTTCATTACGTTCGAATTTTTTTTTTTTTTCTAATTCGTGGCTCCGGAGGATTTTTTTCAAAGGGAAGTAAAGTCGAAATCTCATAGGACATATGCGTCATGGCATTTACCACATTCGGATGTTGCTTGGGAGAAAACAAATTCGCCTCCCGGCCCGAGTTGCCTTTTTCTGATTCTACAGGCACTTTTAATTTTCCAAATGAGCTGGCTTAGGCTCCAAGCTAGTTCTGTTTTGATGCAAAATGCACAATTCAAAGCTGCCAACCAGTACGGATTTTCCGTATTTCGTACTGAAATTCATGAGAAATAAGGAATACAGAAGTAAGGATTTGGGTTGTGAAATCCGACTATAATAATCAGGCATGCGAATTTTTCGCTGTTTTCCGTGCTTTTCGTTTTCCCGGTATGTTTTTGTTTTAAGACTCCGCGTTTGTTTTGTCCGCACATGTAGGCCCACATTTTGTTCCGAATTCATTGGCTCGCGCTACCCAGATGAGTGGCGCGCCCCGGACATGCTGCATACATGCACATTCGGGACGCATCACGCGTCCAGGTAGCTACGCGCGCCTTGACTAAGGTTAAAAACAGGCCCCGTTTTTCTCTCGTTTTTTTTTTGGCATCCAACAACGCAAAACACAAAAAATAAAATTATCTGGAAACCATAGCGGTACCGGTACATTTATGATTGAAATTGAAACATAAAATCAAGAATAAACCCACGTATGCTTTCAATGGACAAAGTCTTTTGGGAAAATTACCGCACATCATTATAAACCTTACAACGATAAGGGCGTCCCTGTTTTATATTCTATGGTTCTCATTTCCGACCCACCCTATTTTTGGCTCCAAACCGATTTTTTATTTTGTTTTTATCCCGCCGACCCTGTCTGGAATTTCCTATGAATAAAACAAATAGAAACTAGACATCTGGTGCAGTGTTTGTGGACAAACACAGGGCTGTTTTGTTTTTTTGTGTAAAATTATGTGATTTAAATGAAATTTCAAAAATGAAAAAAATCATAGAAAATTAGCCGATGACGTCATCATGACGTCACCATGACGTCACATACATTTTTATCTAACACATGCTGGCATAACTAAATACCACGTTTTAACTTAATGTGACTTGTACTTTTGTAGATATATGGTTTCCAAAAATGCCCCTTTAAGATGACGTCACGTGACATGTGATGACGTCATCATGACCTAAAAGTTCGGCGCACATTCTGAGCAGTTGGTGTAAGTATCTGCCTACGACTTGAAAAAAAGACTAGAGATCAACTCTTTATAGACAGCATGCCACATGAAAGCCATGGTTTCTGTCCTTCCCAGAATTCCTTTGTGTTATATTGAATTTGGTCACAATTTTTTAGATGCCTGTTATTTCTTAATACTTGAGTGAGCCACGATCACGAAATTGTTGAATTAGGTAGAGAAAAATTCAATGTATAAATTCTTAATTGGACCGACCCTTACATGCGTTAAAAAAAAAAATTGATGACGTCATTATGACGTCACACAATTTTCGCCTTTTAGGGCATATCTTTGAGACATACCAAAAGCTGTATCAAAAAGAATTTTGAAAATCTCTTGTTTTGTTTGCGAGATATATTTAAAAGAATGTTACGATTTCAAAATTTCAAAAATTCATAACAAATCACGTGATGACGTCATCATGACGTCACTTTGGATTTTGCATCCTAGTACCAGTATCTACCTACCCACTACTTTTCATGACGATCGGACCTATCCTTATGTGTGTTTTAAAAAAGCACATTTTTGATGATGTCATCATGACGTCACAAATTTTTTTCCTTTTTAGGGCATATCTTTGAGACCTGCCAAAGCTATAACAAAAAGAATTTTGAAAATATCTTGTTTTGTTTGCCAGATATATTTAAAAGAATGTTACGTTTTTCAAAATTTCAAAAATTCATAACAAATCACGTGATGACGTCATCATGACGTCACTTTGGATTTTGCATCCTAGTGCCAGTATCTACCTACCCACCAATTTTCATGACGATCGGACCTATTCTTATATGTGTTTTAAAAAAGCACATTTTTGATGATGTCATCATGACGTCACACATTTTTTTCTTTTTTAGGGCATATCTTCGAGACCTACCAAAGCTGTAACAAAAAGAATTTTGAAAATATCTTGTTTTGTTCGCTAGATATATTGAAAAGAATTTTACGATTTTGAAATTTCAAAAATTCATAAAAAATCACGTGATGACGTCATCATGACGTAAATGTGCGGCATACATTCTGAGCAGTTAGTCTAAGTGTCTGCCAAGTTTAAAGCCAATCGGCAGCATAAAAGTAGCCAAAGTGCCAGTAAGAAAGAAAACGTGTACAAATGCTATGGGCATTTGGCTGAAAAAGAAGCACAAAAAAAAACTAGATATCTGGTGCAGTGTTTGTGGACAAACACAGGGCTGTTTTGTTTTTTTGTGTAAAATTATGTGATTTAAATGAAATTTCAAAAATGAAAAAAATCATAGAAAATTGACGATGACGTCATCATGACATCATTTCAGATTTTGCATGCTAGTGACAGTATCTACCTACCCACCAATTTTCATGACGATCGGACCTATCCTTATATGTGTTTTAAAAAAGCACATTTTTGATGATGTCATCATGACGTCACACATTTTTTTCCTTTTTAGGGCATATCTTTGAGACATACCAAAAGCTGTATCAAAAAGAATTTTGAAAATATCTTGTTTTGTTTGCCAGATATATTTAATTAAAAGAATGTTACGATTTCAAAATTTCAAAAATTCATAACAAATCACGTGATGACGTCATCATGACGTCACTTTGGATTTTGCATCCTAGTGACAGTATCTACCTACCCACCAATTTTCATGACGATCGGACCTATCCTTATATGTGTTTTAAAAAAGCAAATTTTTGATGATGTCATCATGACGTCACACATTTTTTTCTTTTTTAGGGCATATCTTTGAGACCTACCAAAGCTATAACAAAAAGAATTTTGAAAATATCTTGTTTTGTTTGCCAGATATATTTAAAAGAATGTTACGATTTTCAAAATTTCAAAAATTCATAACAAATCACGTGATGACGTCATCATGACGTCACTTTGGATTTTGCATCCTAGTGCCAGTATCTACCTACCCACCAATTTTCATGACGATCGGACCTATCCTTATATGTGTTTTAAAAAAGCACATTTTTGATGATGTCATCATGACGTCACACAATTTTTACTTTTTAGGGCATATCTTTGAGACATACCAAAGCTATAACAAAAAGAATTTTGAAAATATCTTGTTTTGTTCGCTAGATATATTGAAAAGAATTTTACGATTTTGAAATTTCAAAAATTCATAAAAAATCACGTGATGACGTCATCATGACGCAAATGTTCGGCATACATTCTGAGCAGTTGGTCTAAGTGTCTGCCAAGTTTAAAGCCAATCGGCACCATAAAAGTAGCCAAAGTGCCAGTAAGAAAGAAAACGTGTACAAATGCTATGGGCATTTGGCTGAAAAAGAAGAAAAAAAAAAAAAAGAAAAAAAAAAAAAAACTAGATGTATGGTGCAGTGTTTGTGGACAAACACAGGGCTGTTTTGTTTTTTTGTGTAAAATTGTGATTAAAATGAACTTTCAAAAATTTCAAAAATCATAAAAAAAATTGACGATGACGTCATCATGACATCATTTCAGATTTTGCATGCTAGTGACAGTATCTACCTACCCACTGCTTTTCATGACGATCGGACCTATCCTTATGTGTTTTTAAAAAGCACATTTTGGATGACGTCATCATGACGTCACACATTTGTTTCCCTTTTAGGGCATATCTTTGAGACCTACCCAAGCTATAACAAAAAGAATTTTGAAACTATCTTGTTTTGTTTGCGAGATATATTTAAAAGAATGTTACGATTTCAAAATTTCAAAAATTCATAACAAATCACGTGATGACGTCATCATGACGTCACTTTGGATTTTGCATCCTAGTGCCAGTATCTACCTACCCACCAATTTTCATGACGATCGGACCTATCCTTATATGTGTTTTAAAAAAGCACATTTTTGATGATGTCATCATGACGTCACACATTTTTTTCCTTTTTAGGGCATATCTTTGAGACCTACCAAAGCTATAACAAAAAGAATTTTGAAAATATCTTGTTTTGTTTGCCAGATATATTTAAAAGAATGTTACGATTTTCAAAATTTCAAAAAATCATAAAAAATCACGTGATGACGTCATCATGACGTAAATGTTCGGCATACATTCTGAGCAGTTAGTCTAAGTGTCTGCCAAGTTTAAAGCCAATCGGCAGCATAAAAGTAGCCAAAGTGCCGGTAAGAAAGAAAACGTGTACAAATGTATAGGCATTTGGCTGAAAAAGAAAAAAAAAAAAAAAAAAAAAAAGAAAAAAAAAAAAAAAAAAAAAAAAAAAAATCTTAACGAAAACAAGGGCTGTTTTGGAAAAGTTTCCAAAACAGCCAAAAAAGAAAAAAAAAAAAATCTTAACGAAAACAAGGGCTGTTTTGGAAAAGTTTCCAAAACAGCCAAAAAAAACTAGAAACTGGTGTTTGTGTACAAACACAGGGCTGTTTCGGGTGTTTTTGTTTTTTTTGTGGGAGTATGATTCTAATTCTTGATGAGATATCAATGGTAGATGAAACAAAATCTTGTTTTACATTCAAGCAATTACGTATCCTTAATCATAATTGTTTTGGAAATGTGAGCATACTTGCAGTTTGTGACCATGATGATGTCATTGTGATGTCACACATTTTGCACATTCATATGTAAGTACCTATCACCTAACAAATGTATTACAAATTGTTTTTTGAAATTAGCATGTAGGTTTGATGAGATATGGCTTTGGGGTTTAAAAACTTAAAAATTACTAGAAAATCGTATAATGATGTCATCATGACGTCATGTAATTTTTGTCAATAACGCCTGCTAGCATACCTACATATCACGTTTCAATTTCATTGGACTTGTAATTCTGTAGATATATGGCTTCGAAGAATCCACCTTTAAGATGACGTCACGTGACATGTGATGACATCATCATAATGTCATGTCAATTTTCATCTATAAACTTGCAGACGTACCTAGATATTACATTTCAACTTAATCGAACTTGTACTTTTGTTTATATGTGGCTTCAAAAACTGCCCCTTTAAGATGACGTCAGGTGACATGTGATGAAGTCATCATAACGTCATGTCAATTTTCATCTATAATCCTGCTGGCCTACTTAGATATTACATTTCAACTTAATCGAGCTTGTACTTTTGTAGATATGGCTTCAAAAACTGCCCCTTTAAGATGACATCACGTGACATGTGATGACATCATGATAATGTCATGTCAATTTTCAGCTATAAACCTACTGGGCTACCTAGATATTACTTTTCAACTTAATCGAACTTGTAATTTTGTTTATATATGGCTTCAAAAACTGCCCCTTTAAGATGACGTCACGTGACATGTGATGACGTCATCATAACGTCAATTCAATTTTTATCTATAAACCTACTAGGCTACCTAGATATTACTTTTAAACTTAATCGGACTTGTGCTTTTGTAGACATATGGCTTCAAAAACTGCCCCTTTAAGATGACGTCACGTGACATGTGATGACATCAATTATGATAATGTCATGTCAATTTTCAGCTATAAACCTACTGGGCTACCTAGATATTACTTTTCAACTTAATCGAATTTGTACTTTTGTAGATATATGGCTTCAAAAACTGCCCCTTTAAGATGACGTCACGTGGCATGTGATGACGTCATCAAGAGGTAAAAGTTCGGCACACATTGTGAGCAGTTAGTCTAAGTGTCTGTCAAGTTTAAAAGTACCCAAAGTGCCGGTAAGAAAGAAAACGTGTACAAATGCTATAGGCAATAATCTATCGAGTGCCCCTTTAAGATGACACCACGTGACATGTTATGACTTGATCATAACGTCATGTCAATTTTCATCTATAACACCAGGTGGCATACCTTACGTTCCAACTGAATCGGACTTGTACTTTTGTAGATATATGGCTTCGAAAAATGCCCCTTTAAGATGACGTCACGTGACATGTGATGACGTCATCAGGACGTAAAAGTTCGGCACACATTGTGAGCAGTTGGGGTAAGTGTCTGCCAAGTTTAAAAGTAGCCAATGTGGCCGGTAAGAAAGTAAACGTTTACAAATGCTATGGGCAATATTCTATCGACTTGAAAAAAGAATTTTTTTATGACGTCATCATGACGTCACACAATTTTCGCTTTTTAGGGCATATCTTTGAGACATACCAAAGCTATAACAAAAAGAATTTTGAAAATATCTTGTTTTGTTCGCTAGATATATTGAAAAGAATGTTACGATTTAAAAAATTAAAGATTCAGCGACTTGAAAAAAGACTAGAAATCAACCCCTTTTATAAACATCAAGCACATAATAGCCATGGTTATCTGCCCGTCCCAGAATTCCTTTGTGTTATATTGAATTTGGTCTAAATTTTGAAATGGCTGTCATTTCTTACTTGAGTGAGCTACGATCATGAAATTTTGGAAATGGGTACAGGAAAATTCAATGTATACATTTTTGTAATCGGATTGACCCTTACATGCGTTTAAAAAAAAACATATTTTTGATGACGTCATCATGACGTCACACAATTTTCGCTTTTTAGGGCATATCTTTGAGACATACCAAAGCTATAACAAAAATAATTTTGAAAATATCTTGTTTTGTTCGCTAGATATATTGAAAAGAATGTTACGATTTTAATACTTCAAAAATTCAGCGACTTGAAAAAAGACTAGAAATCAACCCCTTTTATAAACAGCAAGCTCATAATAGCCATGGTTATCAGCCCGTCCCAGAATTCCTTTGTGTTATATTGAATTTGGTCTAAATTTTGAAATGGCTGTTATTTCTTACTTGAGTGAGCCACGATCATGAAATTTTGGAATTGGGTACAGAAAAATACAATGTATACATTTTTGTAATCAGATTGACCCTTACATGCGTTTAAAAAAAAAAATATTGTTGATGACGTCATCATGACGTCACACAATTTTCGCCATTTAGGGCATATCTTTGAGACATACCAAAGCTGTAACAAAAATAATTTTGAAAATATCTTGTTTTGTTCGCTAGATATATTGAAAAGAATGTTACGATTTTAAAACTTCAAAAATTCAGCGACTTGAAAAAAGACTAGAAATCAACCCCTTTTATAAACAGCAAGCTCATAATAGCCATGGTTATCAGCCCGTCCCAGAATTCCTTTGTGTTATATTGAATTTGGTCTAAATTTTGAAATGGCTGTCATTTCTTACTTGAGTGAGCCACGATCATGAAATTTTGGAATTGGGTACAGAAAAATACAATGTATACATTTTTGTAATCGGATTGACCCTTACATGCGTTTAAAAAAAAAAATATTGTTGATGACGTCATCATGACGTCACACAATTTTCGCCATTTAGGGCATATCTTTGAGACATACCAAAGCTGTAACAAAAATAATTTTGAAAATATCTTGTTTTGTTCGCTAGATATATTGAAAAGAATGTTACGATTTTAAAACTTCAAAAATTCAACGACTTGAAAAAAGACTAGAAATCAACCCCTTTTATAAACAGCAAGCTCATAATAGCCATGGTTATCAGCCCGTCCCAGAATTCCTTTGTGTTATATTGAATTTGGTCTAAATTTTGAAATGGCTGTCATTTCTTACTTGAGTGAGCCACGATCATGAAATTTTGGAATTGGGTACAGAAAAATACAATGTATACATTTTTGTAATCGGATTGACCCTTACATGCGTTAAAAAAAAAAAGCATTTTTGATGACGTCATCATGACGTCACACAGTTTTTGCTTTTTAGGGCATATCTTTGAGACATACCAAAGCTATAAGAAAAAGAATTTTGAAAATATCTTGTTTTGTTCGCTAGATATAATTTAATGAATGTTACGATTTTCAAAATTCAAAAATTCATAAAAAATCACGTGATGACGTCATCATGACGTAAAAGTTCGGCATGCTTTCTGAGCAGTTGGTCTAAGTGTCTGCTAAGTTTAAATGGAATCAGTCGCTTAAAAGTAGCCAAAGTGCCGGTCAGAAAGAAAACGTGTACAAATGCTATGGGCAAAAGTCTGAAAAAGAAAAAGAAAAAAAACAAAAAAGAAAAAAAAAAAAATCTTAACGAAAACAAGGGCTGTTTCGAAAAACTTTCGAAACAGCCAAAAAAAAAAAAAAAAAAAAAAAAAATCTTAACGAAAACAAGGGCTGTTTTGGAAAAGTTTCCAAAACAGCCAAAAATGATTATCTTAAGAATTTCCCGCGTCGAATTCCAGAGAAAAAAAAGTCCATGGAAATTTTACGTAGGCCTACCTAGTAATTTTGGCTGTGCGAAGCGCCCGGTTTTGTCTTTTCTCAAGATGGATTTCTCTGCGCATTAGCTGCAAGTGCGTGCATTGTACACTGGGAATAAGACGATGGCATTCAGTGCGGCTGCTTGCTCTTGACCAAGGCTAGCAACAAAGCATCGCGCACGCGCAGATGCGCTTTAGGGGGTACCCTTATTGAACAATTGCTGTAACCCCCTCAGGTCTTAGTAGCCTTTTTTTAAGGCGGAGTTCGGAATACGTTAGCTGCGTGTACGTACATTGTACATTGGGAATAATACGGTAGCATTCAGTGCGGTTGTTTGCACTTGACCAAGACTACACCAACGATGGAATCCCGTATGCATGCACGCACGTGCGTGGTGCGGACTCTACTCTGGAGTTATGACGGATAAGTTATGTCGGGGTTTAGAAAACGATCAAAGAAACGACACATTGAATGTATTATTTATTCCTCCATGGTACATCATACGTTATGTATTATTCTGTCGTCAACTTTATTTGAAATAGCTGGAACTTCGGGTAAGGTAATCTAGACTAACCCACACTTAAATGCACCATGCCTAGGCCTATAGTTAGAGAAATCTTAAATGCTGCAAAAAGCAACATATCGCGATATTCTTCGGTATATATCGAATTCCCCAATACAATATTTATTACGGGTTTGTTATTATTTTTACGAGGGGGCCCTTGACTAGTTACGAAGGCATCGATGGTAAACTTGACGTCGAACGCTTGGCCGCCATACCTAGCCTGCCGTCATGTTTAACTGTCAATAAACCACGCAACTTCTGCCAGCTTCGACAGTTACATTACAATTTATTGATGGTTGATAATCACACGACAAAAGAGTGAACAATAGAGCAAGTTAATGAGCTGGGCAGAAACTGCCCGCAAAAAATTCACGGCGTTTTCACGGCGATAAAATCCCGAGAGTATTTCACGGCGTTTTCATGGTCTTCTCTCGCCGTGAAATTGCCGTGAAATTTTAGTTCACCGCAAAACGGATTTTCACGGCAAAGATTTTCATAGTGTTGGCCAGTCCACGCATGCTCTGATTTAACCTCTACGATGTAGAGTTTGCTCTTTGGTTAAATACGCAAATAGTGATGTATTACCTTCACATCTGGATGATCAGGTGCCACTCCAAACCTGACTAGACCATAAGGAACAGGAAGTTTATCATAGATGTCTACTTTGCACTCAGGACTGCCCTGCAAAAAAAAACAATACTTATTATTAAATGTGTAGCTAATACTTGTAATAATAGTACCTAATCATGATACACTGCACCACCAAGCGGCTGCACCAGAGAGGCCATTTTTAAATTGTACGGTTGACAAGCTGCATGTACCCATACCACCTAATTGATCTAGGGGTATTTCTCAGGATATTTCAGGATAGTTATTTATTGAAAAGCATTTGGAAGTCTGGTTAATAATTAGTATTATACAACGCCTGAATAAATCCCCGCCATCTGATTGGTGGATCGTCGATCACGTGCATTGAATTATTCGTCCCATCGCACGACACGAACCCGCACCGCAAAAAATTTCTATTATATGATTCTATCAAACGTACGCATTTGATAGAACTTCCCTAATTTCACGGTCACTATTGGTGCCGCTACAACACGGCTGTCATTCACACACAACGGTGGATGATGTTCCTGAACCGCAGTTTGTTCTCCTAACAGATGCTGCTAACACAAAGAAATAAACTAAATACGCAGTCAAACGATTAGATGAATTTGCAAGACACGCCATAAACAACAATTGAGCTTTAACTGATTCGGAACTAGACAACTTTTTGTCGGGGTTTTATGCGGGAATGAGAAAGGAAAACGGTACATTGTACACAAAGAAATTCATGCATGCAATCCGACAAGGATTTATTCAGGCGTTGTATAAAACAAATAATGAATGTTTCACATTCGTGCAATGGTAAGAATAAATAATTTCATTCGGTGACAGATGGAATGTCTCATTCCACTCAGCTTCGCCTCGTGGAATGGAACATTCAATCTGTCACCTCATGAAATTATTCTTACCATTGCACTCATAAACATTCATTATTTGTATAATAACCAATAATAACTTTTGCCTGACTTTTGAAACATGATTTTATCCTTTTGCATACGGACAGCGTCCATGGCTGCGGTTTGAAAAAAAGGACCACCTGGCCGGCTGACTTCTATATGTGCATTCCTGCGCATACTCAATCCATTGTTTGTCCCTTTGTTTGTGTTATGCTTGGGAAGATCACCTTGTGTTAATACCAGCCTATTCCTGGCGGGAACAGAGCATGTCCCCATTCTGGTCCGAATTGTTTTAGGCTAACACAACTGCTATTTACTAACCATGGATATGTCGATTCGTTCTGGATCTTTTATCAGGGGTGAGAATTGAGGAAAAATCACATAAAACTGCAGCAACCTCGTTTCCCAAACTAATCCTTGTCGCGCAAAACCATTGAAAGAAACCGAAGACCCACTGGGGGTGAGATTGCGCCAGTGTGTTTGCCAAACGGATAAAAAACGATCCTGATATCAGGAAAAATCTAGAGAAATCTCACGCTTGTTGTTGTGGCCTTGAACATTCCACCTGCCAATTTTTAGCTTTAAACCAACATTCTGGAGAGAGAGAAACATGTTCGAGCCTCCACTCACCAAATTCACTTGGGCACAACAGATTGTCACATAGCAACTTCCCAGCTATCCAGATTTGCAAATTTTTAACAGCACCCTCTAATGGTTAAATATCTCATACACTCAACAATATCGTCAAACAAACCACGAGGGAAACTGACATTGAGTGATCCCAATGGTGTCGCTTCCCGGGTTGTATTGTAAGGTTGCGGTATACTCCCTGGCTATACGGCACTGTGGGTTTATGACTAGCGCCCCCTGAACAAAGACACTGACAATTTGGGAGACCGCCAACATAGACCAAGATAGCTCAGTCAAGCGCCGGTACAGTATCCTGGAGGTCGCAGGTTCAAATCCCGCTCCTGCCAGTTTTCTTTGTTCACTTTGATAAAGTACATTCAACAAGTTTAATTGAGGGCGCTGTTAAATTGTCATGAATCGAGCAGAATTCGGATGAATGGAAAGTTGCTACATGACGTCTGCCCACAATGCCTTGCGACAGAGTGAGTTGGGTGAGTAAGGTTTAAACATGCTTCTCTCTCTCTCTCCAAAATGTAATTTAACCCTAACTCCTTGGGTAACTTTACTAGAAGGTATCCTGATCCCGCCAAAATCCACCTATTTTGTCATGCACAAAAAGTTGGTTTTGGTGACTGCTCAATATGGAGGTATCCTGAATCCATCAAAATCCTGCAGTACTGCTAGGCTTACAATCTTCAATCCATCAAAATCCCCCACGTTTCAATATGAAGGTATACTGAATCCGCCGAAATCCTCCAACACAGGGGAAGGATTTTGATGGATTTATGAACGTTAGGGTTAAAGTGAAAAATCAGACCACATCTTCATAGTCAAAGTTCTAGACTGAATTGCCATAGCCATGGTGAGTTAATAGCAGTTGCTTCAGGACAACTTTTTCCAGCTTTTCAGTGTATTACGGTCTCAGGTCTAGTTCTGGACAGGCACCATTCCATACTTCCACATTCTAAACGCTCCAATATTTGAGACTTTACATTAACCCCTTGCGTACGGATGATGCCATATGGCAGAAGAAAAAGAAGTGCCACCAGGCCGGATGACACCATTTGCCGCGATTTGTGCAGTTTCAATCCATTGTTGCATTATTGTTTATGTTACGCTTGACTGCACAAACACATTGTAGCGGTTCGCTTGGCTGCCAGAACCGCCGCGACACCCCGACGTCTCCCGTAAAAAAACGTACTCAAGGGGTTAAAAAAGCAAGGGTATCATTCTATAAATTTGGGGTCCAAAAGTGTGACTTTTTTGTGTCCCTGTTACATAGTGACATGTATAAGATTTTAGAATTCTGCACACATTCTTTCATGCCTTATAGTATACATGTACCTCCAAGAGTGATTAAGTATAGCAAAGTACCTGCCAAACAAGTACAAATTAACGTTAAGTCAATTTTAATGATACTTGATGGAAATTACACAGGTCAGGTGTAACAGAGACACCAAAAAAAAGTCACACTTTTGGACCCCACATTTATGGAATGACCCACATATATACTTGTACTTAGTAGACACTGACATTACTTGTACCTTCAATAATCCCTGTGCAGTATAAAAGCCAGCTGGACCACTGCCAACAATGCATATCCTTGGAGCAGGCTGCCCACCACTGTTGAATCTTCGGCCAATCAGAGCATGTCGAGATCTGGTCGCTTGGCAAAAAGCCAAGCAGTATCTGAACTCAGTACCTCGGATGGCCAACCTTTGCCACAGGATCGCTGCAAAAAATTAATAAGATTTGGAAAGTTGCCAATCAATTTTATTTCACTCCACGAGCAGTTTTTTTAACATAGGCCTAGGACAACAAAATAAAGTCCAGGCTTTGGTCCAGCAGACTCCATAGACCTTATCAGAAATAGGCAAGAGTCTTTCCCCCAGCGACTATATGTGACCTGCTACATTGATTTCAGCACCACCATGACCACACAGTCGTACTTCCCTAATACGTCCGAGGACAAAGCTTTGTGTTTCCTTTTGTTCCCTTGATATAACCAAACCCCATAGACTAAGCACGTATCCTTACGTTCGAGGACCGATTTCAACAAAAGACTCTACGTTCGAGGACTGAAAGGTTTCTTTGTGTTTCCTTTCTCCTCTTGTCCTCGGAGATATATACATAAAGTACAGTGCACGTACACAGAGGCAGTGAGTGTGTTTGAGGATGACGAGATTCGTTGTGCACTGATGACACTCGGCTGCCTTGGAAGTGTATTTTCTGGCAGGTAGCAACACTGGGAGAATAGAAGTATAGTCAAAGGCTCTATTTATTTTGTTCATGTGAAAGAAATTTCATTGTGGAGCTAAGTTAGGTACGCGAAAATTGCCAAATAGTGGATAAGTGATCATTGAATTAAATTGAATTGAATTGAATTGAATTGAATTGAATTGAATTGAGATTAATCATGAATAATCAACAGCCCTGTAATTAAACAGCCCTGTAATTAAACAGCCCTGTGAAGTGATTGTCTCATGCCTGACCTTTGTACTGGGTCATGTTGCTTCTTGTGATTCATATTGCTTCAGTCTGGAACAGGGAATTTTTTCACCCTTTTTTCTAAAATTGGGACAGATTCGGCCGATCCTTTGGCTTTGCTTGGTGCACACAAGGTGAGGATGTAAAGTAAGCAACAGACATATTTTTGGGGTAAACTTTGCAGCGGTTTTTGTGTGCACAGTGTAAACACAGTGCATGAAAATTGTGTTAATTTTTGCTGTAGTAGCCAATGAGAAAATTGGGCTTCTTTCTATGAGGCTTCTTTCTATGGGGCTCTGGAGCCCCATTCTCTTGGTCGGAGGCTGTTCCACCAATTGCACTTGGCGTCGTGCAAAGGGGAAGCCCTCCATTCAATTTGTACAGGGAATTACGTGTTTTGTCCATTTTTGTACAGTAATACAAAAATGAACACAATTTTGTTGGGGTAGGGCCTATAACGTGGGAGATATTTTTACTGCATAAAACAGTGAAACTTGGAAATATTTCATTAAAAGGTGTAGCCGTTAGGACAATAATTTAGTTTTTTCCCCATTGACCACAACACTATTCATTCCCCTTTGAGTCCAGAGGGTGCGTTTAGGTAACGGCCACCACTGACTAAGCAGAGACAAAAAACAAGACCTAGTGACCTCATGCCGACCAAGAGAATGAATGGGTAGGCCTATATAATAACGTTAATCATGATGAGTGTCAGAGGTCAGAGTGAGACTGACCCTGTCCCTGAGCTGAGTCTTAAAGTCTTTGAGTGTGAAAAAATCCCATAACGTGATGTATCTTTCCTTCACTGAATATTTATCAGCACAAAATTATCGCCCTCCAACACCTTACAGCACTTTCCCAAACATTTTCAAACCTTTTGAAATTGCTGAATACCAGCTCATCATTTTATACAGCTTTTGAAGTGACAAGTCACGAAGATTATCCACTTTTCAACTTTGTGTCTTCTGCTTGACTTCGTGTGGAGTAAAAACTTGGGTAATAAGATTCTACACGTACAGAGACAGGGTACACGACGTCACCTCAAACACTCAACATACGGACTATTGAGGGCGCTCTTCCCAAATACCGCAGCGGTAAAAAAAAATCAGACGAAAATGGCAAGCAACCCGACGGTGTTTTTGTTGATGTTAAGCGGGCAAATCGAAAGCGGGGATGTAAGTTAATTGATTCCCTTTTACCTTAGATTTCCAAGTAATCATTCAGGTGAATTTTCGGAATTTTACTTCAATACCCCCACCAAAATCGGTCAGGAACAGCAAAATCTTGGAAAATATTTAACCTATTTTAGTATTTAGGCCTAACAACTATAACGTTAAATGTGGCACAACCTGCTGTGCTATTTCAAAATTTATGTCAACAGAATCTGTAAAATTGAGGCAGAAATTAACATGTATGTGAACACTTTGTGTGACCATGGAGGAAGGAGTTAGTGTTCCTTCCTCCATTGTGTGACCATACACTGTGTCAAGAACATCTAACACAGAAAACACAAACTTTCTTCCCCTATATTGCACACAAATTTCCCAAATAAATTCTCAAATTAAAACTGAGGTTGGGCGATTGTGTAGTGTAGGGCCCTGGCCCTGTAGGCTGTAGGGAACAAAAATCCACTTTTTAGGTTATTGGAATTGCCAAACTAGTTTAGCGACATTACAAACCAACAGGTATATGCCGCAGATAAAGGGCAGGGTGTTAGTTTTGACGAAAATTTTGGGGTAAAGCGACGATGAAGACGACAAAACGCAAAGCGAAAATAAAGATGGCGATCACCGCGACGCACAGTAAACACCAAAACCCGCGTATTTTCTACCGCAACAGACTGTTCAAAATTTTTACAAATTATGTCAGTAGAATTAAGAGAAGTCTGCCTTAGGTTGAAAAAGTAATTTTGGAATGAGAAAAAATACCCTGGCCTTACTGCCTTAGTGACTCTAATTTGATCAAAACTAAAAGGGGGCCCTACACTACACAATCGCCAAAGGTTGTGCCAAGTGTTTATACAATTCTGAACATAGATGGATGGTTATTTTCCACAATTTGCTATTCCTGACCGATTCTTGTGGGGGGTACTAAAGTAAAATCTTTCCGAATTGTGTTCAAGAGTTCCGTATCCGGCCACCACATATAGCCACCAAACATAACAAATTTCACCTCATCCTTGCTTTGTGTTTTCATTGAAAATTTGAAGATAAATCTATTCAGACGACACGTGCAAAGCTGAAATCCTGTCTCTAGCATAGCTTAAAAATTCCAGCTCTAGGCTCATGACATGGGAGATTCGCCGTTTAGAGCTGAAAACACTCGTATTGGGTTTTCAGCGGTGTGTTGTTTTTTTTGTCGATATGATCTGATATCTTCCGTTTCCCTGAATATATCAACCAAACACTCACCTTACCGGCAGAGTAGTAATTCATGCAGCTTGTGATCCCCTCAAAATGAGAATATGCTCAAGTTAAACCCGAAAAAAGTGAATTTTTCGTGCAACCAGCTGTGTACAAAGTAATGGAGCGGATTTTCGAACATGAACGATGTTTTCCGATCGATTATCGGCCAGCGGCACTGCGCGCGCCTCGGGGCTCGATATCCAACGGCTGTTTGCTGTAATACTGACAGCGTTCAGCAAACAGCCATTAAATATCGAGCCCCGAGAAACCTTCCTCAACCCGTCAAATTCCAACACCATGTTTGACTGTTGCTGGTTAACAATACCCAACCCGTCAAACTCCAACAGTCCACTTGCCATAACAGTACACAACCCGTCAAACTCCAACACCCCCTTAGCTGTTGGGTTTTGATTGAGTGGGTACACTTGGCCAAATGCACAGCATGAACAATTGGGACATACAGTACCCATCCCGTCAAAATCCAACAACTGTATTCATGTGCAAAATATTCAAGCCCTAATTATGCAACATACATTATTCAATGTATGTGTTCCTTAGAAGTATTATGTAAGACACCATACAAGCTGTTGATTCCATTGTTTGTTCTACCTCCGTACCCCATTGTTCAGTGCATGTCAAACAAAACAAAACATACAGCCACCCACACATCCCAACACCAGAGCTCTATGGCCATTGCTCGAACCAACCTTCCCCAATCAGTCAAAACCCAACACTGTTACTGTGCAGCTACAGTAGTACCCATCCCGTCAAAATCTAACAAAATCCAACACCACATCAAAAGTACACAGTACCTAACCCGTCAAATTCCAACAAAAACCTGGTGTTGGAGTTTGGCTGGATGGGGATTAAAACACATTAAAAAGGGAAATACAGCCCAAAACAGCTCCATGTTGTGATTCTGTGATTACGAGACTATGCATCTGACCACACATCCAGGGCAGGCATGTACATGTATAGATCTTGCACTTTCATTTTAGACTGTTCCCTTCTCCGTATTTCAAGTCAGACTGTTAATGAAGGGACTGGGAACTGGTCCGCACAATGTACACTGTACATGTAACTTTTATTATCATTTCATATTGTGAGCATCCTGTGCGTGGTCTCGATTGCTAGGCAGATTCACTCGAACTGGCGTTGGCGGTGCTATTTGCGATGCCCAAATTTCTGTCAGCACTTGTGACCGGCTTATTTGTTTTTGTTTAGTTTTTTAATCATTTATTGGCAAATAATTTGTGTGTTTGTTATTTGTTACTATTTTAAATGACTCCTAAAAATATTTTGATATTTATAACAAATTGATAAGAAAGAAACGAGGCTCAAATTTTCAATATTTTCTTTTAGCAATTTAGCAATATGGTCACAACCTTTTAACCCCTTGCGTACGGAAGACGCCAAATGGTGCCAAAAAAAACAGTGCCACCAGGCCGGATGATGCCACTTGCCGCTATTTGTGCAGTTTTAATCGATTGTTGGATTATTGTGTATGTTACGCTTGACTGCACAAGCACATTGTGGCCGTTTCGCTTGGCTGCAAAGGCTGGCGCTAAACCCCGGCGCCTCTGTAAATAGAAACCGTACTCAAGGAGTTAACTGAAATTGTCCTCCAAAATGACCAAAAATTTATATCAACAAAAATCCATAACTTTGCATAGGGTTTAATAATGTATGACCACATGACCCCTCATCTTATTTGAAATTTTTTACTCTTTCCAATTATACAATATTTAAAAGAATTGAAGCAACTTAAATTTTTCATGAATCTGCCTACTATTGTGATCAAGCTTCACCGTTTTTTGATGTGAGGCTTAAGGGTAACACTACATGTAGCAACAAGTTGTCCTTGCTACATTGTATGTACACTCTGCTGCAAACACGTGTTTACCATATTTCTGTTATGAGCTGAGACCAGTCTTGTAACAAGAGACCGTCAGTAGTTTCAGGCCTGAAAATTCATGGAGGGAAAGGAGGTCATTTGCCCCTGGTCTTTGCCTTGGCTTCCCTTCAATCTCTTTCCAAATAGACAATTTGATTTTGTGATACAAGTATTGCTTGCCAAGGAGAAATTGCCTTGTCCAGTCTTAATAACCCTAACACCCTTGGCATTTTTACTAGGAGGCTTCCTCGACCTGTCAAAATACAACACTGCGGTGTACATGTACCTATGGCACATGTAGCTCCATGTAAAGTAATGGTGCCATGGCCCTGCAGTACTGAACCCATCAAAACTTGACAAAACCTGCTGTTGGGCTTTGCAAGGCTTGGGGTAGTTAAGGTTGGCCTATAGTTGGAAGAGGGAGGGGGGTCAAAAGGTTGACATGGTTGAATTCCTGAACTCTAACGAAACTTACAAAGTCACAGCTTTTCTGCATTAATTTTTTAGCTGCAATGTCCGTGCTGTGCCTGACAATTACAATTGAATGGATTTCCCCTTACAAACAAAAAATGGACGAAAACACTGAAATCTACATGTGTATTTGGTCTTAACTTTACGTGTGATAATTTAAAACTGTAAATTATGAAACATGCAAACATTTAGACTGTATTATACATGTACAGAGTTAGTCTCATTGGAAAGCTCATGTATCTAATGCTAAAAATAATTTGCAATTCGGTTTGAAAGTTTACATTTCGTGTGCCATGACCAAAAAGCAAAGACACAGCACTTCAGCTTTTCACAACATAGAAAGTTGTAAAATGATGGTAGCCCGGAATCACAACATTGGGGAACTTCAATTAATAATAATCTTTTTTGCAGCCTTTGTCCTTAAGTACGTGTACACTGTGTCAAAAGCATTATTATACATTGGATCCTTTTTCAAAATTTCCAATGACTTATACGGATTTTTTTTCTCCTTTTTGTGTAGTTTCCAGAATTTGATGATCTTTACATCAAGTATAATTTTGTCTTTGGACCAGATTGGGTCATAACATCGGTGAGTTATATCTGTAAAATTTGTAGAATGATATGTCAAATTGTTTCTTGAATTAGATGTGTACATGTACTTCATAATGCTGCTGTTTTTGGGCATTTGACCAGTGACAGGCCTGTTCACATTTAATGTACAAAACTATGTCTGATTTAGCCAATATTTAAAAGTTTGTTTTACAGTGTGCAAGTACATGTATATAGAGGTTTTTAGTAAAGTCAGGTTTCCTAAATCCAAAGGAGGAAATTATGTACTTTATCACAAAAGTACAAACATTCCATGATTTTCTTTAAGGCGGGATTCTATTTGTTTTCAGGTTTGAAAAGAAATGATTCAGTTGATGTTCATTGTACAATGTACATCATGAGTACAACAGGTGTGCGTGTACATGTAGCTGGTACAAGTACTCATTAACCCTAACCTTCCCTAACCTGCCAAAATCAAACACCCCATTTGTGTTGAATTTTGTGTGATTGGGTACTGTAGAGCCTTGGCACCATCACTTTGCATGGGACTTGATGCCCTGATTTTGTCTAAGTACAAAGAATGTGCCATTGGTTTACTACACAGTGTTGGAGTTTGTGTGGTTAGGGAAGGATTCTAGTAAAAAGCCTTGGGCTGTTAGGGTTAAAAATGCAAAAGAACTGAACTAACTAAATACATAAATAAATAAATAATAATAATAATAACACTTTTGTTTGCTTTGAACAGCGCCTTTGAATGATTTCTTTTATAATCAGATTCTTTGCATCTTATAAGTGCTTTGCATTATCATTGATTTTTCTTCATAAATTTTGGATTTGCTGAAGAAATAAGTACATGCCTTCAAGAACCGTCTTAATTTTTCCCAGAAGGGATAGAATCTGATGAGCATTGTTCCTTGCAGGGTCTTGAAGAAGGCATCTCACAGGTGTGCAAGAAGAGCCAAGATGGGAGGCAGCTTTTTGTCTGGAACTTCCCCCTGGAGGTCACGTTCAAGAGCACAAATCCTCATGGATGTAAGTTGAACAGCCCAAACAGGCTTGCCTGCTGAAGGCCACACAAAGTGAAAATCATTCACGAAGATATCTTTTGTAAATGTCAATGCTTCTGAACCGTGTAAGCTTAAGGTAGTGTACATGATTGGTCCTTGTTGCAAATTTCAGAAATGGGCTGATTTGGGCATTAGCATTTTATAGGATATCGTTCCACTGACCTGTTAAAAGTTTTGCGTTGTTGGATTGCGAAAAAACGAGAGAAAAACGGCGCTCATTTTCAACCGTCGGGCAGATGATAGCCTTTAGTCAAGGCGCGCGTGGCTACCAGGACGTGTGACGCGCCCCGAATGCCAGCATTTCCGGGGCACGCCACTCGTCCGGGTAGCCACGCACGCCTTGACTAAAGGCTACAGGGCAGTTTTCCAACGATTTCCAGCTGGAAATCGATATAAATTTCCACTTTTCTTGACAACGACAGCACACCTGGTGCCATCATTTCACAGGATGATTGAGACTACTATTAACTTACAGTCTAGTAAGGTATTTCGTAATCATGCAGTAAAAAAAATTGGAGGATTACCAATCGTGTACACTACCTTTAAAGGAATTCCCTTTTTGGACTAGCATTCATACTTCGGGACAGTATGAATGCTCCATCCAATAATCAAATACATGAAGCTGGATGTGCACATGCAGTCACAGTGAGTATAAACTGACCTCATGACTGGATTCATTATTCACTGACCTACAATTCCGTGATAACTGAGCTTGTTTGACGAATTATAAGTTAAAAAGTCGTATCCTCATTAAGTGATCCCCACAATGTCGCTTCCCAGGTTGTATCGTAAAATGGGGTGTGGTCCCTGGCTCTACGGCATTCTGGGTTTATGACTTCTGACTAGCGCCCACCCGAACAAAGATACTGACAATTTGGGAGACCGCCAACATAGGGCAAGATAGCTCAGTTGGTGGAGCGCCGGTACGGTAACCTGGAAGTCGCAGGTTCGAATCCCGCTCCTGCCAGTTTCTTTGTTCACTTTGAAAAAATAACTGAGCTTGCAAAGAAATTCTGTGCTAACTCTAAACAGAAACTGCAACAAAATCCAATTTTTAAATTTTGTTTTATGCAAGTCGCCCATCACAAGGCCAAGGGCCACTCGAGGTGTGGGCTACAGAGGAAAGTGTGGAAGAACCAGCCCCTCACACTGAAACAAGATAATCTGATCTCTTCACAGCATGAATAGGGTTGGGATGGGTAACTAGTCCACTGCAAGGCATTAATAATGCATCTACCCATATTAAGCGTAGAAGTGCTATAGCCCAGGACTTTACTTGAACCCACAACTTGCAGAATTACCCGCAACCCACGAATTCAATGCTCCAAACCACTAGGCCACGGCACTTCCACAAACTTCCAATAACTGCATGTTGAACTTGAAATTACAAAATCCAATTTCTTGACTGCGCTGATCAACATGATCCATCTTATGGATTTTTGGGGTTTGGTTTGTTTTGTTTTGGGGGGCATTTAATACATGCAGCTTGCAAATGATACGAAAATAAATTTAAAAGGGAATGAAAAACGTACAATATCTGGTGATGACTTTAGTCTTGTAAAAAGTGAATAAATAAAATAAGCCAGCCCATCATTCAGCTCTAAAGTTGGTGGTGTTATTGTTTGGCCCCTATGCCTTGTATCTATAGTGTTGTGTTATAACTGGCTGCAGAAATACAGTGCCAGAAACAAAAATTGCAAACATCATTTTTGGATACTTTCACTTTGACATTTCCGTTCCAGGGCCTCAGCTTGTAATTAGCGTATATGGCTTGGATTTCAGTGGGACGGCTGTCGTCCGAGGTTACGGTGCAGTGCACCTCCCAATCTGTCCAGGAAGGTACATGTATAAACTTGTTATAATGGAATGAAATGTGTGGAAAGTACAGGTAGCTGGCTATTTCCACAGTAAAGTGTACATTGACGGACACAAATTCAATACATTTTTTCTTCGCTTGTCATCAGTGAGGATTTATTAAGCGTGTGTTAAATTAACAAGTATGTATTACAGATATATTAGAAATAAAACAACATATGTTGGTTGATGTGTCTTGTTTTTATATTGAGTCACACCCAGAATATCCCCAAACTTGCACTGAAAAAAATGTGATATATATTTGAAGGCCTGTGAATTATCATTATCTATCTAGTTTGAAGTTCTTATTCACAGAAGTTGATATACTACATTTGAAAAACGGATATCCCATTAACCCTAACAGCCCAAGGCTTTTTACTAGAATCCTTCCCTAACCACACAAACTCCAACACTGTGTAGTAAACCAATGGCACATTCTTTGTACTTCAGGGCATCAAGTCCCATGCAAAGTGATGGTGCCAAGGCTCTACAGTACCCAATCACACAAAATTCAACACAAATGGGGTGTTTGATTTTGGCAGGTTAGGGATGGTTAGGGTTAAAACATATTATATCATGTAATTGCTGCAAGCTTGCATAAAACATTTACGCAACCTGCAATATCATGCTTACCCACGTAACAGTGTCTGTCAAAATGTTACGTGGGTAATTCACACCCAGACCCCATAATTTTAAGATTTCTTTCTCTGCGCAAATGTCACCGCTGTTTAGCCTTTGAATACCATTTTTGATGTGGGTAATGAAATAAATGATGTAAGAATACCTAAAAGCCAGTAGAAAAAAATGAGACCTGCCTTTCCGTCAAAATGTTACGTGGGTAATCTTTCCGTCACAATGTTACGTGGGTAACGTGAGTAGTCCGGGATACTTTTTCCATATTTTTGCACTAAATAATTTTTTTTTTAAATCTAGAGTATACTACAATTGGATACTTACATGTATCTCTACTTTATACAAACACACCAAAATTTGGAATATTTCTTGGTAGTCTCCGTGTGGTACACTCATGTCCGTCCCCATTACGTAAGTAATACACCTTGCTAGTACTACATTCAACCCTGTATATTTTTATTGTACAAGAGAAACTTATCTTTTCACCAACACTTCTGAGAAGATGGATGTATACCCAAATCATATATGACCTTTTATTTTTTCTCTAAAGAATTCCTATTTTTGGGTCACTCTGTATACACTTTACTGTGGAAATAGCCAGCTACATTTGAAAAATTGAAATTGTGGTATTTCCTGAGAGTACAGTTAACCCTAACCTTCCCTAACCTGCCAAAATCAAACACCCCTTTGTGTTGAATTTTGTGTGATTGGGTACTGTAGAGCCTTGGCACCATCACTTTGCATGGGACTTGATGCCCTGATTTTGTCTAAGTACAAAGAATGTGCCATTGGTTTACTACACAGTGTTGGAGTTTGTGTGGTTAGGGAAGGATTCTAGTAAAAAGGCTTGGGCTGTTAGGGTTAATGAGCTTAACATTTAGTGTGATTTGTGATTCCGTCTTGTTCTCAGCCCACTCTTATAACCTTTTAAAGATGTTTGAGTAATGACAGTCTTTCAAGTATTCCTACTTTTCCTACTTTTTCCTAATTTTTTTACCTTGCTCCTACGTTTCCTACTTTTTTCTTGAAATTCCTATTTTTTGCCTACGTTTTTTTGTCCCACAACTGCGAAAAATGAAATCTCATATGAAAATCACACAATGAAGGGCTTGGGTGCAGGAGTACTGCAACTTTACTTCCAAGAGCTTAGTTGAGGATGGAGCACAAGTGGTATGAGTACAAAACATGCCAAGTGAGGCTTGTGATGCTGTGGACATGGGTGAGTATCAACGAAAACTACTCCTGAAAGCCAGAAAAAGTCCTAATGTTATCCTGATTTTGTCCTCCAGATAGAGTCCTACTTTTGTCCTGTTTTTTTTGTTGACAATTTTGATCCTACTTATTCGCCTATTTTTTCACCTGAGTCTGCTTGAAAGCCTGTAATGACCGCCCATTTAGAGAGAATGGAGCTTGAAGTCAGTGAACCATGTTAAAGATGGAATTTAGTTGTAAAGTTATACAAGTTTGGGATATGATAGAAAGGATCTTTTTCAGGCTGTAAAAATGCTAAAGTTCCCAAATTGACTTTCCTCTGAAAAATTCTTATTTTTGCTTGCAACTCGGAATGTCACAGTGCGACTTTCCACTTGTTTGGGTGTGCCAATGTGTGCCATGTCAAATAACCCTAACTACCCCAAGCCTTACAAACTTCAATAGCAGGTTTAGTCTAATTTTGATGGGTTCAGTGCTGCAGGGCCTTGGCACCATTACTTTACATGGAACTATATATGTGACCAGCTCTGCAAAAAGGGGTATTATGTCGCACTATGTGAAAACACACACAGGGCAGTTCTATGTGAAGCGGGTGAAAAAATCTTCACGTAAGTGATTTTTTGTTGTTGGTTTGTTGGCTTCTGTTATATCTATATTTTCAGAATTTATTTTCAGAAACATTAATATTGATGAATAAAGATGAACAAATAAATGTTGACAAAAATTACTTCTATCTGATTTCTTTGCACTTTTTGTGTTTAATGGCCTGTATCTCTAAAGGCACTTCCGTTAAATTGGGAAAATGGGAGTATACAAATGTCAAGATATCTTGAGAACACAAAATGCCACAGGGGTCAAACCTACACCAAACTAAAGCTTAGGATGTGACAAATTCAACTATGTATAAACTAATTTTTCAAATTTTGCGACATAATAGCCCTTTTTGCAGAGCCGGTCACATATGATGCCCCAATTTGTCTAAGTCCAAGAATGTGCTATAGGTTTACTGCACAGTGTTGGATTTTGACAGGTTGAGGAAGCCTCCTAGTAAAAGTGCCTATAGGGTTAAAGAAATCTACTTTTCAGATTTCTTTTGAAATCTTTATTGTGGGTGTCCAAATGTTGTTGTCTTGTGCCTTTTAAATTTGACCTGAAAAATCAAACAAAGCACAAAACTTTTTTTCCTCCTTTAAAGGTAGTTTGCTTTTGCTGTAATTTTCAGAAATAAATGAATTTGGGTGCTAGCAAATACTGTAACACTGACCTGTTTAAAGTTTTGTGTGCATAGATGCTGGGAAAACAGAGAGAATTATGTTCTATTAGTCTGGTTCCCTGACCATACTTTAGACAAAATGTAACAATTTATAGGGTCCAGGAATTATCAGGTCGGGGGACTAGACTATTGCTGAGGATTGTCGGCCGACAATCGTTGGAAAACCATATAAATTTCCACTTTTCGTGAAAATGACAGCACACCGGGTGCCATGATTTCACAGGATGCTTAAGACTGCTATACTTTACAGTCTAGTATGGTATTTCACAATAATTCAGTAGTTTTGTTTTTTGATGTTTGCAAATGATGTATACTACCTGTATAGCAGCTTGAATACAGATGATGGCCATAGCCGTGGTTTGAAAAATACCACCTGGCTGGTTGACATTTATAGGTGCATTCCTGCGCATACTCGATCCATTCATGTTTCTTGCATGGGAGTGTAATGAATAGATGGAGGTTTTACAGACAAAATGGGGGTGGGTCCACTCAAGTGCAATGAATAGGACCACTCTATTCAATGTGGTGCCTATTGTTTGCTTTACACTTGGCTGCAAAGCACCATTCTTGGCATACCAGCACCCCATCAGTAAAAGCCTTAGCAAGAATTTTAAATACATGCAAAAACATTTTTCTCAGTTCTTGTGCCTGGCAAAAGAAGGCAAAAAAGGTGCAAAATGGAAAACAATGGGTACTTGTGATCTTTCCCAGGCATGCAACTTTCCCAGTCCTTGAAAATATGAATTATTGCAGATCTGTTCCCTTTTTAACACAGTTGAAAGGGAATTCAACCCGATCTGAAACTTGGCAAGCCCCCATGCTCTTGTTTCAGTGTGCTTGAACCCGGCCGATATTTGTTGGAAATAAAAATGGTTTCTTTTTACAGGCTGTTCTTTCACTTGAGGCTGGTCGTGTCTTTACACAGTAACAGTATCCCTTTGCTTTTTTTTTCTAAAGTCTTGATGAGGGTTGGAAATGAAGTTGAATCAAATTAATTGGCATGTGTACCTGACACTGCCTTGCAGGGCAGTATGTGCAAGGTCAACAGAACTCGGAATAAGAAAAATGCTTAACTCAGGGGTGAGATTTGTCAGGATTTTTCCCGATTTCAGGATTTTTTGTCAGGATTTTTACTGATTTCAAAATTTGTAAAGAATCTCTTTTGAAATCTGGAATTCCTGTGTTACCCTAAATGTGTTTTTACCTGTAGAAATAGATATAGACCAATAGAAATTGGTATTTTAACACTAACTTTCTAGGCATTCACTTGGGGTCCAGTACACTGTACTGCAAAATGCTACTCAATTCTCATAGGCCAGTGTAGTAATAGTACTGCATACTACAGTTTACTCAAGTAGTATTTTGTAGTATTCGGTGACGTTAGGGTTAAGGGGTGCCTTTAGGCAAATACAAACCATAAACCCTATGTTGCTCTGGGTTCCTCGGTGACCACCAAACACTGCAGATTTTGTGGATTTGTAAATTTTGGCCAATCTCACCCCTGTTAACTGCTCAATGTACATCCGCTGAAAAAACTGTACATGTACAATGTAGGTTGACTCCGAAGGATTAATGCCAGATCAATGAAACTTAGCATGCATTTATTTTAACCCTTTTGATAACTAATTGCATGCTGTTGGAATCTCCCGTGAGAGAGTTGAGAACATTCTGAGTACAGAACTTGGAATATCAAAAGTTTCTGCTCGGTGGGTGCCGCGTCTTCTGACCCCTAATCAAAAGCGCACCAGGCTGGTCATGTCAAGGGATAACTTGGAGTATTTTGAAGCAGATCCAGTTAATTTCATCGAACGTTTCCTAACCCAGGATGAGTGCTGGGTCCATCACTTTGAGCCAGAGACAAAGAGGCAATCCATGCAGTGGAAACACACCTCCTTACCCCCTCCAAAGAAGGCCAATGGTTTTTCAATGCCAAATTTTGTCAATTTTTACGAAGACGTCTACGAACCACCAAATACGTCCTTAGCTGGAAACAAACAATGCAATTAGTTATCAAAAGGGTTGAAATATATGCATGCTAAGTTTCATTGATCTGGCATTACTCCTTCAGAGTCAACCTACAAACTTTTCAGCCGACCCTCTTATGTCTGTGTTTGTTGGGCTGTACCGGTTCCCGGTCCCTCCATTATCATTCTGACTTTGATTATGGAGACCAGTAGTGTGTAAGCATAATCCTGGAACTAATATGCAAAAACTGGCAGAATTCTGCTGTGTTTATGCTAATGAGTGTTTTGTTAATTCTATCGCAGAAATGCAGTACCACTGCAAAAACTTCCCAAAACACACGTGCACACGTATATTAGGGCTGCGTATCCGAACCGGGCACTGCACTGGACTTGTCTCGGGAAAATTGACGTAGTTATACTGAGCAGTGGTTGGCCAGTAGAAGTCACCGCTGGACAAAGGAAAAGTAACTGAGAGGAATATGTCCCGGGCTGTATGCACCGGACTTAAAATGGGAAAGTACCCATTTTCTCTGAAAGCTTTACCAAAAAAAAAGTTTGCTGCGGACAGGGCTTAACAGATCTTGTGAATTTGAAAAATCTGACTTTTTCCCCCGTGTTTTGCTTGATTTCAGACACCAAAGAATCCTGCCCATGTTTGTGCCGGAGTCTTCATCAAGGTTCCAGAAATTTACCAGGTCTGCTTTCTTTTTCAAATCATATTCCTGTAATGGTTGAGTGTGTCTCGCACAAACAAGGAACTCTTTTTTAATATGTTTTCATAACTGTCTCATAATTGCCAACATTTCAAAGTAAGCCAAAAAGTAGAGTTGTAGATTTGTGCCAAGACTACATTTTGACTGTGGTGTTATCTGGCGTTAGCCCAATTCTCTAATCCTGTAATGATGATTGTCGTTTGCCAATTCATCGGCCAATCAAATCTAATGATACAAAAGTGAATATCATTACAAATTTTGAAAAATTTGGCCAGTTTGACAAGAATGCATTCATACTGCAGGGGTGAGATTTCTCTGTGAGACGTTTTTCAGATTTTAATAAGCTCTTTGGTCCTGAAATTGTTTTTATCATTCCACAATGACCTCTGCAACCTGAAACAGTCTTCTTTTAATTCTAATGACCCTATTATTTTTGCAATTTTGAACATAGCTTTTGGTAGAAAATGCAGTTTTTCTGATGCATTTTTCAGCAACGCCATACAAATCAAATGCACACCTACATGTACGAATGTTTCGTGGATTTTTTTATTTTCCTGAAATCTCACCCCAGTGTCACTGCCCATAAGTATTTGTGCATACATTCACACAAAAGAATAATGTACATGCAATATATGTACCTCTGCACTTGAAAAATCAAAACTTATCAAGGAAGATCTTTAAAATATGCTGTTGACTAATTGTGAACCTGTACTTGCACTTTGGGCAAGAGTGCAGTTCCAAGGATTGTAGTTTCACATCGTGATGTTTTTCCACTCTTGTTTTCCATAGTGGATGAAACTTCTGTAAACTAATCCTAACTTACAAGTTTTGCTATCACTTTGAGGACAATGCCCGTAGGTTTTGTAAGAAGTATGTGTATAGCATTGGACATTATCAGCAGGTCTGCTTATCAAATATACTGTGTATGAACACAGGCACGCTCCGTAATTGTGGGAGACATACACAGGTCGTGCCATAGACGTTGTGGGAGAGGGGGGGAGCTCACCAAATTTTTTAATTTTTTTTTTAATGGTTGGAGATGGGGAGGGGGAGGGGGAGGCTATACATGTACTTCTTTCTGACATTGGTGCTGCCATTTTAGTTGACATGGGGGCCAATTAAGCACGCCCCTTGAGGAATTGACCTATCACAGCTGCAACTTCTGTGTAATCTGACAGAGTTTAAAATAGGGCAGAAGTGACAGACGCGTGGCATGCGCCGTGATTGGGGGTGGGGGGGTACTTAACCCTAACCCTGCCAGACGCAGCACAGTGCATATGTGCTGACAGCTCCACTTTGCTGGACTCTGCACACAAGTCAATGTGACAAAGTATGCAATCTGATGCGTCTGGCAGGGTTCTAGCAAACATTCCCTGGAGGGTTAGGGTTAACCCCTTGAGTACGTTTTTTTTACGGGAGATGTCGGGGTGTCGCAGCGGTTTTGCCAGCCAAGCGAATGGCTACAATGTGTTTGTGCAGTCAAGCGGATTGAAACTGCACAAACGGCGGCAAATGGCGTCATCCGGCCTGGTGGCACCTTTTATTTTTACGCCATATGCCGTCATCCGTACGCAAAGGGTTAATGGAATCATCCTCCCCCCCCCTTCCCCCCCCCCCCCCCGAATTTGTATTATATCGTGATAAATAAGCACAAAAGATAAACAGTTCAGACTTACAATTTTACTCTGAAAAAATAAATACAAATCGGCACAGTGTAGGCTTTAAGTAGTGTGAGATTTACTGCTGAACATAAGATTGAGTGGTCGCTGTCTCAGTTATTGCTGTGTTACAGCTTGCATCCTACATGTCTTATCTGTAGCATTGCACCATGCATGCACTGTACCTTTCAGTTACAACTTTGTCCATGCTCTGCCTGAAATTTTCGCAATTCAGTGGATCCCCCGTTCTTTAAATGAATAAGCCAGTTCCGTATTTCATCTGCACATGTGCACAATGACATTTTATCCCGAATGACCCGCACGACCTAACGCGCGAGTGTAAATGCGCAAGGTGGTCGCACAAGCGCACGTGTTAAGTTAAATCAGAATGGGCGTTCGCGTAACATGCCATGACATTACGTCAGCAATTTTATCCCGATTAAACTTTGACCTTTGAGGTACCGAACTGGCTTATTATGGAAGAAACTAGATTTTTGAATGAGAAAAACATTCATTGCAATGTGAATATTCAAGGTAGCACTTTACAGAAGTAAAAAATATGGCAAAAGCTTTCGTATCTACAGCTACTTCATCAGGTGCCGTGACTGCATTTAGTGTTCTAAAAACACTCAAATGTGGTGACAAATATTCTTTTTAAACAGCCGTTTGTTCCAAAATGTAATATATGCAATCTCAAAATATTTTTTGGGTGGTGATTTCCTTCTTGAATAGAGTTGACTCCTGCGTGGTGTCACCCAAGCCTACTATAAATCAGATCTCGTTTTTACAAACGTCCACTGTTTTTGTGCTGATTCCACACACAGCTGGCTGTTGAGCAGACGGCCAGAATATGTAGACGTCAACGTGGTGGCAAGGGGTGAGGGAAGAGAAGGTAAATAAAGATTTTATTTTTGTTTATGTAACATCAACTATGTCCAATGCAGTTGGACTCTTCTTAAACTAGTGTACCCTCTGCTAAACTGTAATGTAGCAATGGAACCTCATTTGTCTCAGCCATTGTTCTAGCCAGGGTGGAATTAACCCTAACTCACCTCAATCCTCCAAAAACCTCCTTGCAGTTTTGGAGGATTGAGGATGAATGGTATTTCAAGAAAAAGAGGATTTTTGAGGATTGAGGATGAATAGTGAAAGCACAGGAGGATTTTGGAGGATTGAGGATGAATGCATTTTTTAAGGCCAGGGCAATCGGAGGATTTTCGAAGATTGAGGATGGTTCCTAGCAAAAAGGGTCTAGGGGGTTAGGGTTAAAGCATAGGCGCATTTTGCTCAAGGATGGACATTGCCAGCACGGAGCGTGAAACCCTTACAGCGTGGGGTCCGGGGTCCACTTAACCCCTTTAGCCCAGCTTTTATAATGGGGCGCCGGTATGCCAGACGGGCTCGTGCAACCAAGCGTAATGCACACACTTGGCGAACAATGGAAAAAATACACAGGACAATGCGGGTATAGACATTAACCGGCCAGCAGGTGTTTCTTTTCTTTAAACCTTGGCGATAAACGTCATCCGTACTCGAGAGTTTAAGAGTCCCCAAAAATGTTTGATTCTAGATGCTGTGTGGTGCAATCTCAGGCAATTTCTGGCCACTTTCTCTTCCCTGTTTTAAGGAAAAAGTTTTTAAGATTATATAGACAAAATTTAGTTCATTTGACATTGTTTAGAATATACTCTTGCTCTTAAATTTATAGCGTAGTGGTAGCATAGCGGCAGGATTCAAGTGTAGTGCTAATTCCCGAAAGCGTAGTGGGTGCTGAGTGCAATTTAACACTGGGCTCAGCTAAATGAGCGAACAGTTGCACTATGGCATCGAGAGTTACAAGCAGAAACGTTAAGTTGATTAGGTGATTTTTACATTTTTGTCGTTTTTAATTTTGCACTGATAGTGTAATTCACATATTTTACTGACTTTGAGGTTTTTCTCAAACCATGAGGGCATGACTATGGTCCTTTTCATTACACTTGAAGCCCCGCCCCCTTTCATGTGAATAAAAGCTTTGTTTGAAAAGCTCCATCTATTCATTTCACATTCAAGAACAAAATATGTACAAACTATGTTGTGCCAAGAAAATCCCTAAAACACAACTTGAGAGGCTTCGTCCATGCCGTGTCTGAGTCAGCAGGCACACGTTATACATGTACGTGTACATGCCAATAGAAGTTTCTGGTTTTACACTTTTGGCCTTTCATCAAGCTTTCTGCAATGTATGTACATGTATATCCTTCACTGCAGGAAGCCAGCAATATCATAAACTTGTCAAAACAAGATTTCAGGATCCAAGCCAAGCGTCATTTGATGAATGTTTTTTTTTGTTCTTTTTAGACAGACTTCCTTGTTCACTTTCAGTGAATCCACTCCAGAACCAAATATTGACTGAGCAATTGTTTTATATGATATTACATTACATGTACAAGAATATGTATGACTCAAGAATTATCAAGTTACCTTGCTTTGTCACGAAGTGCCCAGTGCAAACGTGACAAGTTTTTTCGATCAGTTGTTCTGCATAACAGTAGGTACATGTATGGGCTAGTCAGTTTCAGTATTTGTTCCATGGGTCCCACTGATGATCTCCACCAAGGTTAATAAAAATCCTGTTTACATCTTAGGAAATATAAAGATTCATTTATGGAGGAACTTACTTTTGTTAAGGTGTTTAGAAAATAGAAGTATTTTGAATTACTACAAAGCTTCTAGTAATTTGTCAAGGCTTCCCATTAAAGGCAATGTACATGATTGGTCATTGTTGCAATTATAGAAGACAGTTTTCCAACGATGGCCGGCCAGCAATCGTTGGAAAATTATATAAATTTCCACTTTTCATGACAACGACAGCACACCTGGTGCCATCATTTCACAGGATGATTGAGACTACTATTAACTAACAGTCTAGTAAGGTATTTTGTAATAAATCAGTAAAAATAAATTTGGAGGATTAACAATCGTGAACATTACCTTTAAAGGATGAAATTTATGCAGTCAAATTGCATACCATAGACAAATCCGCCGGAGTTTTAGGGGCAGGATTAACTCGGCCATGAGGGGGGGGGGGGGGGGGGGGGGGGGGGGGGGCATCCACACATAAACATCAAGCTATACTTTATATGATTACAAGCATAGATTGTAATCAGTCACCCAAAGTTGGGGTATACAAAAGGATGGTAATTAGTGGAAGCCCTGAAGTAATTGCTGCCAGTGTCAGACCAGTACAGGCAGTATTCATACTTTGTGCAATTCAGCATAATGCATGATATAGGCCTAAGAAACATGTGAAAGTTTGAGTCACAAGCAAATAGTAAAGAAGCGTTTGTATTCATGTGCTGATTGTGATTGTTGAAGTCGCAATAAGCCACAGCATTTTTGGGAGGTCTACAAATACAATTTTCTGCAAGGTGACAGCATTTCAGATGGAAATATGTCTCATCTTTATTAAACAGTAAGCTTTCAGATTTTATGTTTAACTACTACCAAAGCTCTCTGGAAAAGTATATCATACAATGTACCTTTGACCCTAACCCCCCTAGTATATTTTACTAGGAACCCTAACCATCCTTGCAAATAAGCTAGTTCGGTATCTCAAAGGGTCAAAGGTTATTTGGGATAAAATTGCTAATGTAATGTCACGCGATACTATGCGAACGCCCATTCTGATTGAATTTTACATGTGCGCGTTGTGCGACCACCTTTTGCGTTCACACGCGCGTATTAGGCTCACTTCGGGATAAAATGTGTTGAACGGCCGGCCGTGTGTAGTGTGAAACGATCGCACAATACACGGGTCGAAATTGGTGGAGGGGTGTGGGGGAAGGGCTGTATGCCCCTCTTCATATGCCCAGTTCTTACATTCATCAGCATGCACAATGTGAATGTGGGCATTTAACACACTCCTTTAACCCTAATCCCCTAGGGTGCATGCAAAAACATTAGGGCTGTTCATTTTTGAATAATTTAGTATTTGATTATTCGAGACTGGGCTTGACCGAACATTCGAATATTCAATATGCGCTGATCAAGTCTTTCAGGCGTCTGCTGCAACTGCTTGCAGCGGCGGTAAAAAGTTGCACGCAAAGCATGCTGGTGTTTTACATGCGGCGATCGATATTATAGACCACCCGATAGACATTTTTGGCATTATCAAGATCATTACGAGTATGTATAACCGCTATAACATTCCGATAAAAAGAAACCAAACTCCAATCTGAGTTTTGCAATAATTATTTTAGAAGTGTCAGGGGTTTTATGCTTGGGAACATTAACTTCTGTCCACAAAAAATGCATAATTTGACACTGCTAAGCACCGTAACTTTTCTATTAACCCTCCTGTTCTCAAGGCCAAAATGGAGCCAGCTACCCTATGTATCAAAACTTATCAAAACACACACAAACTGTTGGAGTTTAGAGTTTTTGATAGGCTGTGATAGTTATAAGTATAGGAGGGTTAATTAAAATAACATCAGAGTCGTATCTGTACGTACATATATATTTTTTTTCGAATACTCAAACCGGCTAAAAGCTATTAGAATATTTGGTTGATGATCAAATTTTCGAATATTCTGTGTATTCGGGACAGCCCTTAAAAACATTCAAATTGGAGGATTTGTGACTGTTGGTTTTAATACCATAAAAACACTCATCTAAAATCGTAGATTGAGTGGCCAAATATTGCCAGTTGAGAAAGTGAAAGTTGCATGTCAAACGTGCCAAATTGACCTGCTTGTGTTTTTAATTGATAACTCTTATTTTAAAACAAAACCCAAACTGAAACTATATCGGGGCAAGATTTGTGTTTTTGACATTTCCTGTGCTCAAATGCTGCCCTGAATATCAAGGGACGTGTTGAATTTTCTGATAATTTGTAGAATTGAAACTTTCTTGTTGTGAAGGAACATAATACAAAAAATAGTCTTTCCTGTGCAGATTGATGCCCAGATTAAGGGTTGCGGTTTTTCTTTTGTTTTTGTTTTGGCTTCCTTCCAAGAATTTGTTTACTTATTTTATTGTTTGTTTCCTTTTGGCCTCAACATTATTTGTTCATCAGTGTGATAATTGGTTTTTCCCATTTGTAACCATGTTTTAACTTGTTCAGCTTAATCAGACTGTAACTTCAAAATAGTCAACCAAAGTAGATATTGGATGTTAAACTTAATTCTCAAAATGAAATCAGTGCAGTTAACACTATGAACATAAAGAAACACATTGCTACTTGTCTCTAAATCCATTGTTATTAGTTGACAGTGTAAATTATCCGATTCATTTTATTGTCCATGTTAATAAAATTTGGTCTCCTGGCAATGCATAAAAGTCATACAATTAAAACTTTTTAAACAGTACAGTGCACACTCTATCCCAATTAAAAAGAATACAATACTTTGTACAGTTCATTGCAATTAAAAGTTAACATTGTGATGAATGGGAATGTGAAATTTTGTGAAAAGAATTCCCATTCACATTCCCGTTCACATTTCACATTTCTCACACAACTTTTACCCCTGTGAATTCAAGTGGAAAATTATTTTCCCACTTGGGTCAAAAGGCGTGAAAATGTTTTACCACTTGTGTGAAAAGGCAAGGAAATTTTTTCTCACTTGTGTGAAAAGTTGTGAAAATTTGTCCCACTTTTGTGAAAAGGTGTGAAAATGTTTTCCCACTTTGTAAAAAGGCGTGAAAATGTCTTCCCACTTTAAGAACAAATGTTCACATTTTGTGAAATGAAAATGAATTCCCTGGGAAGAGAAAAAATATTCAGAGAAATTCCCATTTTCAGGTTAACTCTCAATTGCAATGTACTGTACATGCAAGCTCAAAATCTTTACACTGGATGCAGAGTTAGTGCACCTAACCGTCTGTGGCCCATCTGTGAGAAAACTCTGAATTGCCAACGCAAGTTTTGGTGTGACATTCATATTTAATAACTTATTGATTAATCCCTTGAGTACATTTTTTTACGGGAGACGTTGCAGTGTCGCGGCGGCTCTGGCAGCCAAGCGAAACGGCCACAATGTGTTTGTGCAGTCAAGCGTAACATACACAATAATCCAACAATGGATTGAAACTGCACAAACAGCGGCAAATGGCGTCATCCGGCCTGGTGGCACTGTTTGTTTTTTTGCGCCATATGGCGTCTTCCGTACGCAAAGGGTTAAAATATGAGGAACGATAGTGTTAAGAGCGCTTGAAAAATCAATACAAATGGATCTAACAAATGACTTGGGTACATCTAAATGAGTGTATATTTTCTGAGGCTATTCTTTTGATTGTGATGGGTCAAAGTGGCCAACTTCACGCTTTAAAAATGTTAAACATTTTTCCAAACATTTTGTGACATTGGAGGTCAACGCAGCTCGGCAGTAATCATTAAATTCAGTAGGATTTTGTTACTTTTAACACAGATTATAATAGAGGATTTCCAGCATTTGGGAATAATTCCATCGTTCAGCATTAAATTGGTCAATTTGAGTGAAAATAGTGGCAAGTTGTCGGTTGCACAGATTTAAAACCTTATTTGAAATACCATTCATGCCGGAGGCTTTACTGTCCTTGCAAAGACTCGACTAACCTCATGGGCATTCACAACAAAACAGTCATCAGTCTATTACCTTTTAGGCTATCCTAAAAGTCTCAATTTACAGAAGTTGTAGGAATTATTGTAACTGTGTTAAAGAGGCTACCCCCACCTCAGCAATTACCCATTTCGGTATCTCAAAGGTCAAAGGTTATTCGCCTAATATTCGGGATAACATTGCTGACGTAATGTCATGCCATGTTACGCAAACGCCCATTCTGATTGAATTTAACACATGTGCGTAGGTCACGCGGGTCATTCGGGATAAAATGTCATTGTGCACATGCACAGTTGAAATACTGAACTGGCTTATTAAACTGAGATTGTACAATTCTTATTTCAATCTCTTATTCTATATATTCACCCACCGCTCCCCCTCCCTCTCCCCATCAGTCACCAGGGTACGGTCCCAAGGCCACATCAAGGTCACCTTCAACGTCATCACCCGCGACATGAAGAAACTTGGCTACGATGTGACGCCCTCCTCCATCAAGATCCCTGGGGCCGAGACTGCTGCCGCGCTAGCCGCGACGTCTGCACCAGCATCAGGGGCAGCCGCCGCTGCACAGCAGACGGCCGGGGCAGAAGGAACCAGCGAGACAGTCACGTGAATGGTTTCTGCTTATCGAAGGCAAGAGTATGCTAAAGCATGATAAAATGGTCGTTGCTGAGCTGGATACCAGCTTATAATCAGTAATGTGTGCAAGTTGACCTGAAAATCCAAAGAGATTCGGTGAGAGTACAGTACTTTGTGCACACAAAGTGTGCGGCATCCTAAATATTTTGTTTTCAGACTGAACTGAGCTGGGAAACTACAATAATATGGCAGTGGGAAGGAAAAAGAGGCTCTTTATCAGAGCTGTAGTCAAGTCCCTGCTACAAGTCCTTTCACAAGTCCTTTTGCAAGTCCAGTCTGAAGTCCCTTCATAAAGCTGGTCACAAGTAACTGGATGAACAATGACAAAGGATGCCTCTGTCAAAGCTCATTTAAATAGCTTGTGATTGAGATTAGGACTGGAGGGTCTGTGATGGACTTGCAGGGACTTGTGATGGACTCGACTACATCCCTGGGCTTTATATATACTCATCCTGCTGGCAGGTCTATCCGTGTACTAGGTTTGCCTGAGTTATGGGTCATTGCATAAATTTGAGGTCCAAAAGAGTGACATTGTTGGTATCCCTGTTACATAGTGACATGTATAAGATTTTGCAGTTCCGGACAAATTTTTTAATGCCTTCTATCTTTTAGAGTGATTGTGTAAAGCAAGGTACCTGTCAAACAAGTAACAAATAGTGTGGAGTCAATATTAATGATACTTGATGGAAATTACACAGGGACACCAAAAAAAAAGTCGCGCTTTTAATTGCACCCCAAATTTATGGAATGACCCTTATGTGATTGTTCACATTTAACATTCATCAGGGAAGAAAGAAATCTCGGTATTGTACGCTCACACATGTTTCCATTTGTTTGAATTTTTGAATTCCCAAGTAATGGGAAGTTAAATGTTTAAACACAAGAAACCCTCAGCAAAGTGCATTACGATGTACATATGATGTATATATCCACACATGTATAATTTGATGCCATCCAGTCATTTTCAGATTTACTGCCTCTGTATGTGTGGTTCAGTTTTGTATGCTGCACTTTTAGATACAAGTTTTGCGAAAAGAACGGCCTCGGTTATTTCTGTATTTAAAGGCCAGGCAAGGCCATTTTGATTAAAAACTCTTAGACAATCGACTATATTTTACCCACTTCAGCGAACAGTGGACATGTAGAATCCGTGACAACTTTAGATCCAGTCTAGTGGGGACCCTGGAAATGTCATTTAATTTACATGTAGGTCTATTTCAGTTTTAGTTGTTTTTTTATATTGTCCAATAATAACCATTCCTGGCAACTATATTGGATTTTTTTCCCGAAGCTTATGTGACATGTTTTTGTATAGTTTGAAATGTTTGGTTTCAAAACAAAACCTTTGAGGTGGTGTCATCTTTATTGAGTTTTCTGTTTCCTTGTTATTTTTGTTTCATGTTTTTCCACTTCAGTCTGGATAGCCTTGTTACCAGACCTGACAAATCTGACTATTCTATACGACCTGGGGCCAATTTCAAAGAGCTGCTTAAGCACCAAAAAACTTGCTTAATAAAAGCAGGTAACCAGCCAAAACTCCATGTGAGGTATATTGCTTGTGACCGGTATTTAGATGTTGTTTGCTTAGCATGACAACCACATAGAGCTTTGGATGGTAACCTTTATATTACTAAGTAAGGTTTTTGTGCTTAAGCAATTTTTGTGCTTAAGCAATTTTTGTGCTTAAGCAGCTCTATGAAATTGTCCCCTGAACTAAGTTTTTATAAAGAGTTGCAGGAAATCTTCAGGTCTGGGAACCAGACTACTGTCTGGTTGGCTCTCCAGCTGACTGGCGCCCCGCCATATCCGAACCCATTTTTTCGGCTGGAAGGGCGGCTGGAAGGGTGGCTGGACGGGCGGCTGGACGGGCGGCTGGACGGAAGGCCGGCTGGAAGGCCGGCTGGAAGGCCGGCTGTAAGGCCGGCTGGAAGGCCAGCTGGAAGGCCGGCTGGCTTGGATCCGGCTGGCTTGGATCCGGCTGGCTTGGATCCGGCTGGCTTGGATCCGGCTGGCTTGGATCCGGCTGGCTTGGATCCGGCTGGCTTGGATCCGGCTGGCTTGGATCCGTCAAACCAGCTTTAAAGTCCGTCAGACCACCCTACATCAGCCCCACCTAACCATATCTCATCCTCGCCCTACCCGACCTCAGTCCTGCTCAAATCACCGCCCTCCAATTTCTTGGTTTTTACACGTACAGGCCAATTGCCTGGCTAATTTATACCTTTTGCATTTAAAGGAACCATCAGAAACCAGATCGATTTGTTTCATCTGAAAGCTGTAGTGCTATTATAAAGATGGTAGCATAAACCAATTCCGTCTGAAATGTGGCAGTTTCGACAATTTTTTCCGAAGACCTTAAACACTGCTGTGACTTATTGCGATTTCAACAATCGAATAAGCTCGTACGAACGTGCACAAAAGCACTCGTGACTCTCTTGACGAATTCAGCAAAACATTTCATGGGCTCGTACACGATAAAGATAAATGTATCCGTTCTTGGTTGCTTTTGCGCATTTAATGCACACAAAGATATGCCCAAATTGTGGCCGTGGGGTTGCAAATATTTTCGACATTTGTAAATTAATTATTGCATACCAAAACGTGGGTAGTTTTCGTCGATATCTCAAAAGTGGATAATTTTTTTTAGAAAAATATAAATTGATACAATCGGTGTGAGACTCTAAACTCCCACGGAGAGTACCCAATGTCAATTTATACTGTAAAATAAAACAATATTAAGAATCACATGTCTCAAATGCGTTTTTTTTTTTCGGAAAGAAACAAAACTTAACGAGTTGCAGGCAACGGAGGTTGAGATTGCCATCCATGAATGCATGCTTGAAAGAAAGTAATTGTGCCGCGAAGTGAATGGCAGTGTTTACGGCATGCAGGTATAATAAACAGGCCTACGTGAGAAACAACACTACTGAGAAATTATTGCAAAAAATTACGAGACTACATTTGTAATGAAAATCAACTAATTCTCATTTTCAGTCGGCTTTTCGATGCCACCTTTACAACCATGCTGTGCTCTCGTGATGAGCCCCCCCCCCCCCCCCCCCTCCCAACGCCGCGGGTACTAAATAAACAAATAACAATCAGTTGGGCCTGATCCCCTATACGCCAAAAATTGATCACCCCACAGGCGAATGTTATTTTGAGGATTTTACTTCTCATTGAAATAATATACTTTTGTTGCTTTTGTTGGGATGCGTTCCACCAACGCGAACGTTGCGCAACGTTTGCGCACATCCAATGGGAAAATGTTCGCATAAAGTTGGTAAACGTTGGCAACATTTGTGAGTGCGTTTTGGCGGTCATAACCGAAAACTGGTTCTGTTCAGGAGCGGATGCAGGATTTTCCAAACGGAGGGGCTACGCCGAAGGCGTAATTCCTTTGCCCCTTGCTAAAGGGGTCTAGGTACATTTTTAATCTCTCCCCCAGTCTCTAGCTCTCCCTCTCTATGTCTTGTTTTTTTTTTTTTCTTGGTTTATGGTTGTTTGTGATGACCACCAAAACGCCCCCCCCCCCCCCGACTGCCCACTCGTGTGTGTCGCGATAGCGTGCAGTACGTGCAGTTTGACCACGGCTCCCAGAATGCCACACAAGGTATGATGTCTTTTACGGCTGTGGATTGTTTGACGAATTACACTGTGAATGGCCTGGATGTGATTTCTCTACAAAAATGGAAAGGTGATTTTGGTGGATGTGATATTGGAGCTAGAATGTGATTTTGGCAGGGATTATCCAAAATCACATCCGAGCCAGAAATCACATCCAGGATTAAGTCATTAAAGTCCAAGATCACATCCTGTGTTAGCACCTTGCCAAAATCACATCCACTGTCTGGCCACTTAACTAAAATCACATCCAGTGTCTGGGCCCTAGCTAAAATCACATCGTGTTTTCACACCTCTTCAAAATCACATCCAGGATTAAGTCATAAACCCCAATATCACATCCTGGTTGCCCACTAGTCAAAGATCACATCTGTCAAAGGGGATTGACAGCTCTATCATTCAATATCACATCCTTGTGGTCAGGCGCACAGCCATAAAGCCAAGATAATAATCCCTGACTATAACAGCTATGTTTACCAATTAATTATGGGTCAACAGTGGCCAAGATAATTAGTTTGTCTGTAGCCAGACCATGCTTACCCTTATGATTACATGTACACAATGTACATGTTCTGTTGTGTGTACCAGTAGCTACATATGTAGGGCATATTATTATTAGTGTTGACACATAGAGGTAGAAAACGCCTGTTAAAACAATTTAATGATATTGATTTGATTGATACTCTCTGAAACTAGATCTTGGAAGATCGTTTTCCTGGGTCTTTTGAAGTCACGGTAATAGATTTTCCTCAAATGACCTTTTAGGGTACTTGTTCCATTTATAGAGTATAATGATGACATTTTGCTTTTTGGGTCTAAAATGAGCACCGATGAGTTAATTTTTATAAAACTCGACGTGAAATGTCGCAACAACCTACCCAATCACATATGGGAAGAAAAAGGAACTTCATGCAAAATTTCAAAGTTTATGGCCAAAAATGACCTTTTAGGGTACTGGTAGTGAGTACAATAATACAATTTTGGTTTTTGGCTCTAAAATGAGCACCGATGAGTCCACTGTTATGAAACTTGACGTGAGATGTCGCAACAACCTACCCAATCATATACTGGAAGAAAAAGGACCTTCATTGAAAATTTCAAATTTTATGGCCAAAAATGACCTTTTTGGTACTTGTTCCATTATATTGTTCCAAGTATAAAACTAAACTTAAAATTTTTAGGTTTTTGGCTCTAAAATGAGCAGCGATGCGTCCACTCTTATGAAACTTAACGCGAGATGTCGCAACAACCTACCCAATCACATAAGGGAAGAAAAAGGACCTTCATGCAAAATTTCAAATGTTATGGCCAAACATTACATTTTTAGGGTACCAGTACTTGTTTCAAATAATAAAGTATAATAATAAAATTTTAAAGTACAATCATGAAATTTTGGTTTTTGGCTCTAAAATGAGCACCGATGAGTTGATTTTTATAAAACTTGACGTGAGATGTCGCAACAACCTACCCAATCATATACTGGAAGAAAAAGGACCTTCATTGAAAATTTCAAATTTTATGGCCAAAAATGACCTTTTAGGGTACTTGTTCCATTTATAGAGTATAATGATGACATTTTGCTTTTTGGGTCTAAAATGAGCACCGATGAGTTAATTTTTATAAAACTCGACGTGAGATGTCGCAACAACCTACCCAATCACATATGGGAAGAAAAAGGAACTTCATGCAAAATTTCAAATTTTATGGCCAAAAATGACCTTTTAGGGTACTGGTAGTGAGTACAATCATGAAATTTTGGTTTTTGGCTCTAAAATGAGCACCGATGAGTTGATTTTTATAAAACTTGACGTGAGATGTCGCAACAACCTACCCAATCATATACTGGAAGAAAAAGGACCTTCATTGAAAATTTCAAATTTTATGGCCAAAAATGACCTTTTAGGGTACTTGTTCCATTTATAGAGTATAATGATGACATTTTGCTTTTTGGGTCTAAAATGAGCACCGATGAGTTAATTTTTATAAAACTCGACGTGAGATGTCGCAACAACCTACCCAATCACATATGGGAAGAAAAAGGAACTTCATGCAAAATTTCAAATTTTATGGCCAAAAATGACCTTTTAGGGTACTGGTAGTGAGTACAATCATGAAATTTTGGTTTTTGGCTCTAAAATGAGCACCGATGAGTTGATTTTTATAAAACTTGACGTGAGATGTCGCAACAACCTACCCAATCATATACTGGAAGAAAAAGGACCTTCATTGAAAATTTCAAATTTTATGGCCAAAAATGACCTTTTAGGGTACTTGTTCCATTTATAGAGTATAATGATGACATTTTGCTTTTTGGGTCTAAAATGAGCACCGATGAGTTAATTTTTATAAAACTCGACGTGAGATGTCGCAACAACCTACCCAATCACATATGGGAAGAAAAAGGAACTTCATGCAAAATTTCAAATTTTATGGCCAAAAATGACCTTTTAGGGTACTGGTAGTGAGTACAATAATACAATTTTGGTTTTTGGCTCTAAAATGAGCACCGATGAGTCCACTGTTATGAAACTTGACGTGAGATGTCGCAACAACCTACCCAATCATATACTGGAAGAAAAAGGACCTTCATTAAAAATTTCGAATGTTATGGCAAAAAATGACTTTTTAGGGTACCGGTACTTGTTCAATTATTAAAGTACAATCATGAAATTTTGGTTTTTGGCTCTAAAATGAGCACCGATGAGTTGATTTTTATAAAACTTGACGTGAGATGTCGCAACAACCTACCCAATCATATACTGGAAGAAAAAGGACCTTCATTGAAAATTTCAAATTTTATGGCCAAAAATGACCTTTTAGGGTACTTGTTCCATTTATAGAGTATAATGATGACATTTTGCTTTTTGGGTCTAAAATGAGCACCGATGAGTTAATTTTTATAAAACTCGACGTGAGATGTCGCAACAACCTACCCAATCACATATGGGAAGAAAAAGGAACTTCATGCAAAATTTCAAATTTTATGGCCAAAAATGACCTTTTAGGGTACTGGTAGTGAGTACAATCATGAAATTTTGGTTTTTGGCTCTAAAATGAGCACCGATGAGTTGATTTTTATAAAACTTGACGTGAGATGTCGCAACAACCTACCCAATCATATACTGGAAGAAAAAGGACCTTCATTGAAAATTTCAAATTTTATGGCCAAAAATGACCTTTTAGGGTACTTGTTCCATTTATAGAGTATAATGATGACATTTTGCTTTTTGGGTCTAAAATGAGCACCGATGAGTTAATTTTTATAAAACTCGACGTGAGATGTCGCAACAACCTACCCAATCACATATGGGAAGAAAAAGGAACTTCATGCAAAATTTCAAATTTTATGGCCAAAAATGACCTTTTAGGGTACTGGTAGTTAGTACAATAATACAATTTTGGTTTTTGGCTCTAAAATGAGCACCGATGAGTCCACTGTTATGAAACTTGACGTGAGATGTCGCAACAACCTACCCAATCATATACTGGAAGAAAAAGGACCTTCATTAAAAATTTCGAATGTTATGGCAAAAAATGACTTTTTAGGGTACCGGTACTTGTTCAATTATTATAAAAGTACAATCATGAAATTTTGGTTTTTGGCTCTAAAATGAGCACCGATGAGTTGATTTTTATAAAACTTGACGTGAGATGTCGCAACAACCTACCCAATCATATACTGGAAGAAAAAGGACCTTCATTGAAAATTTCAAATTTTATGGCCAAAAATGACCTTTTAGGGTACTTGTTCCATTTAGAGTATAATGATGACATTTTGCTTTTTGGGTCTAAAATGAGCACCGATGAGTTGATTTTTATAAAACTCGACGTGAGATGTCGCAACAACCTACCCAATCACATATGGGAAGAAAAAGGAACTTCATGCAAAATTTCAAATTTTATGGCCAAAAATGACCTTTTAGGGTACTGGTAGTGAGTACAATAATACAATTTTGGTTTTTGGCTCTAAAATGAGCACCGATGAGTTGATTTTTATAAAACTTGACGTGAGATGTCGCAACAACCTACCCAATCATATACTGGAAGAAAAAGGACCTTCATTGAAAATTTCAAATTTTATGGCCAAAAATGACCTTTTAGGGTACTTGTTCCATTTATAGAGTATAATGATGACATTTTGCTTTTTGGGTCTAAAATGAGCACCGATGAGTTAATTTTTATAAAACTCGACGTGAGATGTCGCAACAACCTACCCAATCACATATGGGAAGAAAAAGGAACTTCATGCAAAATTTCAAATTTTATGGCCAAAAATGACCTTTTAGGGTACTGGTAGTGAGTACAATAATACAATTTTGGTTTTTGGCTCTAAAATGAGCACCGATGAGTCCACTGTTATGAAACTTGACGTGAGATGTCGCAACAACCTACCCAATCATATACTGGAAGAAAAAGGACCTTCATTAAAAATTTCGAATGTTATGGCAAAAAATGACTTTTTAGGGTACCGGTACTTGTTCAATTATTAAAGTACAATCATGAAATTTTGGTTTTTGGCTCTAAAATGAGCACCGATGAGTTGATTTTTATAAAACTTGACGTGAGATGTCGCAACAACCTACCCAATCATATACTGGAAGAAAAAGGACCTTCATTAAAAATTTCGAATGTTATGGCAAAAAATGACTTTTTAGGGTACCGGTACTTGTTCAATTATTAAAGTACAATCATGAAATTTTGGTTTTTGGCTCTAAAATGAGCACCGATGAGTTGATTTTTATAAAACTTGACGTGAGATGTCGCAACAACCTACCCAATCATATACTGGAAGAAAAAGGACCTTCATTGAAAATTTCAAATTTTATGGCCAAAAATGACCTTTTAGGGTACTGGTAGTGAGTACAATAATACAATTTTGGTTTTTGGCTCTAAAATGAGCACCGATGAGTTGATTTTTATAAAACTTGACGTGAGATGTCGCAACAACCTACCCAATCATATACTGGAAGAAAAAGGACCTTCATTGAAAATTTCAAATTTTATGGCCAAAAATGACCTTTTTGGTACTTGTTCCATTATATTGTTCCAAGTATAAAACTAAACTTAAAATTTTTAGGTTTTTGGCTCTAAAATGAGCAGCGATGCGTCCACTCTTATGAAACTTAACGTGAGATGTCGCAACAACCTACCCAATCACATAAGGGAAGAAAAAGGACCTTCATGCAAAATTTCAAATGTTATGGCCAAACATTACATTTTTAGGGTACCGGTACTTGTTTCAAATAATAAAGTATAATAATTAAATTTTAGCTTTTTGGCTCTAAAATGAGCACCGATGGGTCGACTGTTATGAAACTTGACGTGAGATGACAAAATCCTACCCAATCACATATGGGAAGAAACATGCTTCAAGCATTGTTTTCAATACTAAAAATAAGGGCATTGCAGTGTAGTGTACTGTAAAAGTGAGCAGGCATTTCAGCATACATGTACAGTACATGATGCACACCTATGGGCATGCATACATGTACATGCAGGTTTTATGGCTCTCCTGATCTGCATAACAAACACTGACACAACTGATAAGAGGAATTAAGTAGTGGGGTGTGAATGGGCAATTCCTGGAAACTGGCTGAGGAAGATGCCAGCATGCACCTACACATCACACATGTAGTATACAAACTGTGTGTAGGTGGCCCTGTGTGCATGTAAACAGAACAATGTACATGTACTTCTGGTACTCCATTTGTTCAAATCAGCCAAGTACATGTATCTTGAGCCATCACAGCCTGCTCTATTCCTTCCGTCCTTCATGATGTAGTGCAACAAATTCTAAGAAAAAGTACATGTACATGCATAGGTTTTCATGTAATCTTTTGATAAAAAGGCTACTTGAATTGGACATATGCAAAGTACATGTGTATATATTATCAACCATGTTTTTAGAGTTTCTAAATTCTAGACCACTTGGATATATCTAACAATTAAAGGGACACGTAAATTGCCTTCAAATGTCATGAAATGTTGCTGTTTGGAAATGTTCCTTATCTTTTATAAGAGTTGTTCATGCAAAAAAACATGTATAATGTGTTGTAAATATAGTGAGTGGTGATTACAAAACAAAAAATTGGTCGCTGACCCCTGACATCTGACCCGCGAAACATAGACTTATTTCCAGTAGTAAATACCACCGTCTAAATAATGCGCAAAATACGCTGTAAGAGTCTTTAGGCTGGCGCTGCAGCCAGTGGCCTTGTGAACCTATCAAATGATCGCCAGGTACAATTCTCTACCTCGCGACACATATCGCCAGTGCTGCGCGCCGTGCCACAGTACATCAAAATGGATCAACAGAACGTACTTCAACCGTCCGCCATTTTGTGGAGTCACAAATTATGGCGGACCGTACGTTATTTGTCACGAAATTAAACAAAAACCACGCAACTTGAAGGGATAGTTATGTGAATCTTTATATTCTACTTTTAAAAAAGCTTCCCAACCATATCCATTTCAGTTTTAAAGCCCAAATCGCAAAATCCAAAGCAATGTGTCCCTTTAAAACAGCACATAAGATGAAAAATAGAGAACATAACAATCCAAAATACACGTAGTCAAGGATAATATAAGCTGCGATCCAAATAATAATGTCAAATAAAGTAAACATCATGACATACATTGTGGCCCAACAAAATGAATCACAAGTCGGCAGAGTTCGGGCCCTTACTTGCATGAGTACAATGGAAACTAATAGGAACTGTTCGGATTTTTAACCACTTAATGTTCATATGGATTGTAAAATCTTAAAATAAATCAAGTCATATAAAAACTGTTGTTCAGCCAATTGTACACATCTTTCCATAATTTCTAATGCACCCAAAAAATATAAGTCATAAAATGTTTTTAAGTAAGTTCATTTCGTAGGATCTGGTTGTCAACTCAACATGGATGTGTTCTGAAAGGGATATAACTCATGTACATTATTTAAAAGAGTTGATGAAAAAAAACTGCATGTGGCACATGTCCTATTGTGTATAACAATTTGTGTCCCTTAACATTCGCATTTTTGAAAATCCATTTTTTTTAAGCTGGCAGAACCACAATTAACTATAAACATTAGCTTATCATAGCATCTGTTGAATATCATGTGACATTCTTCATGCAAATCTGGGACAAACAAACTTGTACAGACTTCAAAAGCACATAGCCATTGACTAAGAGAAATATGTCACCATAAACTCATTTTTTATAGAATCAACAGTGTAGCCAATTGTATCTTTTATACATATGTACCATGTCTACACACTCAAAGCTTTTGCATGGAGCATTTACATGTATGGGGAGACTTTTAAAAATCCATTGACTGTCACTGTGTGATGAATACATCCTTTGATTAGAAGGCCAACCTGACCAACCCTATTGACTGGTCTAATGCAGAGTCAGCAGCCTGGGAGATTAGGATTCTTATCAGCACTAATCCCATTAGGAGTATGATAAGCGATCCTGCCTGAATGAATCCACTTCATTTTTGTGCAACTTAATATCATGATATAAGCCGATATAAATATTAAAATCATTACATGTGTGAGATGTTGTTTTGTTTTCTTTTTCTAATGGTAAAAATCAATAAAGAAATGACAGAGAACGACCATTACGGTCTGCAATGAAAATAGTTCCAGCACTCATCCAGGGAGATGTGTTGGTCACAGGAGTTTGTTTATTTAAGTGATTATGGGGATTATCTTGGCTGGACATGGGAGGAGTGTGTTTTATAATTATACTCAAACCCACTGGGGTTGAAAAGGATATACCCTAGATTTTCTAATGGGCTGTTCTCCTAACTTGCTACTGCAGGCATACATCGTTTAAATTTTTTTCCAGTCATAAAGCAAATGAGAACAATAGTGAACTTTCTTCACCACTGCACGATACATCTCTATTTAAAGGATTGTCACATTAATTTCATGTGAGTAATGTTGCATCTACAAAAACAACCATACTGCTTCGTGTCTTGTGATGATGGTGCAGTTTTCCCAAAAGGGAAAATCCCCCGTTTTGTGGAAGACGGTTGTACACCTTTGAAGAACATTACAATTTAAAACTCTCATCGCCATGTTCATCATTGGAGTAATTTATGTACGATGTTGTGAAACAGGTTAAAATGTCATCTGGTCTAGCTCAGCTGACAACTAAAGCCTTTTCAAGAAGTAAATAATTTGTATGTATGTATGATAACCTACACAAGGATACTGTGGGAGCGCACTTGGTAGAATTAGATTATCAATGAAGCCCGCATCACATGCTACAAAGCGAATGTTTGATATATGGGTGAATTCAAATTTTATCAACCCTACACGTCAGCCAATCAGAGCCGAATTTAGATTTTTTGACAGAAGTGTGTCCATGGCAGTTGATTGTCCATACCCGTCGGTCGACTCTATTGCATTAATTAACATGGAGACCTGCAAGAAGCAATTGTCTGTGAAAGATTCTGACGTGAAAATTATGCCTAATTATTTGGTCTATCGGTACTTTTTTAATGTGAAATATGGATGCAAAATCGTTCAAATTGATTCCAGTGTGATTTAGCAGTATCATTATTATTGCGATGGCTTCATTTTGGTGTCATGACAAAGAAATTGCAACAAGTAGTGAAAAGTGTTCGGGAAATTGTAAAGTTGTTCAGTGTACATAAATACGGGGTCGCATTTTAACATACGAACAATTCAAATCAATGTATTCATTAGATGAAATAACTTGCAGTAATGAATTTTTAAAGATTTGAAAATGAAGCTAAACAACTCTAATCTTCAGGCATGACCATATATCATAATTCAAAAGGATTAACGGTTGAGCAATGTCAAATAATACATGAATGTCATGGATTGGCAACTGTCATTTTTCAAATGAAAATGAGTTATTTTCATACCAAGTTGAAGCGTTCTATTTGGAGTTTGTGCACAAACTGTCTTAATTGTCTATGTGACCGCTGGTACCCCAATGGAAATATGCCTTAAAAATTGCTTTATTAGGCTATCCCAGAAAGGATCAACTGTTTTGTTTTTAATTAACTGTACATGTACATGTGTACCCCTGTTATGTGTATCTATCTATTTGTGAATATTGATTTTCTGAAAAATAAATAAATAGCCTCCATATTGGGAACATAAGTCTTTTCAGGGACGACTCTTGTTTTACTTCTTAAACATAACAGCACTTGATGTCATTTTTTTCTGAATTTAATCTAAGCCCAACAGAAGTAGCTACTGACAATTTACATTCTAATTTAAGTTAACAAATTGTGGTTTTCCACGATTATATTGGTTTGATTCATTTGATTTGCTTTAATTTGGAAGCGTCCATATAATACATGTAAAAGGGTAAAATCCAAAAAGGTATTTCAGAAAATTTTGTTGAAAGAAACATTGTATTGTGCCATTGTGAACGAAACAATAAGTTGTGGGTTTATAGAAATGACACAATAATAAATCAAATAGAAATTGTCCGTCATGCATTGCAAAATTGTTATAAATATAGTTTTAATATATGTGTGGTTTCTTTGGCATATTACAACAATGCTAACTTCTTTTAATACAAACGTTGCTCAAAGCATATAAGGGGGTGTTGCAGGTTTCCATCATCAATTATGTTATTAGGTTGAGTGGTATGACAGGAATTACAGTATGGATGGGGAAATCAACCAATCAAACGGTAAAACTATAGCCTTAATTGTGAGACTGGTATTGGTTACGCCATTAAAGATACAATTGTAGGTTCATTCACGGAGGTTGTGTTTTCCTAGTTACTAATTTTCCATTGGATGGCTTCGTCTACAAACATGCGCTTGCAATGAACAATTTACTGTTGAAGAAAAGATATTACCATGACTTCAAAAGACACAGGAAAACGATCTTCCAAGATCTAGTTTCAGAGACCATCAATCAAATAAATATCATTAAATTGTTTTAACAGGCGTTTTCTACCTCTATTATGTGTCAACACTAATAATAATGCCCTACATGTAGCAACACATAACAGAACATGTACATGTAATCATAACAGTAAGCATGGTCTGGCTACAGACAAACTAATTATCTTGGCCACTGTTGACCCATAATTAATTGGTAAACATAGCTGTTATAGTCAGGGATTATTATCTTGGCTTTATGGCTGTGCGCCTGACCACAAGGATGTGATATTGAATGATAGAGCTGTCAATCCCCTTTGACAGATGTGATCTTTGACTAGTGGGCAACTAGGATGTGATATTGGGTTTTATGACTTAATCCTGGATGTGATTTTGAAGAGGTGCGAAAACACGATGTGATTTTGGCTAGGGCCCAGACACTGGATGTGATTTTGGTTAAGTGGCCAGACAGTGGATGTGATTTTGGCAAGGTGCTAACACAGGATGTGATCTTGGAATTTAACGACTTAATCCTGGATGTGATTTCTGGCTCGGATGTGATTTTAGTGGTGTGGATGTGATATTGGCTAATCCCTACCAAAATCACATCCAGGCGAGTCACCTTTCCATTTTTGTAGAGAAATCACATCCAGGCCATTCACAGTGTAATAACTTTGTTTACACTATTGTTTTGTGTTTGTCCGGTGTTGGTTTTGCAGTAAACATGTACAGCAGAACTTCACTATAGCACACACTACCATTTGTTATAATGGCATTCTAATGTACAAAGAATTCTATCTCTTCGTATTCAAGGTATTTACAAAAATGACTTCTGAAATTAAGAGTCCATTAGGAATGTCTTAACAATGCTATTAACTGTGTGAGTTTATGCAGCATAAAAGCAGTAGCCTGGAAGAGCCTACACCAAGCCTGCATCCACTGATCTCTATGTAAAGTGGACAGCGAATTGGCTTTTCGAGTTGAGGCCACTGCCCGCCATGTTATCACTCCCAATACAACACTTGTCCCCAGGGTCTCGTTTCATCCTCCTATAATACATAGTGATCAGTGGTAAATTGGGAGTGGTAATATGGCGGGTGCTGGCTTCAGTTGCTTGTACAGCGCACAATGGCCAATGAGCTGTCCAGTAGAGATCAGTGCCTGCATCCTGTAGTTATCGTTACATTGCATGATACTACTGGAGGCTGGACAAAAGAACAAGAGGGCCCTTTTTTAACTTTGTACAGTAAACCTCTTCTTTAGTATGACACCCTTTGGACCAGCAGCCGATTTCACGAAACCGTGCGCAACTTACGCCATTGCGCAAGACTTGTGCTATAAAAATGTTGCGCAGCTGCGCTACATCCTTGCGATCCATTTCACGAAACACTGCGTAGCTGCGCAATGTTTTATTTATTTTATACATCGCGGACGAGGCTGAATGCCGCTTTTACGACGACTGTTTTAGTACAAGAATAAAAATACATGGAACAGTCGTAAAATTGAACTGTGGGGCGCCATTTTTAAACTTTTCACTTTTGAAACATTGCTCCCAAAAAAAAATTGATGGCAACTTTCGGAAATATCTCACAGGTAAACCTGCAGCGGATGATCATTTCATTACTCTCTGAAATAATCTAGTGAAATTAATCAATGATTTGAACAACTAACGGCTCTACTATGCTCACGCTCAGCTTGCTAAGTCATCATTTCGGTGTTTTGTGCCAACAACTTAAGCCACCTAAAACGAGTGCGTAAGTTACGCCATAATTTGTGGCGCAAGTCAGTGACTTACGCACTGCGTAACTTTCGTGAAATCAATTTTTTAAATATCACAGATGTTGCACAACTTACGCAATAAATTGTGGCGTAAAGTAGAGTTGCGCAATTGCGCAAGGTTTCGTAAAATCGGCTGCTGGAAGTCTAGTGCAAACAAATGGAGTATGCGCGTGTGTTGCTTCAGACGTTTTCCATAGAGCCTCGTGTATTTGGGGCCAGAAGTTGTATTTATGAAAAGGATGATGTGGCCAAACAACGCAGGAACAAACACCAGCACAGTGTATCAGCATTGATTCTTCTGAATGCTACAGTCAATGTCTCTCTTCGGTGGGTTACAATAGTGCGCCCAGATGTAATCATGAAGGCCTTCTCGTGCAACAGAATCAAGCATCTTATCCAGCATGATATTCAGCCCAGAGTCTGTGTACCATTTGGTCATGAATGTTCTATATATCAGTAGCGTCATTGCACTGAAATCGTACCTGTGTGTATGCATATGTCTATAAGGTGCTGCACTATTGGCAACAGCACCATACGGTGCGATACATTTGAGTTTGCTGGAGCAGGCAACCAGCGGCCCCCAGAATTTTGTATGCAGATCGGAACTGTTTACAACTAGCAGTGCATCCTGGGAAACGGCAGGCGCGTAAGGGAACTGCTTTGTAAAGTCATCAATGTTAAGATGAAAGAGACGGTATAGGAATGGATGTGTTGTCTCTAGCGTTGTGTTACTTTTGTCCATCTTGGCAATCAGACCTTGGTGGGGTGCAATGAATGGGAATAGGAGACGGAGGGGAGCACGGAAGCGGACGCGGGGATCAACGTAGAAGAAGGCACCATACTGATTCAACACGTCCTGAAATAGATGGAAAGGGATAAGTTGTTGAGAAGGTTTTACTCTGCTGCATGTTGGTGAATTATATTCAACTTCAGCACTGCATTCTGAAATGTGAGGGTGCTTAGGTGAATCAAACCTGTTTTCCATCTAATTGTTACAATCACTGACAGCAGACAAGATGTTAAGTTGCACATTGTCGAATTTGTGACATTATTTGACAAAAAACAAAGTAAAATTACATTTTCTTCTGATACTTCACTTTGATAGATTTCAATTATGCAGAGCTGTTTATTAATAATTGTGGTCTTAACTGCTGGCTATTGACCAAATCTGTGGTATTCAAGGTGGGTAGGGACAACGTACATATGCATTATGAACTCGTCACAATAACACATTTCCATATGATTATCTTGCTATCTGACAATTTGACCCTTCTTTTCACATTTTGTGGACCTAATTCTACCAGAATGCTTATACCAGGTCGAGTTCGGCACACAGGGAGGGAGAGCTATAGCAACAACAGATTTGGAGTGCATATAGCTTCCGAAATATGCTAGGGAGGGAGGGAAGAAATCAACTTTTTAAATATTAACGTCAACAGTCTTCAATAAATTCTACAAAGTTTCTTAAATCGGGTTCTCCAAATTTTTCAATTCCAAAATATATTTTAAGACGGCAAAAAATGTTTGGTATAGACCCCCACCTTGCTAATGTATTAACACACTTAAACTAGTGCCGAGTCTTGAAAAAACAACGGGCGCACACCGCATTAAACCATTCATCATCTGACTTTGCTTTTGCCCCTACCCAATTTCCCACCCTTTGATTTTGTCCACAGCTGGTAATTGACTGACAATGCCACAAAATGTCACTACATTGACATTGCCATTTCCAAATTTTAAGAATTCAACAGTGGATAAGATGAATACACATTTTGCAACCAACAATAAAAATAAACAAGAAAAATGGTAACAATTCTTACCAATAATGCAAATACTCTCCATGCTTTGTTTTCTGTCTTACGAACGTGCTTTGGATACTTCTCAAAGTCAACGCGTCGAACTTCGACGTGACACATCTGCTGCATCTGTCAATTAACAAACAGCAAAAGAACACAACTTACTAAGGTGTAAGTGACAGTGACACCACAAAATAGGTTTTGGTTTGCCTTAATTGACTTATCAGTTATCACAGTAGAATTGTAATATTGTCAAATCACATTGTTATAATTTGATGCAAAAGGTGCGTAATCCGAGTCCAACAAAACTGACCGCACCATAAAGTCACATAGGGTTGTCTGAGAGGTGTGATTAACTTGCAAACAGCAATAGGTTAATTTAGCCAAATTTGACACATCTTCATTCCCTCAGTTGAGATTGCCCTGATTGTAGACAGCAGTTTCATGAAGTAACTTAACTATCTCCCCCTCTTTTGTTTGCTTTTGTTTTAGACATCTTCCAGTTTTTCATAAGGCCGATATAGATCAATAGCTCTAACAATGCTTTTCATTATATTTTTTTGAAATAAGGCAAAATAAAAATAAACATTTTTAATGTCACCACCCACTTCCTTTTTTAAAGCCACTCCACAAAAATGTGCAGAGGGAACAGAGGAAATGCCTCCCAGTTTTGATCTATTGCATGTTTTGATCTATTGCATGTTTTGATCTATTGCATGTTTTGATCTATTGCATGTTTTGAATCGATTTTGGTGACTCCAATGTCAGCAAGGGCCATCTTGAAAAAAATAGGAGTATCCATCTTGTAAAATATTGCTTGGCAGGATTTAGAATAGAAGTTTAAAAAGGCCTCCTCCATCCTTTTTTTTTTAAATGTCATGGTTCATAACTCTTTAGGGTATCCTGTTATGCCTCAACTGTAGCAATGGTCTCAGCTATACACTTGGGCCAGTCCCAACTATAGTTGGGATGGTCCCAACTATAGTTGGGATGGTCCCTTACTATAGTTGGGATGGTCCCTTACTATAGTTGGGATGGTCCCTTACTATAGTTGGGATGGTCCCTTACTATAGTTGGGATGGTCCCTTACTATAGTTGGGATGGTCCCTTACTATAGTTGGGATGGTCCCAACTATAGTTGGGATGGTCCCTTACTATAGTTGGGATGGTCCCTTACTATAGTTGGGATGGTCCCTTACTATAGTTGGGATGGTCCCTTACTATAGTTGGGATGGTCCCTTACTATAGTTGGGATGGTCCCTTACTATAGTTGGGATGGTCCCTTACTATAGTTGGGATGGTCCCTTACTATAGTTGGGATGGTCCCTTACTATAGTTGGGATGGTCCCTTACTATAGTTGGGATGGTCCCTTACTATAGTTGGGATGGTCCCTTACTATAGTTGGGATGGTCCCTTACTATAGTTGGGATGGTCCCTTACTATAGTTGGGATGGTCCCTTACTATAGTTGGGATGGTCCCTTACTATAGTTGGGATGGTCCCTTACTATAGTTGGGATGGTCCCTTACTATAGTTGGGATGGTCCTAACTGTAGTTGGGGTGGTCCCAACTATAGTTGGGATGGTCCTAACTGTAGTTGGGATGGTCCCTAATTAGTTGGGATGGTCCCAACTATAGTTGGGACCATTGCCATAGCTGGGGCATAACAAAACCAAGTTTACACTCACAGATTTGATGATTTTAGGGTGGATGCCCAAGTTGTAGACGATGATCTTCTTGAGAGGCATGTGGGCTTGCACTGAAGCAATCATACCCAGTCCATTGTAAGCTAGATGCTGGCTGAATCCTGTCACAATCACCATGTGATGATCCAACTCCTGCCAATCTGGCATGGCCTCGGACAGGTCAAAGGTCACATTGCTGAGAGTGTAGTTACCCGAGGTCGGATAGTTGTAGGTAACAACCCTGGAAGGGTCACGGGTGATCTGGTCAAAGCGGAGAATATGTCTCCTTTCCCAGGGAATATCATCCGACTGTCTGTCGTCATGTCCTGTATGTCAATATAAAATAGATTGCTTGACGAATATAAAAATCACCTTAATCTTCAAAGAAGTTTCACTCCACTGGCCTGGTTCTCATCAAAATCTTCAATTGGAAAATCTGATTCGTGGTGTTTTTTATGGGAAAAGGAAAACAAAATCACCTGGGGAGGAGGTGTCATCAAAGCACAAATGGGTTGGGTTCTACATGTTTCAGTGGAAATGATATTTGGATTGCATCTGGCTCAGCTATGAAAACTTTTATTTTCATAAAGATCTAGGGTCCACACACTTCCTTACATGCTATGTCTACAAAGAGTCTTTGTTCTTCAGGATTTGTATTTGCCTGTAGCTCTGGTCTGGTAATCATTAGTTGAGTTTTATTTTGTCAAAATAATTTTGAAAATGACTTTCCCTGAACATACCAAAGACAAAGAAGTAGAGGCCAATGACGAGAATAAGCAGCAGCAGAATCAGAAAGTGCTTGTTCTTCAATCTCATCTTGAAACCTCTGCAGTAAAAAGAAAAGATCAAGAGAATGCTTACTTAATTAAGCATTACATTTTTAAATACATTATCATGAAACTATCAGCCGATAGTACTATCATTTTAGTATCAATCGCTAGATCATGTCTCGGGGCTCGATATCCAACGGCTGTAGTGTTTGCTGATCGCTGTCAGTATTTCAGCAAACAGCCGTTGGATATCGAGCCCCGAGGCGCGCGTAGTGCCGCTGGCCGATAATCGATCGGAAAACATCGTTCATGTTCAAAAATCCGCTCCATTACTTTGTACACAGCTGGTTTGTGCATGCACCGAGTTGCACGAAAAAAAAAAAAATTTTCGGGTTTAACTTTATCATATTCTCATTTTGAGGGGATCAAAAGCTGCATGAATGACTGCTCTACAGTTCAAGGTGAGTGTTTAGTTGATTCAGGGAAACGGAAGATATCGGCAAGATCTTAAACGACCCTAACATACCCTATAGAATTCCTTCCAGCTCTAATGGCGAATCTTGAGCCTAGAGCTGGAATTTTCAAGCTAGGTCCAAGGTGGTCTGCAGTGGTCGTGTGGTTTTCTAAAAAATTATCTTAAGTCTCAACAAAAGCATCCGATTTCACCCTTACAACGGCCACCAAAATACTAGATATGCCACCTGAGGTACAAGTGGGAATTAAATGATAAATTTTTTATCAGTATGGTAAGTGAACCTTAGTACCTCCATCTTAACCATGGAACTTCACTTGTACCTCAGGTGGCATATCTAGTATTTTGGTGGCCGTTGTAAGGGTGAAATCGGATGTTTTTGTTGAGACTTAAGATAATTTTTCAGAAAAACCACACGACCACTGCAGACGACCTTGGACCCTACTATCGCCAGATCATGTCCAAATGTTTAAAAAGACGATAGGGTCCAAGTTACTCGGACTAGGCCTAAGTCAAGACTGGAGTAGGACTATCGTTAGGTCTCGTCGGTCCTGTAAAACTTAAAGAAGTGTAGGCCTAAATCCATGTTCTTCGACACTTCGTTCAGTAATCCTTGCTCTATGCCATTCAGACGATGAGGACCAGTTACATTGATCTAATTCACAATATTACTTGCCAGATTTTAAAAATTCAACCCAACATGCGTAAAAAAAAATGAAAAAAAACAAGAAAACCTACAAACAAATATGTAACAATAACCATTTACTCACCCACAGCACTGGCAATGACTGCCACTAAAACGTTCTGTTTACATTGACAGCACACCAGACGGTATCCATTTAATCAATTAAGAATTTGCATAAGAAAATTGGTATAGGAGTCTGGGTACCAAATTAATTGTTTAATTTATTTCACGTGAGGGCTCACTTCCTAACAACAAGCGTTAACCAGCGATCGATAGAGGGCAGTATATAAGCTTCGCGGTAGATTTGTATTTCATAGAGGGCGGTATATATAATAACCGACGCAAAATTATATTTCGCGAGAGGGCTCACTTCGCAAAAACCAATTAACTAACGACCAATAGAGGGCAGTAAGCGCGGTCAAAAAAATTTCAGAGGGCGGTACATAAGACCGGCTTCAAAACTTCATATCACGAGAGGGCTCACTTCCTAACAATCGTTTAACTAACGACCGATAGAGGGCAGTAAACGCCGTCGAAAAAACTATAGAGGGCGGTACATAATTTAAAAGGGACTCTCGGTCTTCCATAAAATGTCCGTGCACTTACCAGGTCTAATGAATTCGTGTCGAATGCATTTCCCAACATTCGCAAGCATGAGACCAATAATCTATCATTCTTTTACTCCATTCACCCCAACAGTCCTGAATCCTCCAATTTTAATATGATTTTCCACACACCTATTCTTCTTTTGGTCAAAACATGTGATGTATTCAGAATCTTTCACAATTTTGGCCAGTGTATGAAAAAATTGTTGGATTTGTTCAAGATTTTTCAATGGTAAAATTAAACCCAGTTATTTTTTCATCTGAAGAAAAAAATTAAAACTAAAGCAAGCTTTTTTTCTAAATTATATATTAACCCTAACAGTCCTGAATCCTCCAATTTCAATATGATTTTTCACACCACCTAGGCAGTTAGGGTTAATTTATTTTTGCTTGGAAAGAGAAAGCTTTCCTCTACTCTTCTAAAGGAAAAAAATATATTTACAGATTATTAAAGATGAAATTGTTCAGAAGTTTATTTGCTTTTCCCGTGTTTTAAAATGTTCAACAACATAAGTGAAATTTCAACAAAGTTGTTTATTATGAGAACCATTTTGGCTTTAAAACATGTTTCAGCAGTTATTAAAAAAAAAAAAAGATTAAAACAAAAGAATTTCCAAAAATTGCTGTTTATTTTTAAAGATGGGTACCTGTTATACACACAAAAATGTGATCAGACCCCCCCCCCCCCCAGACATTTTGTCGGCTGCCTTGCAAAAAAAATGCAAAATGACAGTCGGTGAGCACTTGGGTCTTTCTGCCAGGCAAACAACAGTTTGGTTTCAAACAAAAATTGAGTATTTGTAATGCAATTTTAAGTGTGGAGAAAATTATACAGAGTTGATGACCTAGGACCAGTATGTGCTGGTAAGCACATACAGTTTTGCTTAGTAAAAAACAGGTTACCAGCCAAAATGTTACATGTACATGAATTGCATGTGATTGGTTACCAGCTGATACCTGCAAGTCATTTTGCCAAACTAGTATTTGCTGCTTGGCATCTCAATGAAATTATGCCCAGTTTACTTACACTAAAAGAAAGTAATTGGGTTACCAAACAAAGTGTAACTGACTGTATTTCCATTGACTGGTCCTCATCAGTATTATGCCAAGTAGACACGTCGTTAGTGTTATTTTCTCCAAACGGAGAGTAGAGAAGTGTTCAAAAAAAAATTTTTTTATCTGAATTAGTTTGAATAACTGATATCAATATTTCAGGCTGTTGACTGTCTCTGAAAACCTGTCCATCTGCTGGGCTGTATCAGTCAGTGAGACATGTAGATAGTTGGCATAAAAATCCAAAAGATCTTTCTTTGCAGAGCACTGAACTGTGAATGTGAAATATACACATATGGTGGACTGATAATGCAGACTAGACCCTGGGTAATAAGACAGTTCGGTATCTCAAAAGGTCAAGGGTTTTTGGGATAAAATTTACGATGTAATGCCACGCCATGTTACGCGAACGCCTATTCTGATTGAATTGAACACGTGCGCATTGTGCGACTACCTTTTGCATTCACACGCGCGCGTTGGGTCAACCGGGTCATTCGGGATAAAAATGTCATTGTGCACATGCGCAGATGAAATACCGAACTGACTTATTGAAAACCCAAGTTTTATGTGTTCGAGTCCCTCTCTTTGGAACACTCTGAAGGTCTTTAAAATAACCCAAAAAATGTTGAAGTTGGGACTTGGTATTCTTTGGCACTAGAAGTGTAACAAGTTAGTGCAGCATTTAGTTCTAAAGACAGATTCCGTAGGCCTATTCCTTCAAAATCGTTATCTCATACAGCTGAGTAGTTATCTCGTAAGTTTGTTGCAACGGTAAACTTCACTTACTTCAATTGGGTTACTTCTGTGATAGGTTTGGGGTTTGGAATAGATCCTAAAATTGCACTTCACTATACCCTGCCACTTATCTTAAACATGTTTTTACAAAGCTAAAAGCACAGACTGGGCCCATTTGGCGACTTCCGTTCTCCTTTAGTTTTACCGGTGAAAGAAATATGTTAGGCCTGCCACGCCAACCCCCCCCCCCCCCGCAAAAAAAATCCTGGATACGCCCCTGCCCTCATGCATTTCACAAAGAACCATGATGGTGAATTCTTGAGTAAAATTATACGAAAATAGAAATGGTGTTAGGCCTATTCCATTTTTTTCTCCCAGTTAACAAAGGGCAGTATCTAGACAACTAAAACAGTTTTGGGGTTGGAAGTCTTGAAAAGAAATTTTTCTTGACATCTTTATTGATTTGGGATAAAATAATACTAACAATTTGGTGAAATTTCAAAGCCATGCTAAGTTAGCCCTAGCGTTAGGCCTACGGTTTCTTACTCTGTAATCCTTTAATTCAACCATAGCATGGCTGAAAAGCCTGGGGATCCGCCATACATAAGTCCAGATTCATAGCTACACATCTCAAGAAATGTTGAGAAAGATTGTTCGTCGGCAGCTGCAGCACACACAAAAATAAGTTGACAATCATCCCTGGCCGGCCACACTCCACTCCATAAATTTAACAACAAATCGCGCCATCACCGGTCATCCATTGTCCAGGATTGGACCTTGTCGGAAAATCCCATTTAGACCCCGGATATGGCCGCTTTTCTATCCTACCATAAACCATACATACGTGCACAATACACGCTCAATGTGGACCGGCAAAATGGCTGATTTTCTACATTAGCACATACCATATTACGTGCACAATGCGCATGTTCTGTGTGGACCCATGGAATGGCCGTTTTTCTACCTCAATGCACTATACGTGTACAATCAATACACGCGCTCAATGTGGACCGGCCAAATGACTGTTTTTCTACATTAGCGCATACCATATGTACGTGCACAATGCGCACGCTCAGTGTGGACCCGCGAAATGGCCATTTTTCTAGCTCGCTATTCACCATACGTGTGTGCACAGTCGGCTGTGTACAAAAACTGCTATATCCGGGGTCCAAACGGGATTTTCGTTACGGTGCACATAAATTTCAGAGCAAATAGCGCCCTCTCCGGTCATCCTTATGCAGTGTTTTGGGATCATGAGGAATCCGCGTTCTACTTGGTTTAGTGGTGCGAACCGCGTATGCCGTATTGGCTCTTTTTGCGGTCAATTTCCATGGAAATTGTGGGAATTTACCGGGAATCAACGGGAATTTCTCGAAACTTGAGGAAACTTTCGTCAGTGATAACAATTGTAATTCCGTACCTCGAGTGGCTTTTTATTAAAATAAATAGTTAATAATAAAAATATATGCACACAACCTGAAGAAATTGTACAATCTTTTCACACCCGGTACCCCCCCCCCCCCCCCCCCCCCGCACAAAAATTGTTTACATAACGTGTATATGTACATGTCACCGTGTACCTCGGGTACCGGGTGCACTAGGCATGGAATTCAAGAAGTCACACGCAGAAGTTTTTTATGAGGCGCGGCATCCGCGTTCTATACTGGTTATGTGACATGGATTGTACTGGCTTTTTTAGCGGTCAATTTCTAAGGAAATTCTGGGAATTTATCGGAAATCAACGGGAATTTCGGGAAATTTCAGGAAACTTTAGTTAGTGATAACAAATGCAATTCATTAAAAAATATGCACACGATTTCAAGAAACTGCATAATCTTTTTACACTCCCGCACAAAAAAGTGTACCTAACGGAAATAAATTATGAACACGTCACCGCGTGCCGCAGGTACCGGGTGCAGGCATGTAATTCAACAAATGAAACGCACATGTTTTAATATATTATTATGTATGTAAATGCAATGTAATAACACTTTTTTATATTTGTTTATCAAAATTTGGTTAAAATTTTACAAAATGAAAATTACCGAAAATTTCAAGAATTCCAGTCAGTCATAATATTTTCTGAATATATTTTTGTGCAAAATTTCTAAAAACAAATACGGGTAGGTACTAGACTGTTCCTTTTTTTTCCCAAGGAACATTGCAACTTGGTGGACCCGTGAAATGGCATTTTGCCATACCTGAGTGCACAGTCGGTGGTGTACAAAAACCACCATTATTCGGATGTTCGTTACTGTCAGGGATGACCGGTGGTGGCGCTATTTTTTATTAATTTATAAACGTGCGTAAAGTATAAACGAGGCATGCAGCGTCCAGGACGGGCAAAACCCAACCAAAGGTTCGAACTAGGCCTTGTAAGCCAAGGACTTTATGCGATATGCCCTGCCGATATAACCACAAGAGTAGCTGGAACAAATATATATCTAGCGCCCTCGTACGATGTGATCATTCCTGCCGTGGGGAAATGAGGCCCTCTATTGGTCTGCTGGAACTGCCAGCTGCATGGAGCAAGTTCGGTTTGGCGACTAGAGTGCCTAGACTTAACCATAGTCAATCTAGATGTCACTCGAACGCTGTGTGGTTTGACTAGCTAGTCCAACTGGATCAACCTAGCTCCGGACCATGGTTTCTCTAGTCACTCACGAGTTACGTCACGGTTTCAAGATGGAGGATAGGTAAACTTGGCAAGTTTTGCAAACGTTTACGGTAAATTGTTAGTTTTGTCCAATGATAATAACTCTTTGCAATAAAATAATGAATTATTTATTGCACTAAAGTTAAATAGAGAAAATAAAAGAACTACATAATAGAAAATATAAATGACGTACCAACATTTGCTTCGTTAACAATTAGCAGACGACATTCTTTACAGTTTGTTGTTGCTACACAAACTAGATTTGACGTAGTTGATCGACTAGATGCGTTCGAGTGGAAACAGACCACGCATGCGTGATATAAATTGCAAAATTGACAAAAGGGACTAGATCATCAGCAGCACCCGAATTGCTCATGGGAAACAAAATCGCGGCCGAAATGGCAACCAGACGATCGAGGGCACCCTATAAAGCTAAGGCGCATATAATGCGCTGTCGAAAGGGATAGACTGGACAAACTACTAAGTTTAACTTGAGTCAAGTCTAGGGCAACACTTGTCTTCATAAATTTGTATTGCGTTTTTATAGTAACTTTTTATTGATTTTTTCGTTCTGACTCATGTGATTTTGATTTATTAAAACCTGACCTATTCGCAGACTTGTTGAAGGTTGCAAAATGTAAGTTGCAAATCTGACCACGGCTACCAACCACCCCCCCCCCCCCCTCCTCCTTACCGTAAACAAACACAATTATTGTGAAATTGTGCGGAAAAAAATAAATTCAGCAGCTGAAAATAATATTAAAATAAAATTAAACCCTAAATAAGAATTTGAATATTCAGCTTCAAGTTAAACCACTACTCGATTTAAAACACAAATACGGTTTGAAATTCCAAGTGTTTCAAGTTGACAGCTAACTGACCTTTAAAATTTTGTTAAGTTAAAACCTTGGAGGCTAATTACTGGATGGGCCGACGAGTAAGAGCTTCTGGCACAGCAGAGTCAGATGATCTGAGGAGATAGAGAAGGAAAATTCATCGAAAACAGACTTAGCGCAATGCTAATAAATTAAATTATCTTTTTGAATGATCATGATGAGATTGACTTTCCCTTGAACCTGCCATGCCCACCCTCCCAAATGACTTACCCATGAATGGAAGCTGTTTTTTGCACCGGACAAACACGATGTAAACCCCAAGACCCACGCCCAGCAACACAAGGGCGTACAGATACTCCAGGGCGGGGTCAAAGATTAATGGTGCCACAATCATAAACACAGACACCAGAGCCGAAAAAACAGGAACCAGAAAGTTCACCTGAAATATGAGGTAGAAACGGAAAACTGACAATCGATCGGGTTGACTTATCTCATTTCTTTATTTCTTCTAGAGAAAATATAGTTCTCCAATACCCATCTAGTTTTAATGAACCTTACATGTCACGTATATGCTACGATGAACTACACTTGCCTTGAAGGGTCTTTGTGTATTGGGAATCCTACGTCGTAATACCAGGACAGCTATGAAAGCAGCAACGTGGAAGAACCAGGAGAGGAAGCCAGTAAACATGAGGATGGAAGTAAAGTCTCCTAGTAGGATCAAGATGATTGCTATCGCTCCCTGCATGCAGAGAATAAAAGTCAGGAGAACAGGAGATTCATATCAAAACATCCTGAAGAATCAGCTATATGTGCCCGCCACCTTAACAGGGGACTGGACTGTTAGGTTAGATTCGATCCACTGAGCAAGTCTTGTTGTGTAATATAAAACACTTAAAATGTTTCCTTTTCAACATAATAGACGATGGCTCAGTAAGAGGAACAAATTATTATGATACTGGATCTTTAAAGGGGAAACAATCAAAAATAATTGCTGCCAATCGTGAGATACAGATTTTTTTACCAACTACTTATGAACAGGTAATGGCTCTTACAATCGTAAAATGTTTTCAAAGTGAACAAAGAAAACTGGCAGGAGCGGGATTCGACCCTGCGACTTCCGGAATACCGTACCGGTGCTCTACCAACTGAGCTATCTTGCCGTATGTTGGCGGTCTCCCAAATTGTCAGTATCTTTGTTCGGGTGGGCGCTAGTCAGAAGTCAACAATCGTAAAAAAATTTACTTTTCAAAACGCGGCCAGAAACGTATGATGGTACAAAAAACCGACGCCCTTATCACAATAATAAAGCAAACGAACTAGAAACAAAGACAGTTGTGCATAGAAACAGATTATGCCAAAATAACCATGAATCACGTGGTTTTGAAATAAATACATGTATTGTCAAACCAACCTGAAGGACCACGGCCGGAAGTGGGGTCAACCACTTCACGCTCACCATAGACATGACCTTTAACATGTGACCTTCTCTTCCGGCTGCAAAGGCTATCCTGAAGGTGAGTATGAGGCACAAAAAGACAACAAGTAACTGGATGGGCCCAAGGAAATGAAGGCGGCAAAAAGTGCAACTGAGTTTTCTCTAAGGAAAAAGACTTATTTGTGCAAATATGTTTGAACACAGAAATGAGTTATCTTTACCTCTGAAATAGCAACATTTTCCGACAACACAATTTTGCTATTTTGACATCGATTCTGTATTCATAATTAATTTCCAGATAATGGGCACCATATTATCACGGCGATCGCAAGGTGGCATGCAGAACGGAAATTGTGCTTAATGCTCACGAGGTCCTACCTGGGGGAAGCAAGGACTCCCCCTAGAAGTTGGCCGAAAGTTGAGACGCAGACACCCAGAGGAATCAACCAAGCCATCGATCCCAAGGTTCGCTCGGCAAAAGTCTGGAACAAGAAGCAGAGAGGGCGCTATTATAATGTAAACCGTATTCAAACCAATGGCATGTTAAGAAAAGAGGGAATTGCATATCAAAGGAAGATTGGACTCACCTTGAGTGGGTGGATAAAACAAAGGCCACATGTAATCCCCCCACCCATTTAAAGACTTGCTTCCTCGGAATACGTTTTACATGAGTGATAAATTTACTTTTCCGGTGCCCTAATCCTGGCCTTACTTTCCGAGTGCAGATGAGGAGAGATACCTGTTTCAGCCACACCAGTAGAAGTAATTTCAAAATTTGTTTCGAGACATCTGAAATTCATTACGTTGTTTTTACATTTGTGGAATGTCGATTGGCACTGCGCATGCGTGGCGCGTCTTTGCATACTAGTCACATAGAGCACCGAAGTGATGACGTCAATGCAATGTTTGGAACCAGAATACTTTTGTTATGTGTTTGCATGACTGGCTGTTAACAAAGGAACAGTCGAGATTTACATTTGTTTGGAACCAGTTGTCATGCCAACTGACGTCAGACTTCGGTACTCTATTGGGTTCCAAAATGTTGACCAATGTATGATCATTCCGATCAAAGTGGCTCAGACACCCGTGAAAAGTGCATAATATTGTCACTTGAAAAGGAGATGTATAAAGTTATGTCAATCTTATATCAATTATAATCTTGTGGGGCTGAGGCATTTTTATTCTACTCATGAATAGAGATAAAAGGGATAATGTTGAATTGCTTGGGGCAACACCATACCTACCACAGCAACTGCACTAGAAGCAAGCATTTCATCTGGTGACAGCGTGGTGAAGTACGCAATGTTGGTTAGCAGGTAAATGACGGTCACGGCCGGAATGGAGATGGCAATAGCGAGAGGAATATTTCTGAAATTAGGCAAGGAGGCGATTATTTTCACTTAGTTCAACGTCAACGCATGAAGTGATGCTACATCAAGTGAAAAATTATATCGTTAACCTCGTCAATTCAAACATAAAATCTGATAGAATGACGGCGACCTTGACATCAAACTGGTTGTCGATGATTATACAATGACAATAACTACATTATCATCGATGACCGCCATAATGACTCTTGGTGACATCTCGCGGTGATCACGACATTGGTATTGGCAACGTGATAAGTAATAAGAATCAAAACGCTTGCTGCGATGTTTAGAAATTAATTATTAATATTAATTAATACTGATAAAGAACGATAGATTACTAGTTTCATACCGACCTTCTGGGATTTATAATCTCCTCGGCAATAGTGTTCAGTATCTCCCTGGGAACGGAAAAAAGAATGATACTCGTTGTGTATAAATTGTTATTTTAAATTTTTGAAGTGAACAAAGAAAACTGGCAGGAGCGGGATTTGAACCTGCGACCTCCGGAATACCGTACCAGCGCTCTACCATCTGAGCTATCTTGCCCTGGGTTGGGGGTCTCCCAAATTGTGAATGTATTTGTTCGGTATTCGCTCCTGCCAGTTTTCTTTGTTCACTTTGTTCACTTTGAAAATGTATTCAAATCTACCTAGTCAGTTTCCCTTGTGGTTTGTTAGACAAATTTTTTTTTTTTGGGGAACTCCATATTTATGTAATAATTACAATTATGACAAATGGACGCTACTGCTAAATGCAAAAAGAAGCCAGGTTGACGATTTGTTGCAGGAATGAGAGGAAATGTTCTTTCTAGCTTCGAAAAGAGGCCGAATAATTTTTAATGCTTTACTCACCACCCTCCATACGCCCAAAAACCGAAATATAGCGCCATTCCATAGCCTTCAACGTGCGTCAACGCACCCACAAATGATACCGTAGGATCCAAGTACTGCGTCTCACCTGCCAAAATTGTATCAGGTGCGTTTGAGCCAATATAAAGACCCATGGTACCGGTACTTCGGACATTTCAAATGACACGAGGAAATGTCCTCATTTAAATGATTACCTCAACGTATAACCGTTTGCAGTGCATGATTAGACCTATAACGTCGTCATAGAATCAAATTGAAATCAATTACAGAATTAAATTCAAACTCTAATCTCTGGAGGCGTAAAAACTACTGTTTGTTGACAAAAAATAAAACTCAAACTTTAATGTTTACCTTGGAATAATTTAATGCTGCCAGTCACGATGATTATCAATAGTGCGATTACCTTACCAGCAGTGAAAACCACGGATAATCCACTGGACCATCGTACACTCACACAGTTGATGAACGCTGTAATCACTGTAATGGGCACAATCGATATCACAGCACAGCCATTACTTTTAGATAATTAATAGGCCCTGGTTCATCTAGATAGTTTCCCAAGGACATCCACGTCTTGTGCACACGAACCAAGATCTGAGTGAGACTACATAGTGGGTTCAAGCCCAGCGGGGTCATGGTGCTTGTGTGTCTTTGAATAAGGCACTTTGCACAAAATGCTTCATTCCATTCAGGAGTAAATGGGTACCTGTGAGGGCAGTGATGGTTATGTGTTTGATTAGCCCACGTGCGCTTAACTTGCAGCCGGTGTCGCATACTCCCCAGGGATGTGTCTGGTGATCAGGGATAATAGTATAGCGTCTTGAGCGCCATGATCATTGTGGGTATATGCGCTTTATTATAAATCTAATATCAATTATATCAATATATATAAATACACTTAGGTTCGCAAATAATATACAAATTTGTCAGTAACAGCAATAAAACTCACAGATTGTTAGAATGGCAAAGAGCTGGACCGCTTCCCTCGGAGGGGCGCAATCTCCAGCCATGATGTAATCAGATATATAGGTGCCAAAGGCTATGGCATTCAATGCCAAACTGGACGGAATCATCACGATGACATTACACCATGCAACCATGAACCCTGGCAGATCACCATAGGCGTGTAGAACATACTGGTAGACTCCACCAGCACGAGGAATCGCTATTGCTAATTCAGCGTAACATACTGCAGCTGAGATTGACCAATGACAAATGGATTGAACAAAACAATTAGATTTATTTCCAAATAGTATATTATTTTGTCAATGCGCTCCAAAGCACAAACGTAAGGTTACTGCAACTCACCCTGTCCAGGTGATCTTTAATTAGGATTATTTTTATTGTGCAAGTTTGTGCGAATAATGAAACTGAAACGAACTAGAAACAATAGAGTACCGAAACGTGACGTCATTTTCCCTGGTTCATGTACTGGTTCACGCCCTTTGCACCTGTGCGCGCGTGAACCAAAAAATACGCGCTTATACGCTTTGGTTCTCGGTTTGATGAGTTAACAAGTTTTTATCCGGCATCCAATTGTATTATTCGAGTACAAAATCCTGCATGCACAGAAATAATTTCATCAGCGACAATGCCGACGATTATCATCAATACGATAGCAGCCAGACATCTACACCACAATCCCAGCCCATACTAATTATCTAATTACTGCCAGAATTTTACTTAATTGGACAATACTTTTAAACACCAATTACATTAGCATGTTAGTTTAAGCCTAACATTATATGTTTACAGTTTACACCACAGAAAACTGAACAGCCAATCCATTACATAATTATGAAAACAGCTGCAATACTCACAACCTTCAAACGTGTGTACGGGTGAGTTATATTCTTGGTTACATAAAATATAGACATCCTATACAGTGGGGAAAAAAGTTCATCCTACCTAACGACGACACAACAGCACACACAAGCCACACCACTAGACTCATCCCCACACTGTTTGTTCCTTCAAGGATTCCTTTGGGCGAGACGAAGATCCCAGATCCAATCATAGCTCCTACGATGAGAGACACTCCTCGAATCAAGCCCACTTCTCTCTTTAGTTGGACCTTTCCTTTATCTTCATCATCGTCTTCCTCACTGGAGTCCGACAACAACTTGTCTAGAGAGGTCGTCCCATCACCAACCCCCCTACAATTCCGTTCCTGTAAATAAAACATAAATCCACATCGGCCGTGACCCGTATGTTCATGAATCTCATGCATCACTAAACTGTAATTAAAACTCATTTTTTATTAGACCTACGTGCTGTAGTTTTTTTCCTGAAACAGAGCTAGGCCATGGGAGAAATTGCACGGTCTTGCAGACCGGAAATCCAAACCAAGAAAAGCGGAGGATTAAAAGGCTGTAAAACCCCAAATTCAACACCAAAACCAACACCAACACTAACACACGACACAAACTCAAAAACACAAACAATGAAACTGGTACTTTTTGGGAACTAATTCCCCATCTCCTTTTAAACTCCCACGCAAATGCTGGCCCCAAACCATGACACACAGGCAAATCAGAAAAAATACATAGAGTATAGCCCTGCAAAGACATTATTTAAATAGAAAAAGAACACCGTATTGTACGTGACCCAATATGTAAATTATTTGTGTAGGATTCATGTCGATACACTAGACTACTTTTATGCATAAATCGATCATAAGCCTGTACTGTACGCATTGATTCAAAGGCATTGGTATTGAATAGCAATAGTTTTGCACTACACTTGCTAAAAGCTATGCCGACATCGTTCACTACCAAATAAATAAAAACGCTACACAGACAGTTCACTACATGTACAGTGTGCTGGTACAACAGGTGCATATAAATTATAATTAGTTATGCTGAACGGTATAACAAGTATACATTTCGACAAAACTGGCTCATCTACTTATACCATTCTTACACAAAATATACTATTAAAAAGGGCAACTTTGAAATCTAAATCAACTTACGTGTACAACGACAGACATGTAACCGAAACTTGATAACAGGCTGACAGACCTAATACAGTCGGTGTGCAATGAACATGAAGGTCAGTGCAAGTCCTACCAATCAGCATTTACAGCAACATTATGGAATGCGTGCACTAAAAACTAAATCTAGTCAATTTCAGGGGAAAATTAGTCAAGTAGGTAATACAAATCAGTCTTTCTATGTCTGACTAATTGTTCAATCTAAAATACTAATGGAATTACTGTTGACTAATTAAACAAAATGAAGTGCTAATTAAAAATTTTCAAAGACTAACACGAAATTTCGTAAGACGAAGTTTGCTTTTGGACTAATTGATGCATCACTGATTTACTAATGTGGTTAGTCTCCTCAACAGGAAATGACGAACTAATATGTACATTACTAATCGACTGACTAATTTATTACCGAAATACTAATAATATTTTGGCACCCAGCCAAAGCAAACTTGCCAAAAATTGCACAAAAGTCGCTCGGTGTATTACACAGTGAACAGTTTCAAGTTCGTTCGAGTGGTGAGTACAATTAATGCGCCTATCAATTGCTTTCCCCACCCCTCCCCCCGGGCTGCCCCACCCAAGATGTGGGGATTGTCACTTTTGAGGCAAAATGTTTGTGACAATCCCTGACATACAATGGTGGGGCACCCCCACCTCATGGTTTTAACTTCTGATGATGGGGAAACAATGTCAAAATTAGTGACCAAAATCCCCACCCTGGGGTTTGAAAAACGTGACCAAACCCCCATATAAGACCTGGGGCAGCCCGGGGGGGGGGGGGGGGGGGGGTGGCTGAAGAAATTGATAGGCGCATAATAGAACAGCTGCTCATCACTGACTTCGCGCTGATTCTTCTTCGTCGTATGTACGCGTACGATCGATTGGTTACACACTTTCCTTCCTCAATGTTTAAGGTAAGAAATAATTGTATTCTTAAAACAGACTGGTGTATAATTATACCGCTACATATAGATGATGAGAACCAATTGGAGTTTAAAACAGTCAGGGGTGAGGGGTCAGTCAAAGGGTCAGTACTCATGCAGAATAGTCTGCTCGCCGTGATGACTCTAGAGACCGATTCGTGAGCAGTGTTCTGTCGTGTCTGACCTTGATGTTAGGTTAACCTTACCTGCTGAAAACGTGGCGGTTGCCCTGTTCCCTTTTAGATTATTGGACTTAGGGGCCGTCCATAAAGTACGTACGCACGAAATGCCGACTTTTTTGATCCCCCCTCCCCCACCTCCCCCCCCCCCCCCCGCCTCCTGTACGCATGGTATACGCAGTGGCTCCAACCCCCCCCCCCCCCCCCCTCCCTCCTCCCTGTACGCATACGCATTCCATATCTCTTTTTGACTATCAGACTACCCTATTCTAGCATCATTAAACATCACAGTACACCTGCTGTAGTAGTATGATTCGCATGTCGCATCCAAAGACTGAAATAAACATTTTTATTAACGGACCTGAAAATGATTGAACTGTGATATGTTTTGAACCAAAACAGCAGTCAATGATGACATGAACCAAAAAAGGAAACAAAAAATCCTGATACACTATTTTTTGAATAGTTTGCTCTTGACGTTTCATGGGTGGTTTATTGAGATAGTGAATAACGCTTTTCACAAAAATATGTGTTTGAACAAGAGGCAGTTGATATACAAGACGTATATCTTTTTTGTTCTTTTGCGTACGGTTGACACAAATACGTGCAGATTGAAAATTGCCACCTGGCCAGTTAACGTCTATATGTGCCAATTTCTGCATTTTCGATCCATTATTTGGGTATTGTGTACGTTATGCTTGGCTACACAAGCCTCGTTTCCGTTTCGCTTGGCTGCATAACCCGGCCTGGTGCCCCGGCGCCCCCATGAAATGCCCGGTAAGCCCGGGTTTAAGGGGTTTTAAGGGCCCGGAAAATTTTGGATTCTGGATGGGCCGTGGTGCAATCTGAGACGATTCCTGGCCACTTTCACCTGACTTTTTCTTAACAAAAAAATTTGTTAAGATTATATGGAGAATATATATATTTACAGGATGTCTTTTAAAAAAGGAAACCGAGATTAATCTGTTTATTTCTCAAATACTGCTCAATTTTGTTTAAAATAGTAACAACCATCTATTACTTAATGATGTCCTCTTTCTTATGACACCAAGAAATCCATGCTACCATCACGGATGACCGAGCACAAAGTTGTGCAACGGACCATGTCAGAAATGGCTTTGCACCAGATGCACGACAGGTCTATTCGCACAGTGTTCAGCATGTCTAAAAATAAGAACAAAGACCAGTACGTAAAGACCAAAATCATTTCTTCAATGATTAAACAGTTGGAGGCGTATCCCAGTCCCAACCTAACCCCAGTGTCCTTCAACATTCCCCCATTTCTTTCAACTCTGAACTTCTGCCCTGGTTCTCATTGCTCTGACCGCATACTTGATTACGTCTCTCTGTCCTCTTAAGGTCTCAACTGCAGCCACGATTCTGGCCCGCAGGTCATTGATGTCTCTGGGCGGTGACGCGTAAACTTTGTCCTTAATTAAGATTCCCCCACAAAAAAAAGTCACAGGGCCTGAGGTCCGGGGACCTTGGTGGCCACTCAATCTCATGGTTCAAAGCAATTACTCTCATGTTAAATAGATCTGTGGTGCATCTGGTGCAAAGCCATTTTTGACATGGTCCGTTACACAGCTTTGTGCTCATCCTTGATGGTAGCATGGATTTCTTGGTGTTATAAGAAAATGGACATCATTAAGTAATAGATGGTGGTTACCATTTGAAACAATATTGAGCAGTATCTGAGAAATAAACAGATTAATCTCGGTTTCCTTTTTTTAAGACACCCTGTATATTATTATTTTAGCAATTATCTATAGCCATGTCATGACTACAAAAATGTAGACGGGGGCACACCCAAAACGGACAAATGCGAGCGCGAAGCCCTTACGGCATGGGGACCGGAAAATGTTGGATCCTGGATGCTCCGTGGTGCAATCTGAGGCGATTCCTGGCCACTTTCAACTGACTTTTATTTAAACAAAAGTTGTTAAGATTATATGGAGAATATATCTATATCATTATTTTAGACATTATTTTTAGCCATTATTTTAGCTATGTCATGACTACAAAAATCTAAGTTTCTCCTTCCCCCATTTTTGGCGTTTAATTTGCAGTTTTTGCCCTTCATTTATAATTTATCCGGAATTTGTCTTGGTTTTAATTCAGTCCAGTTGAAATTTTCAAGAAAAGGGCTTGATTTCAGACTGTTCCTTGTCCTGTGTTAAAACCATCGGCAGATCGGCTGCAAGACATAATAGAGGATTTAGGCACATTTAATTAGTAGTCAAGTGATCGATTGTTTCCTGCTGGTTGTGGCCATTTTACCTATAATAAACTCTCCCAAGGGGATTAGATGTAGAGACGCACCGCGTTTACACTAGAGCCGGCAAAGGCATTAAAAGGGGATCGAACCCGGCAAGGAGGATCGAAGGTGGATCGATGGAGAGAGTTGAAAACCAAGGGCTCCGGAAAATACTCCGGTTTTCTCTTAAAAGAGGGTTTCAAAAAGTTCCATTACATGATTGATAACTTTCTTTTCTTATTGCATTTTTTAGTAGTTTTGTTATGCCAAAAAGTAGACACAGCAGATGTTTAATATCGGCGCCGGTATTTGTTTAAGGAGGTTGCCCTCCTCCTCCCCTCCTTTTCTCTCACACGCCCTCTCCCCCCCCTTTTTTTTGAGGGGGGGGGGGGGGGGCTCAATTTACCAGGGGGCACGTGCCCCCGCAGCCCCCTGGATCCGCGCCTGATTGTCAGACTAATTAAAAGACTAATTAATTTTGTGCAATATGACCAGTAAATTGTGTGCAAAACTATAGTTTTGCACACAATTATGAATTTAAAAGTCACTGTAAATTTATTGTCAATGTCCAACAACCTAGCCATGTCACTACATCTACAAGAAGCTATGACATAACTTGTCTAGAGAGGTCGTCCCATCACCAACCCCCCTACAATTCCGTTCCTGTAAATAAAACATGAATCCACATCGGCCGTGACCCGTATGTTCATGAATCTCATGCATAACTAAGCTGTAATTAAAACTCATTTTTTATTAGACCTACGTGCTGTAGTTTTTTTTCCTGAAACAGAGCTAGGCCATGGGAGAAAGTGCACGGTCTTGCAGACCGGAAATCCAAACCAAGAAAGGCGGGGGATTAAAAGGCTGTAAAACCCCAAATTCAACACCAAAACCAACACCAACACTAACACACGACACAAACTAAAAAACACAAACAATGAAACTGGTACTTTTTGGGAAATAATTTCCCATCTCCTCTCAAACTCCCACGCAAATGCTGGCCCCAAACCATGACACACAGGCAAATCAGAAAGAAACAAACATAATACAGTATAGCCCTGCAAAGACATTATTTAAAAAGAAAAAAACACACCGTATTGTACGTGACTCAATATGTAAATTATCTGTGTAGGATTATTGTCGATACACTAGACTACTTTTATGCATACTGTACGCATTGATTCAATGGCATTAGTATTGAATAGCAATAGTACCGAACTACACTTGCTAACAGCTATGCCGACATCGTTCACTGTAACCATAAATGCATAGAGCATAGAGCAAGGAACCAGATAAATAGAAACGCTGCACAGACAGTTCACTATACATGTATAGTGTACTGGTACAACAGGTGCATATAAAGTATAATTAGTTATGCTGAACGCGCGGTAGCAAGTCTGTAACAAGTATACATTTCGACAAAACTGGCTCATCTACTTATCCCATTCTTACACAAAATATACTATTAAAAAAGGCAACTTTGAAATCTAAATCAACTTACGTGTACAACGACAGACATATTGTAACCGAAACTTGATAACAGGCTGACAGACCTACAGTCGGTGTGCAATGACCTTGAAGGTCAGTGCAAATCCCAGTCATACCAATCAGCATTTACAGCAACATATGGAATGCGTGTATACATATACAGACCGTACGTCGTGTAGCTAGTCTACACAACAACAGGTGCCAGCTTGGCAGTTGGTGCGTTCGAGTAGCTTAGGCGAATCATGGAGGGCGAATCGACTTGCCTGGGTGAAGGCAGACGGGAGTTGGGCTAATAGAACGCTCAAACGCCCTCTCCTGTTGATGTCTAGCACTGGAGTCGGCGATAGTATACAGACCCCTCCTTTTATTTGATCCATTTGGAGTCAAGTTTGTTTTTATCATTCCAAAATGAATTTCCCGACATAAAGTATACTTCTCTCAATTCTAATGACATCATTTGTTGTAATTTTGAACAGTTTGTTGCGGTAGAAAATGCAATTTTCTTACGTGTTTTGCAGTTGGTGTTTTGCGAATATCAGTGCGGTTTTCGCCATCTTTATTTTCGTGTTGCGTTTTGTCATCTTCGTTGTCGATCGTTTTACCCCAAAATGTCCAACAAAAAATAAAAACCCTACCCTATCTACGACATATCTGTTGGTTTTTAATGTCGCAATCTAGTTTGCCAAGTCCAATAACTTAAAAGTGGATTTTGTTTTCTTATAGAAACAGGTCCTTAACTACACAATCGCCCCTGAGGTCAACCATTTTTAATTCGCCGCTCCAGTAGAATCCTTGGGTAATCAGACTTAAATTTGGGTAATCAGATTTAACTTCCGGAGACCTCGCGCGGCCCGCCTACAGACATTTTACATTGCATTTCGCTTTCACCTACTGTAAGTTTTGGTAGAATAATTTCTAACCTTAACCACCCCAATATATATTTTGGGTGGTATTTAATGCTATTATTTTTCAAATACAATTCCGGAAAAAGCACTCGTAGACAGGGGAAAAGAAAATATTATTTTTGACCTTCACATCCGTTGTTAGCATACCGAAGTGAAACTCCGATTTGCCCTAGCCTTTTCATTTCGCCTACTCGCGTGGAAACGAGAATATGGTAGATGGGAAGTCTGCGACGTTTTCACCTACCTGCAGTATATGGATTCTAGACCTAGCCGAGTTTTTGGTCCATTTTGCTTTTTTTGTTCGACTTTGCTTACTGTTCTTTTTCGTTCTGATTCACCCATCGATCTCTTTATGTGCAAGACATGGCATGTATGTTTGGCAATGGTTGTACCATCTGGAACACTTCTCTTGGGTAATTTGTTTTCTTGGGCCGATTCTAACAGACGATCACACCTCACCTCTCGTAGGCTCTCCATCTTATCTGTCTGGAAACTTAGTTAAGAAAAAGAGGTGTACATCTGGGTATTGAAGACTTCAGATATTACGTTAAGATAACTCGGACTTTTACAGGAATACGGACATGCAGGAAAAAATGCTTGAAAAAAGGTGAAATGTGTTTGCCCATTAATGACAATTATAGCCCGATCAACCCCTTACTGCTATTCCGGACGAAATTGAATGAACAAAACGATACTTTTAATTTGAATGCATCTTTTACATACACAATTAAAGCTAAAAGACGACAGAATGCTCGGATAGTAAAATTTAATGGTTACTTTTGATTGTCGAATGATGATCTGCGTGATTCAATTTCAATCTAAATCGAATGAGCCAGGCGTTAAAGTGAACGAAAACATGGTGCAAAGTAGCACTTTTACACGTTAATTTTTCTATTCAATGTCTTCGGATGCGCGCATGTGGTGAACTTTCAGTCTCTATATATCCTTGCTTCTGTTTTTAAATGCTGCCCTCTTGTGGTATCTCAAAATAAGAAAGCAATGGCAGCAGATTCATTCGCCAAATTAAGGAGATAAAACTTGGTAAAAACTTTTAAGATAAGTCGTTTAATAAACGGGCCAGCTTTGGTCCCTCATAGCATAGCAGGTCGGTTACCTCGAAGAATTATTTGATATGAACTTACATGGGGCCTAATGATTGTTTACATTTAGAGCAATAACATTCAATAGAAAAAAAAATTTACCGTCACATTTCATCAGCAAACAACGGTAAAAAAAAAAGAATGACTTCAATGCACAGTTATGGAGAGGCACAGCGTCATTCCAGAAATCCCTTTTTCAAACTTAATGGTCTAAAACTAGAGGAAGCTGGAAATTAATGAGCTATCGGCTCAGGGTAACATACTCGACATTGTTAATTAATTAACTGTCCGAGCAGAAACTAGCTCAGGGTACAGTGTAGGATGACGTCATCTGACAAGTCCGTTGATGTCTGGTACCCCATATACGGAACACGTCAAGATGTTGGAAGGGGCTGAACACTAGACGGGGTCACGAGAAGCAGTTTCTGCCAAAACAGGTTTAGGCAATCTGTGGAGAAAGCGGAAAGAAACGCAACTGAATAATTATTTGCCAATTTCTATCAAAAATATATATATAGTTCAAAGATTGCAATCACCATGACAAGATGACCACTGAACATAAGATGTTATCAAGGATTCTATCTACAAATACTGTTGAGCTTTTCCCCCAGAAATAAATGCACTGTTCATTGTACTCACCCAGGAATGGGAGCCGTCGTTTGCCCCAGACAAACACTAGGTAAACTCCGAGACCCAAAGCAAGCATTATAAGGGCATACAGGTACTCCAGAGTGGGATTGGAGATTAACGGCGCCAAAATCATGAACACAGACGCAAGGGTCGCCAAGATAGGAATCAAGAAGTTCACCTAAAATTCAAAAGATAAAAACGTGAAACCCGAAATGAAGAAAACATTGAGTCATAATTGCCAATATTGCAGCTGATTTCTTTCTCTTGCCATGTCTTTTGTTCTCCGTGAACTCCGACAGGGTCTAAAATTTATCAAATTTCCGTGTTCTCTTTAAATTTGTGCATTTAAATTTGTAACTAGAGATGTTATGTTGTTTGTTGCATAGTGGGCTGTGCTGTGGTGTTTTGTTTTAGCAAAAAAGAAACTCTTGGAGAATTACGAGCAAAACACTTTTAATACCACATTACGAGATTTACTTGTAATAAACAATGAAGAGAAGTTTGCCGGCAGGACACGTTTACATAGGGTCACTCAAAAATATTCTGCTGTGTACACTCTCGATAATCTTTCATCCTTCAGCAGAATTTACCAAGCTCTCTTCAACATCATTATGGTCTTCTATCATGTTACCGTATCTCGCTTTTTTTAGTTTTTGCCATTCCTTGAATCTTGCTGTCTGGATTAAAGTGTTTGTGTCACAGTAAACGCTATTCACCTTAAAAGGTCTTGGTGTATCTGGTTTTCTGCGTCGTAATATCAGCACAGATAGAAAAACTGCTCCGTGAAAGATCCAGGAGAGAAAGCCAGCAAATGTGAGAATAGAGTTGAAATCTCCCAGAAGGATCAGGATAATCCCCAACGTTCCCTGTAAAGGATAATACTATAGGAGATTACACCATCTGATGAAGAAGCTTTAGAGAAAGTACAGGCCTGTCATACGATCGAGTTTCTTAAGCACAAGGGACATTAAGGATGTCTCAACACATTGTCATTCCTACGAATCCAGCAACGTTGCTAAACTGAATGCAAGATAAAGGAATAAAAGAAAAGATTTAAGGAAAAACTAGGATCGAAAATACGAAGGCAACAAGAAAAACCAAACCAAAGAAGCCTATACCAACCTGCAGGACTACCGCTGGAAGTGGTGTCAACTGCTTCACGTTCACCATAGACATGACCTTTAACATGTGACCTTCTCTTCCGGCTGCAAAGGCGTACCTGAATGTGAAGAAATGCACAATACTGCCTGGGCACATCGGCAATCCGGGGCTAGCGAATGGTGGCTTGGCGCCTACTAACTGGTAATAGTTGGGACCCAAGTAGGAGATATAGAAATAATAGTGTTTCATTTATCATTAGGTACCACAATCCCAAAGCTAAAACCTGAGCTGAAGCACAAGAAGTTGCACGCTCCCTTATCATACCTGGGTGAGGAGAGGACGTTTCCTAGTAGATTGCCAAATGTTGAGACGCATACACCAAGAGGAATTAACCAAGCCATGGGTCCTAAGGTTCTCTCGGCAAAAGTCTGGAAAAATTACCACAGGGAGCGCTATGATTACCGTCTGGGAATTTGGTTGAGATGAGAGAAACGTTAAGATAAATACACCTTGCACATCTACACCTGCGGTTTACATTAAATGGACTACTAAAAGTAGGCCAAGAGAAGCACTTTAGAAGTGAGGGAAAAATATCTGTTCCTATTACCCACCACAAACCTGAATGCCGTAAATGGTATTGCGTCAGCAGCTCATACATGTAGTTTTAAAAAGTTGCTTAAAACTATATTATATATAAAAATTCTTGCTGTCAGAGGATTATCACTAGGTGTCTCGATAAAATTCTACTGACAATGCATGTCATGTCTTAAATACTAAGCTTATAGTTAGTGTCATACGTTTGGTTAATAAATCGGTTGTGATTGTGTTAGCGTGTACTAAACACACCGTAGCTTTGTAAATGACATTTTAAAAGCTTGCGTGCATTTACTATGTCATGTATGTTTTTGTTTGTCTATATACATTTTTTTCTGTCAAACTTCTGTTTTGATAGAAAAAATAAACCTACCACTGCAACTGCACTAGAAGCAAGCAACTCAACTGGAGAGAGTGCAGTGAAATACGCGATGTTGGTTAGTAGGTAAATTACTGTTACAAAAGGCACGGAGATTGCAATAGCCATTGGAATATTTCTGCAATTAGACAAATATGACTATTAATTGATCATCGACACATTTCATCAGGGAGGCAAGTGGTGATCTTTTACATGAAGTAGGCCTAAGAGTTCAGATAGTTTACTTTGTTGCGATTGTTAAAAATATTGAGTGACAATAAGAAATAACCAACGATGAGTGGAAATGTGAAAATGGCATCGAGAGCCAAAATAAACAAAGGATGATAGGCCCTAACTGATGAAAATGAAGAAGATTGGAGACGAAGACAAAAGATGAAATACACAAGGGCAATGGTGACAATGACGGTAACTAACAATGAAGATCTTGACATGATGACCCAATATGGACAGGGTAAAATTGTTTTTACCAACCTGGTAGGATTGTTCATCTCTTCGGCGATACCGTTCAGTATTTCCCTTTTAGTGATAACAGAAATCAATTATGGTTACTCACAGACATCTATTGAAAAGGATTTAGGCTTCGCTGCACGTACAATGCAAATATATACCACTCGGAGAACATGAAGCAAGATACCCTTTCATAAGATAACAAACTAACGTCAATCCAAAACTGTAAGAATATACCAGATTACTCCTTTTAACGTATGTGTTCTAATTACTCGCATTTTTCTATCACATAACTCACCAGCCTGCATACGCCCAAAAGCCGTGATACAGCGCCATACCATAGCCCAAAACATGCGTGGTGCTACCCTCGAAGGAAACTGAAGGGTCCAAATATTGCGTTTGACCTGTAAAAAAATTAGCAAAAGGTGTTTGGGTTATGGCATGTCAAACGTTGCAATATTCGATAATCTACGTATTTTTGTGCGATGTTCAAATATATATGTGCGATGTTTGTCATTATGTGCGATGTTCAAATATAAATGTTCGATGTTTGTCATTATATGTGCGATGTTCCAATTTATATGTGCGATGTTCCAATTTATATGTGCGATGTTCCAATTTATATGTGCCATGTTCAAATATATATGCGATGTTTTGTCATATATGTGCGATGTTTTGTCATATATGTGCGATGTTCAAATGTATGTGTGCGATATTTGTTATTATATGTACGATGTTCAAATATATGCGATGTTTGTCATATATGTGCAATGTTCAAATTTATATGTGCGATGTTTGTCATATATGTTCGATGTTCAAATAATATGTGCGATGTTTTTCAATTTATATTCGAAAACGGAATTGTGGGATATAGTATGGTTTCTAGACCGAAATAGTATGAATATTCCTAATAAGTTACATCAGGGACCAGACTACTTAGGACGGTCTATCTGTTACGCGTGCTGCCAACCTCGTTACCATGGGTACGATCTTGCGGCGCCATGTTTTCCCACCATGCCTTGCGCGATCTTAAAAACATGTGTGGTACACTTTCTTTCAAACAGAAGCTATTGTGCTGAGCCGAAAGGAATTGATGTAGAGAACCCTTTGAAATGGGCCCTCGCGTAACGACTAATTATTTCATAAAAAATACCCATAAACAATGTTAAGTATAATATGTTCAGCTTTGCTCATACCTATTCTGAAATTTCATGCACAAATTGGTATGTAATTTCTTGACATTTCTCGAAAATTCGTTGCCTGAATCCAGCGTTTCTATTAAGAAAAACTCCTTTTGTCGAATGGATTCTAGTTTTCAATATGCGGCTGCTCTGATCGGGCGAATCGCGGGCCCTATTGCGAATCGCGGGCTGAATCGTGGGCTAGCTTTAGCCAGGTCAGTGCAACAGATAGACCGTCCTAAGTAGTCTGGTCCCTGATGTAACATATTAGGAATATTCATGCTATTTCGGTCTGGAAACCATACTATATCCCACAATTCCGTTTTCGAATATAAATTGAAAAACATCGCACATATTATTTGAACATCGAACATATATGACAAACATCGCACATATAAATTTGAACATCGCACATATAAATTTGAACATTGCACATATATGACAAACATCGCATATATATTTGAACATCGTACATATAATAACAAACATCGCACACATACATTTGAACATCGCATATATAATGACAAACATCGCACATTATGACAAAACATCGCATATATATTTGAACATCGCACATATAAATTGGAACATCGCACATATAAATTGGAACATCGCACATATAAATTGGAACATCGCACATATAAATTGGAACATCGCACATATAATGACAAACATCGAACATATATATTTGAACATCGCACATAATGACAAACATCGCACATATATATTTGAACATCGCACAAAAATACGTAGATTATCGAATATTGCAACGTTTGACATGCCATATTGGGTCAATAAGAACATACTGGATGCAGACATTGCTTGGTTTAAAAAATGCCCTTGGCTTGGTTAAAGAGTTGAGCATCGACATATTTTTGGCCCCAAAAAATGCAAAATTGTTGACGCGTTTGACATCAATGTGCAACACCCAAAAAACAAAAAAAAAACAAAAAAAAAAAATCACATGATATACTTCATCGAAAGGAAAACTATTATTGTATAAAAAAGGGATCTAATATTTGTTTTCCCGAAAAACGAAATGTTAGTATTTCTTGCCATGAAGTTAATTTAAAGGCCTAACGTCTGTTCGTTATATTTCCCATCGCAGAGAATTTTGGAGGCGTAAAAACTACTGTTTGTTGACAAAGAATAAATCTCAAACTTTATTTTTTACCTTGGAATAATTTAATGATGCCAGTCACGATGATTATCAATAGTGCGATGACCTTACCGACAGCGAAAACCACGGATAATCCACTGGACCATCGTACACTCACACAGTTGATGAACACTATAAGCACTATAATGTGCACACATTGCAAGAAAAACATTTTCTCACAATCAAAATCAAAATCAAATCAAATTAAAATCACAATCAAAATCATTTTCTCACATTTTGCTAACATACTGGACAAATGTTAGTAAATAATAAATGACTAACATATATATATATAGGGCAAGATAGCTCAGTTGGTAGAGCGCCGGTACGGTAACCCGGAGGTCGCAGATTCGAATCCAGCTCCTGCCAGTTTCTTTGTTCACTTTGAAAATGTATATTTTGTATTATATATTTAAACCGGCTCTATATATGGCTGTTATATGGTCAAATCTTTCGTGAGCTAGCATTTTGGCAAGGATGAGTATTAAGGCCATTGTTCATGAACGTCATCATTTAGAGTTTAAGTTACTGAATGGTGAAGGTCGGTTATTCTCATTGTAACTGCCTTTCGATTATTTATTTTTTACGAATCTAGAATGAAACGTCAATATAAACTCACATGGCCTAAGTTTTCAATCACTTACTTATACGCCAGGAATTCTTTGGTTTAGAAAAAATCTCCTGTAAGAAACTTACTGACTGTTAGAATAGCAAAGAGCTGGATCGCTTCCCTCGGAGGGGCGCAATCTCCAGCTATGACGTAATCAGATATATAGGTGCCGAGGGTGATAGCAGTCAATGCAACACCTGATGGCATCATGACGACGACCATAGACCATGCAACCATGAACCCTGGCAGGTCACCATATGCGTGTAGAACATACTGGTATGCTCCACCGGCTTTTGGAATCACCATACCCAACTCAGCGTAGCACAATGCACCTACCATTGACCAAGCGGATGGGGGGAATAGTTGTATAATTATAATTTTGCCTAAAGAGTGCGACATCTGAACACAAATATTATATAGATTATAAGAGACAAAATGGTTGCCTAATATTAAATACCTAATCCATTCGTGTTTGGACGGGACACGGGCACAGTTTAAAGATGTTTTTTATAGGTTTTAAGGCAGGTGTGTTGTACCCATTATCAGCCTTCATGTATTGTTCGACTTACGAGAAAATATAAACCCATATTAATCATGAAATCAGAACAAGTCTGTCATACCTAACGATGACACAACGGCACAGATGAACCACACTAAAAGACTCATGCCCACGCTGTTAGCACCAAGAAGTACTCCTTTCGGGGAAATGAAGATCCCGGATCCAATCATGGCGCCCACAATGAGAGACACCCCTCTTACTAAACCAACCTCTCTCTTTAATTGGACGATATCTTTCTCTTCATTATCGTCTTCCTTACTGGACGCAGATGACCCCAGGCTTTCAGGAGGAGTTGTATCACCCTTCATCGCATTGCGAGGCTTTCGTTAATAAGAAAATCATTTGTCAAATCATTTAGTTTTAGATGTATTTGACAATCTTCTATGGACGAGCAAAATATTACTCAACACCAAAAATGTCGGCCAACGAAAAATTGATTTTGATTTTTGAAAGTGTGGGATGTCAAAACATTTTGCGTTCTCTTCGAGTGCAATAGAAACAGCACCCAAGCGATGACGAGTTCATAGATTTCGTTTTTTTAGACACTATTTCTTAGACCATGTGATATCCATGTGGTTAAACATAATTTATTACTCATGGATAAATTATTACCCAATCTGCAAAATTTGTCCATGGGTTAATTGAGCGGTCACCTGCAAGCTCTCACCCAGTCCCCAAGCATGGGATCCCATGTGAACCCACGCACCATGCGAATGCTTGCACACATCGGCGGACCTACACCCATGGGGTATTTTCGTACGGGCACCAGAGAGTTGGCTCAGTGGAAAAGCAAGTGGCACATTGCAGGCAGTACTTGGATGGGAAACGTACCACACCATGTATTCCTTGCACTTGCGTGCCTGGTACAAAAATAGTGCATTGTTCTAAAGCACGACAGGCCCTTATTAATCTTATTCATGCAGTTGCAAGAACCGAGACTTATACCTTCATATCGATGTTACGCATGGTTCGCAATTCTAAACCTGTAGGAATTGTGCGAATTATGTTGTCTTATATACTCCGAACGTGGACGATATTCGAACTTTAAACTGTTCAGTGTTGACTAACCTGATAAGAACGGATTTAATCTTTGCTCCGAGCTAATTAATACCAACCTTTCCAGCTTATTGCTATGATATTACTCCACTTTGTACCGAAACATCAAATACTGAGACAAAGTTATTAATGGGACCTGCAAACGGTACGGTAACGAATCAAATACGGCGCCATGACAGTGGCAAGCTCGTACATGACATGTCTCCTCAGCTCCAAAGGGTATTCTGGCGGTGGAATTAAATTTCCTTTATACTGCACGTTGATCGAAACTAAATTGCCTCTATACTGCAATTTGATCGAAACTGTGAAATATCTTTATTTTTAAGACAAATAGTAATGTCGAAAGAAACTTGGATCCTTTTTATAAATAACCAAGATCAATCAATCAATCAAGTGGAACAAGTTTCGTTGTATCACTTTTCTTTAAGTTTATTTTCTTTAAATTACCGGTCTAACATCCAACAGCCACATAAATTAAGATTAACTGATTTCTCTTAAACTAATGAAATATAATAGAGTAACCCGACTTAAAGAGTAAACGAAACCCTCTAAAATTCAAAATTTCATTTTCCATGCTGTTCTGCAGGGCAAGGAAAATTAATGTCCGCATAACTAACGGTAGAAATACCATTCAAGCGGATGGAAGCTTAGATGGATCTTATCTTACTATAATTACAGTAATCTCTGTGTGTTTCTCTGTGTATGTGTGTCTGTCCGGAATTCGATTATCTCCAGAACCGGGCACTGTATGAAGTTGAAAATCGGCAGGTGTATATTGCTCAGGATCAAAGAGTGTACAGTGTCAAGTTTGAAGTTGTTTGGATGAGCGGTTCTGAAAACAAAGCTGCAAAAAAGCAGCAATACCGGAGGCCTATTCCCGTAAACGTGGCAGTATAGACCGCCATGCACACACCCACATTTTGAACTGGCACTGCACTGCATGCACTGTACCGCCACGTACACGGGTAGACAGCTACAAATGCAGGCAAACGTGTATCGACCTCCAAACGCGGACGTCCTATTGTTCCCTCTTTTGTTTGTACTTTTTCGGAAGACTCCTATAGGTTTTGTACACGATCTCAATCGCGGACGTATGCTGGGAATCGCGGACGATAATGTAGTCGAGATACACACGCCTACAGTAACTATCCACGCCATTACTCCCAAAGCTTGTTCAGCAAAAGTCTGACAGTACCGGTTTTAAATTTAAAAAAAGATGAATATTGGTTATGCCGCAGAGCACTATGAATGCAACCCCGACCGCAGTGAAGTAAAGAGTATGTCATTTGTAGTTTTATGTAGATTGCGTATTGTAAAATAAAACAGCCAATTATTTCTGCCATGAAATAATACAAAAGTGAATTTTGAAAGCTATTTCTATTTGTTCAATGGAATTTAAATGTATACAAAATAATTCAAACTGATTTATATTTAAAATCCCATATAACTTATATACAAAAGTCACAAAAATGCAACGAAACATTAAAAAACAACTCACCAACACAGATCTATGTAGGCCTTATTCTCAATGTCAGAGAAGTCGTGGTTGCACCGTCACTAATAACACCGCCCAACAGTCATTCCGTGAGAGCTAACTCTCTATACACATTTCCTTCGTGTAAATAACAGTCGGCGCATTTCCCTTTCTACCCCATATCGAATTGCTCTTATGTCAACGGAGTAATCAAAGTGTCAAAGTTTCTGAAGGTAATAGCTGGATGCATTTATTGTTTTATTTCCTGGATTCTTAAAATGTGCTTTTACCTGCGCTAATTTGATTGGTTTCTGATCTTTATAATAGCACCTTGTGCAACATTCCATTCAAACTTAATCCATGCCCATTCTTGCTGGTGTTCAAGTTGTTACAATATTGACGTCATTATGTTTGGCTGGGACGTACATATTTGGAATATAGGTGTTTTGAACCCACAACAGACATTACACGGCTAAGTTCGACGTTGTTGTCTTCCAAATTATGTAACAGTGTAACCAAAGAAGGTCTACCCCATACCTTAAACCACTATCACACTGGGCATCCGACCTCGTTACGACCTTCCCGATCCAAAAAAAAAAATGAAATCGTGGTACAAATCGTGGTAAAATCGGATAGAACGTGGTGGGATCGTTTTATAAACGGGAATGGTCGTAGTATGATCTGGAAGATCGGGGCAATCGGGAAGTCGTTTCCCGACCATTAAGGAAACTTCCCCGATTTGAAAAATTCGTGGCACAAACGTAGTGAGAACGTAGTAAAATCGGGTTGGTCGGGGCAAGGTCTGGGTTCAATCGTGGTATACAATCTTGTAGATCGGGGCCATAACGGATGAGAACGGGGAAACATCTCGGGGCTTTCTTTCCCCGATTTAACGCCGTTTTCGACCCGATCTTGCCAAGACCCTCCTGATTTCACTACGTTCTCTGTACGTTTGTGCCACGTTTACACCAAGTTTCCACCAAAATTCATCCCGATCATACCACGATTTAGCCGTTCTTGCCACGTTCAACCAGATTTAACGGCGTAAGAGCTACGTTCCCACTACGTTTTAGACGTTCTCGCTACGTTTCCACTACGTCCTACACACGACGTCACCCGATTCACATCCCAATGGTATAAAAATGCAAGTTTCTGGCAAGTTTCATCATTTGCAGAGTGGACATCAAAACAAGAATGACAAATAGACCGAATCGGCAGTATTTATAAGTCATGGCACGAACGTCTTAGAGAACGGCTGCTTCGTGGCTGGAACGTGGCCCAATCTTGGCACAATTGGATTAGTCTTGGCTTGATCGGGACAAGAACGTTGCACGATCGGGTAGATCGGTGTACAATCGGATGAAATCTTGGTAGTATCTAGGCATAAACTTAGAAAAAACGTGGCACAAACGTTGGGGAAACGGTATGGTCGGGGAAAGATCGTGGTGCAGTCGGGAAGGATCTTGACAAGAACGGGAAACAACTGCATATTCCAATGTTATCCCGATTGTTTTTGGATTTGTTCACCGATGATGTCCCGATTTAGGTGAATTCAAAAATCGGCTTGTCGGGAATGAACGTAGTTAGGTCGGGGTTCAGTGTGATAGGGGCTTTAAGGGTACAATGATATTTGCCTGGAAGATGACTGCTACTCACAAGGTCTAACAATTGCAAATATAAAGTTTTTAAAAACAAAACGTGGGCGATTTATGTATAAGGACGTGGGCCAACTGAGTTCCCAGTGAACACTAAGCATGATTTGTTAGTGTAATCTGAACTTGAATTAAGCCTACAGGCCTATCCTGCAAGTCATCTAACAGGTCTGAAGAATGTGCGCCGTTTTTGTATACTGTTGGCCTATTTACACAACATAAATAATAACTACCAGAATGAGTATGATTTCACGTGCTTAGCTAGACACAGGTAGGCCCTAAATGGAACTGAGACAAGTGGGTGGCAAGACAATGATCCATTAAGTTCCGGCCATTGATGTATTGACCAACTGCAGCCGCAAGTCCAACAAAAGTTCCACAAAAGATTGACAAAAGTTTGACAAAAGTCCGATTAAAGTCCGACAAAAGTCCAACAAAATTGACGGTCATGCGTCGCGCGGGGCTGTGACTAGTCTCAGTTCATCAAGGGGCATGCTTAATGGATCGGTCAACTGAGTTATTGCAGTATAATTCATTGAACGCAGTTTGTGAATATTGTCAAATCATATCCACGATAAGTCGACGCAGAACGCACAAAATCTGAGACCAAAATCTTAGAAAACATTCCCTTGGTTTTTGTTTTATGCAAATCGCCCATCACAAGCCCTAGGGCACTCGAGGTGTGAGCTAAAACCCTAAGGTTGTCTAATGGGCGCGCGGCTTCGTGCCAACTGACAGGTCAGTTGCACTTGAGATACACACCGACGCAGCTTTCAGTTAGGTCAATTGCATATTACAACACGAACTTGCAGTCAGCATTGCAAGAACCCATCAGGCCCGTCATTATTTTACTGGCAACCAGGCTAACAGTTCTAATTTGGTTCACATCCAAACCCCTGTTTTGTAGTATCCACCCCTGCAGCTAGTACTTTGTTTTTTATGTGCGGAAGGTCCGGAATCAGGAGTAACCGACTCCCCACGGAAAGTTTGAAGACCCCCGATTCAATCGACATGGATAACAAAGATAAAGCGGCCCAGCTGAAGAGACAAATCGGCCTAGTGAGAGGGATAGCTCTCATCGTTGGTGGCATGATTGGATCCGGGATCTTTATCTCACCCAAGGGGATCCTTCGTGGAACTAACAGTGTTGGAATGAGTCTGGTAGTGTGGATCATCTGTGCAGTGATTAGCTGTATGGGTAAGATGCATTTCATTGTGGCTTACAGGGCATGCACACGTTTAGGTTATCACTCTTGAAAATTTCACTCGTATGGGAGGGACAAATTAACGTACAAAAAGAGCCAATTACGGTTTCCGTGCAAAATTAATTTTTGCACCGGCGTTAAGTATAAAATACACAACAGGTAGGACACAAAATTTAAATAGTGCATGATCGGTCATGAGTTATCATTGTTATTTCCTTCACATATCTGATCCACACATTGCTCCGAAATCCTGCAGAATTTCATCTCTTTGGTGAGTTCCAAGGTCTGAGTGTAAAGACTTTACCACAGTGTGTAATAATTACGGAGAATATTGTGGAAAAACTGGAAGCATCGACATCTGACCCGCTCGCTATTTGTTGACACCTATACGCGTAGGCCTACTTCGACAGTGATTTTCATACAAAGGGCACGTTTTCAAGAGATGGTAAAAGTGGTTTCGTTTGTATGTGTAACAGGTGCTTTATGTTACGCTGAGCTTGGACCGATGATTCCAAAATCAGGAGGAGCCTACCAGTACATTATACACGCCTATGGTGATTTAGCTGCCTTCCTGGTGTCCTGGTCTTGGACAATAATCATGTTGCCATCGTCTCTTGCACTGCAAGCACTTACATTTGGTACCTACGCATCTGATTACGTCATCCCTGGTGACTGTGCTTCTCCGAGGGAAGCCATCCAGCTATTTGGTATCTTGGCAATCTGTGAGTTTGATTGAGATCACTATTACAATAAAATTGCAACATTACAATAAAAGGAAATTACATTATTACAACATGAATCAGTACCGGTACCTGCAAATGTTATCAACTAAAAAGTCCTTCATTCGAGGCGTTGTAAATGCGGTAAGTTAGAACGACAGTAACAATCTTTTTCTCTCAGTTCAGTTATTTACATCCCCCGTATAACTGATTAAAAGCAGTTGGGTAATATAAAATGAACATGTTACAATGAAACAAATGTAAAACGAGAAGTGATCCAAATAGTTGCAATGTGTTTTGATGATTCTGTTTGTTGCTTATTGTTGTCCTTTCTTATACAGTGCTGATGGTGTTGATCAATTGTGTGAGCGTTCGTTGCGCCACTGGTTTGATCGTAGTCTTCTCCTTGGCAAAGGTCATCGTACTCATCATAATCATCATAGTGGGAGTCATCAAGGTATTCCAAGGTAAATGCTGAAGGTGCTGTATTTATCGAGATAAAGCGGAGCAGAATGCTGCTCAACTACACGATCAAAATTGAGATATGTACTCCAAAACTGCACCAAAGAGACGCATTTCACATTAGCCCCGTCTGCGCACTTCCGGGTTAAAAGTGAGGCTCTCAGTGCTAAACAAACACATTACGAATCAACAAATTCATTCATGCATGAATTAATCACGCCATAATTGCAAGCGCAGCGCACGTTCAGCATCCTATGTTGTTTACTTAGCAGCGAGAGCCTCGCTTTCAAACCTGGCGCGATGTTCGTCAATTCAGGATTTGTCTGTTGTACTTTTTTCCTACGATGTAGGAGGCGTTTCAACACGGTTAAGATTGCATAGAAATAACTGAAACAGCACAATTAACTCAGTAAAAACAATCATTTTCGGGATAATCTAAATTTTACAAATGTGTACATTTTGGTATAAGAGGCCTATTGTCTCATTTATTGAAACCATGCCTATAATTTGAAGGAAAGCTCAATAAGCGCTTATAAATCTTTTAAGATGATAATTTTATGTTAATTCCCTGCTCCGTATTATGCAATACCAATAACAGGTCACACGCAATATCTGGACCCTTCTGTGTCATTTGTGGGAACCTCTACCTCTATCGTGGGATACACCTCGGCGATATACCACGGCCTCTGGCCCTACGGTGGATGGTAAGTCAAAACATGGAGGTAGACATCACCTAGTATGACACATTTTCATGAATATACTAAAGAGATTTTTACAGTATAAAGATAACATGCAAACAATGCATGTTAATGCATGTTCCAATTGGTGGGAACAGGCTATCCGCCTGTTCACACCAATATACGTAGCTGTAAATTAGAAGTAGAACGGAAAGCTGTGCGAATAGCTTTTCTCTCGTTCTTTATCTCTCTAAATTGTTTCCCCGGTGTATGTGTCCCTTCATCTTACGACCTTTCGTGTTTCAAGAGGAATATTAATTCCTACCTCTTATACCTTTAATTCTTTTTCTTTTTGTAGCTCCGTGCCTCCAATGGATTTTTAGCCTTGTTGTGAGCAAACTTGCGTTAAAAATAGAATAATGTATAATTTAAAGCAATAGTGTTTCAGGTGTAAAACTTACACCTTCGGTGTATTCCCCTAACAGGGATGACATGAACGATTTGGTCGAGGAAATAAAGAACCCAGCACGGTAAGTCTCAAATTGCTATGTATTTTTGTCCACCGAACTTTCAATCAATCTTTAAACTCTTATAAACCTAAATCATCTTCATTTTTATGTCCCTCTGTGGTTATCCTTCTAGGACTTGAATTTTCAATCACTGACCATAAGAAAGGCAAAATGATGCTTATGACGTCTGTTATTGTAAGCAGAGTTCATTCAGGAACAATATGGACTCTTCCGATGCAATTTCTTTGCAACTTTCTTCAACATCCCAAATTGGTTCCGAGTTCAGCCATTATTGTTATCACTTAGAATATGGGACTGCTATTAGGTAGTACTAATTGGCATAATCGGGAGGAACGCCTTCGTCCCGGTTTATGCTATAATAATAATGCACTGCGATTTTCCCAACTGTTGCCAACACTTGTCTAAACAAACGTGAATTCAACTCGGTAACATTTCTATGCTTCATTTAAGGATAAATTAATTCATTATCACAGGAATATTCCACTCGGCATTGGAATCGCCATTCCTCTTGTAACATTCATTTACATACTGACGAACATCGCGTATTTCACCACAGTCGCGCCCGCCGAGTTGCTATCTTCCAGTGCAGTTGCTGTGGTACAGTATGATTATTTGTTTGTTTTGCTTTAATGTGAGGATTTAACCTAACATATTCCTCGGTTTATTTGGAATGTTATTGTTTTAAAGTGCATGAGTACATCGAACGAGCCTCATCAACTTCGCTAATTCATCAAAGGGAGGTGCGTAATGGGATCGGTCTGTTCCTGATGACGCGTGGATGCAGACAATACGAGGAATTTAAAAAAATAGTTTAATGTTGATCTAGGCATATTTAATTTATCCTATCTATTTAATTTGTGTGTGTCTGTGTTTGAGTTCTACAGCATGCAATGCCTAAGACATGTCCAAAGTATGGCATTAAAATGTGTATCACCAACAAACAAAGAAGTTCTTGACAAAAGATTGGTGACGTGACGCTCACCAAAAGACAGATCCAGTTGGTGTCACTCTACGAGTTAGACATTCACATTGTGTTACTACAAATCTCCAAGAATTATTTGTAGCAGTACCAGGGTCTTCTTTATAGTGCCACAAAAGATGATCATGGTAGCACACTTTTTTCAATTATTTCAGACATTTGCAGAACGGACCTTGGGACCGTTGGCTTGGCTGATTCCTCTTGGTGTGTGTATTTCCACCGGGAGTAATATTCTCGGCAGTTTGCTCACCGGTTCAAGGTAAAACAAATAAACAAACACCCCAAGAAACAAAGAACCACAAAATCCACAATATCACAATCATGTGAAATGATAAAAAGGCGCTACACTATTATGATTCAACACCAAAATTATAGAATTTCGAAAGAAGGGTTTCCAAAAAGCAGGGATGTAGTCGAGTCCAAGTCCATCTCAAGCATTCCAGTCATAATTCCAATCGCAAGCTATTCAAATGAGCTTTGACAAAGGCATTCCTTTGTCATTGTTCATCCAATTACTTACGACCGGCTTTATGAAAGGACTTGCGAAAGGGCTTGCGAAAGGACTTGTGAAAGGACTTGTGAAAGGACTTGCAGGGACTCGACAACAGCTCTGCCAAAAGGTGGCACAAAGATGCATGCGAATTATGCATTAGTGCACGGTGTGTGGGCTTGTCAATGAAGATAAGGTCTGAAGCAGCAAAAATTCAGTTATCTATTGCATTCGCCGCAAGCTCGACTATTAATTTTTAATCTTCAAAGTATAACTTCCTACATTACAGGAAAATATTTGCTGCCGGAAGAAAAGGTCATATGATCAGCGTGTTGTCTATGGTTAGTGCCAAGTGGTATACTCCTCTCCCAGCAGTCATGCTACAGGTAGGCCTTATAGCTCCAAATCAAGAAAAGATTAACAGCAATGTATTTTCTAATTGTTTCATTCTAAGACTTTCTGTTACGTTCACCATACGACTTACCTTTCTCTCCGTTTAATTCGGGGGCCACGGTCGTGACAATGCATTTCACAAGTTTTACAAGGACCTTTAAAACATTTCTCCCTATAAAATGTTGCATATACATTCCCATCTCACAAAGATTCCTGCCTTTTGTAGGGATCATTGGCGATCGTACTCATTCTGATCGGAGACTTCAGTTCTATCATCATGTACAGAACCTTCGTCTCATGGATATTCCTTGGAGCTTCATATGGAGCGGTATTGATATTGCGCCGCAAGTATCCGAATAAACCAAGACCCTTTAAGGTAAGGTCATAAACGGCCTCTGATCGGTTCACATTGGTTCCCATGAAAAAGATGACCTGCTGAAGATTAGCGGGTAAACTTCGTCTTGATTGATCTAACTGGGATTCCATTTTCCCCTTCTATACAACCAAGGTGAACACACTGGTTCCCATCCTTGCTGTCCTTACCTCCATCTTCATGGTTCTGACGCCGTTAATCTCTAACCCCACCATGGAGTACATGTATGCTCTCTTGTTAATCGGCTCTGGTCTCGTTGTTTACCTCGTGTTCGTGTGGGGCAAACGACAGCTTCCATTTATGGGTAAGTTAACCAACAGCCTCATATTGGCATGAGATATCTCAATGTAGATAAACTGAGTTGATGTTCATATAAATTATCTCCGTCTGCAATCTTTACACTCACAGATTCCCTGAACCTGTTCTTCCAGAAGCTGCTTCTTGTTACTCCATCCAGGGATTAGGTTACATCAGGAGGTCGTACGAAAACTGCCATCATCATGTATGTAACACAGCGTCTCATGGTTTGTCTATCTTCTTCGTATGTGTGACGTCATAGCTGATCCGGATGCAAATGGTGCCCGTGCGTGTAGCTTATTAGCTTTACATGGCCCTATGTAGTTTGTACCCGAAACTTAAAGAGGGTGTTGATTGGTGAGATAAGTCTGTGTCATTTTGTAGTTTTATGTAGATTGTGTTGTGTAAAATATAACGGACATCTATTTCTGTCATAAAATAACAAAAAAACGGTGACCTTTGAGAGCTATTTTTTATCAAGTCCCCTCTAGCTGCTGGTGCTATTTGTCTTAGGGTCGTCGCACTTTTACGTTAGATTTGTTTGCTGCCCGCAGCGACGACCTTTAGACGAATGGCACCAGCGGGACTTGATAAAAATAGCTCTCAAATGTCACTTTTTTGATATTTCATGGCAGAAACAATTGGCTGTTTTATTTTACAATAGGCAACTTAATAATACCAAATGACGCAGACTTCTCTCAGCAATCAACATCCTCTGTACACACGACAATGATACCTATAAAAAGAAGTACATTAGATTTTAGAATCCGTGTGACAACAGTTGGCAGATGCCAGATGAAACAGCTATAGCTACGAAAGCTTAGGCCTATGTCATAATTTTAATTAGTTTTTAAAGTGCTTTACCTCTATTCACCTGTATCTAGCTGACTAACACGGCTGTAAATAGCTTTGTTCAGGAAATACATGAAACATGTTGACAAAATTGCATGTCCATCGAGGCATCCTCCTTTCGATTACATGTACATGTAGTTTGAAAGTATGTCTTAACGAATTCATTCTGAATATGTAGCAGACTAACAATACGGCAGAAGATCTTTGAAATGTACACATCCACAGCGAATAACATCTAATCAGCCACGCAGTACACTATTTTAAATCTTACAGTAAAGGCAATTTCAGATCTTTACCAACATTTTATGCACTCTAACTTCAATATGACATGTATAGTTTGCTTTTTATATGGCCACTCTATGCAGTCGCCTAACATGTCATATTTTTCTTGGTTAAAGGTGTGTCATACACAAGCTTGATAGGCTTTTTATATTTTCTTCTGTACTTTTTGTGCATGTCTTGTTATACTTGTATTACGCTTAATATTCCTATCAGAAAGAGACATCTACTATTCCTAATGAAAAGAAAAATCGGGTCTCTATAGCCACCTAATGCTGGCTTCCAGCGGGAGCTGTTTTAGGGTTACTACAAATTATCATATTAGCCGCAGATTCAAGAAATGGCAGCTAAAGTAATCTCGATTTTCCAAACACACAGGGAAAGCGGCTCTTATTTCCCCAGATCTGGAATTGCTTGAATACGCAGTGCGAACATTTATGAAAACACAATGTCACAGCTTTTAGATGCTTGGAGGAAAGTCAGATTTGTTATATAAGAAATTCAAAATAAAGCTTTAATCCAATAAAGGTGTTTCCATGTTATTTCTTAACCTCTCAAGAATCATGCTACATAAGATTTGTTTTACATTAAATCCAGACTTTTAAAAGCGTAAGCAAAACAATTGTTCATTTACACTGTATACAATCAAATTATTAGCTGCGATCCATCACAACATAAAATAACCGTTTAACAGAATTGTTCGTGAGTGTGATACTAATTGGAAGCTATTGATAAAATCTTAATAATGAATTTCGTTAACATATTCCGTACCAGAATTTAAGTTATTTTACAAGACAGTAGAAAAAAATGTCAGTTTCAATCCATTGTTGAATTATTGTTTATGATACGCTTGCCGGCACAAACACATTACTGTAGCAGTTCGCTTGGCTGCCAGAACCGCCGCGACACTCCGACGTCTCCCGTAAAAATACCGTGCCCAAGAGGCTTTAGTAGGAAGTCCATTATGGATTGTTGACGTCATATTTAAAAGGTTTCAGAATGGTTTCAAAGCGACCCATAGGAGGAGGTTATTTGGCTGTGTAACTTGAAACTTACGGAAGATGAATTTTTAGGACCAATGAACGAGGGCATAATATAAGTATTATAACGTTAATAGTTGATTTTTCACGTATGTCAAAAGTATTGTAACGTCTCTTTGGGAGTCGTTATCAAGAAGTGAAACATGAAGGCGGATGTAGACTTACACACAAATACTAGCTGTTTTATTTACACAATTATGTACATCTCAGAGTTATTTACATCTCAAGAGAGGGCGTACTTCAATGACCACGGACGTGGGCGAACGGGACGTGACTGATGTTGGTAGCGAATAACTTTGACACTGTGTGGTCATATCAGTATAGTGTGTGTGTGTGTGAGCGCACAACAACTGTAAGGACAACTGTGCTGTTGACGTGACCTAGCATGTCTATACTGTCTGTATGCATGGCTACATATACATGGCTATCGTAATACCAGGCTCGTGACAGAGCATGTGAGAGAACTTTCCCACGCCTCGCTAGGGCGAGAATGATTGTCCGAGGGCTCGATATTAAGAAATTTTGAGAGGGGTGTGAGCGGGGGTGTGTCAGGGTCTTATCCAATGGGAGCATCGGATCTACTGGGTTATCAACACGTGACAATGATCATGAATAAGTGATGATGTGCACAAAGTCAATGGGGAACATCTCTATGGGAGTTTACACACACTTGTAATGGTGTGTACAAAGTGAATGGGGGAAATCTCTATGGGAGTTTACGCACACTTCTGGTCTCGGCTGACTTAACGTTTTGGTGGAGGAATGTCCGAGAGTGAAAGTAAGCGGGTCAGCAGTGTGGGCATGGAGGTATTAAAAGGCCTCCATGGTGTGGGTCACTGATGGGTGCGTTACGGGGGACTGTTTCAGTAGGAAAGGGTAGGAGGGAAACTTCCTCGTTACATAGGGTTGTGTACAACACTTAGTCTCTGGGAGGATAGGAAATATCCACGCAATGTCTATGGGGTAAAACTCGCAGAGGGGGAAAGTAATCTGACCTCTGTGTGCCGTCGCAGGACACGGTTTATAAGGTAGTGGGTTGGCAGGGTACACTCGCTGAGTGTTTGGGGCATTGTGGAGTCTCATGCACGGGCTGAGGTATGTGAGGGGAAACTACATCGACTCCGGGACGAGTAGGGAAAATGGCTTAAGTTAAACCATGGAGGTATTAAAAGGGTTAAACTAGGGCAAAGGGTATGCACTTGCCACGTGGCAATGAGATCTGTCTGCATAGCGGGCAGTGCATTAACTTCGCGCTGTGTGGGGACTTAAGTCTTAAGCCCTGTCCGCACTGGACTTATTTTGGTAAAACTTACCGAGACGATGGGTACTTTTCCCATTTTAAGTCCAGTGCGGACAGCCTAGTAGGACGTTTTCCTCTCAGTTACTTTTCCTGAGTCCAGCGGTTACTTCTACCGGCCAACTGCTGCCCAGGAAAACTGACCAGGTAACTTTTCCCGAGACGATAAGTCCAGTGCGGACAGTGCGAGTCGGTAAAAGCGGCTCAGGAAAGCGTACATCCGGCCCGAGCGCGAGGTCATGCTACACTGGGACACCACGCATGCGCTTTGCATTGCTTCACCGCGGTGCGGTGCACGTGGCAAGTTTCCAAATTCCAGTGCGTTGTTTCTTTTTTGTCTGCAATCATGGCAGATATTATTATTGATACAGTCAGAAGTTTGATTGGTGCTAATCGATGTAGTCCTATATGTACACATCAGCCGGAAAAATAAAAAGGCACGCGTGATTTGGGTCAATCGTGTCAATGTAGTAAGGTCACGCAAAGCGCCCTCATGCGTCCTTATATTGACAGCTCGGTTACTTCTCCCACGGTCTCGGTAAAATTTTCCCGTGTCGAAAGTCCAAGTGCGGACAGCGGTCACATTTGACCATTTTTCATTTTACCATCGTCTCGGTAAAACCTTCCGAAAAATAAGTCCAGTGCGGACACGGCTTAAGTGTAGATCGCTGCATGCGTTCAGTATGCTTGCATTGATCCATGATTGAACTATAGGTAGGAAAAGGATACTGGGGAAAGGGTAACTCAAAAAGGGTTGAATGCGGGGACGCAACAGTATCACATATTTTTCGGGCCAGCAGCTGAAATACGTGAAAACTTCGCTGCGCACGCGCCATTATTGATGGATTAGCGGAGGTGATAAACAATCTTTTGTTCTGCAACGGCTGGGCTATGTGGGAGCACAACGCACATTTTCATTGAAGGATTGACCTAAAAGTGTGACCTAAAATGAGATTAGAAAGGATTAGCTATAAACTTATCAACGGCGTTTTCCTTTCTTTTTTTCAGAAAAAGACATGAAATGTTGAGTTTGTTTGATTACAAATTGGCTGCTAATTGGTGTAGATCGATATAACGGAGATTCGTTAACACACTGCTAAAAATACATGTGATACCACAAATGATACGCTAGAAGTTATTTATTAGCCTCTTTGTTATTCACCTATAGGCCCTACAGGTGCTGAATATCGGCAATAAAAGAAGGCATATTGCACATTTTTGTTTGCGTCCTCAGTAACGTGACCCGTCGCTGTCCTGTGTCATATGAAGCACGATTTGGGGGAAAAGGGACCCCCCTCTTCTGTGTTGGTCATTGTGTTCCCGGAATCTCAGGAATTCTATTCAGAAATATAGGGGATGTGCTAGGTAACAAGAGTCTGGAGTGTGCTTACGGTATAGAGACAAAGGGGGTACCCTTTCCCCCCATATCGTGCTGGCCGGGTATCTCCTGTGTACGTAAACGTGCGCGCAAATATTTATGTAAAATATAAAGGAGTCCGTCCGATGTTGAACATTGAACCTGAAAATGCACACGGGATATGGCCCCTTCATGTGTGTTCATATTCATGTGTGTATCATCACGTTACACACCCTTCTCTGCTTGCAAATTAAATGTTGGGAACAAAAATGTTCCAGACTCAAATTAAGTTTTGTCAAGAGTTTTGATTTAATTGGTATTTTCTACCATAATTTAAAAAATTGGCTGTCCATTTTGCTTATCACGCACATTGCGCCAGCAATCAGGTACATGTGTTTACACGATCAAAATGTTTGCCTTTTTTTATGGAAGTCGCCCAGTACAAAGCTAAAGGCCACTCTAGGCTAAAACAGATCGAGGTGGTATATGGTTGGCTACATCATGGACTACCTCCATGGCTACATGTTATATAGATTGCTACCACCCGTACGGTTTTCCTAGGTACAGATCTAAATATATAGAGGATAACTATTCAACAGATACATATCAAAAGAAATTTACGCCAAATTTCAGACCTATAGACCTAGGCGCAGTGGTGGATCTACGGGGGGGGGGGGGTTAAACCCCTCCCCCCCCCCCCCCCCCCCCGCTTGGGCTGCCCAGTGAAATCGTGATGTACGTGCTTAGAAAAAAATAAAAAAGCAGCACAGCTAGACACAGAAGAGATGGTCAAGCGCTTTGTCAGGGCTTATCCAAGGCGTCTCTTCTGCAACTCCATCTTGTTTGACTAACGTCATGTAATAAACTGTTAATCAGTCACTGATGTATTTGTCATCAAAGTGTGCCCTGACAGGCTGTATACTTCTGGCAACATGTTCATGTAATAAACTGATGGTTTTGTCAACAAGCCAATTCTGACTTATAATCATATAAAAATGTTGCCTCAAATTGCTTCATTCCAACCCCAAATTCTCTGAAAAGATGCCCCAAAATGTAGGAGAAAACATCTAGATTTCAAATTTTTCCGGGGGGCATGCTTTACGGGTTTAATGCCCCGGACCACCCTAGCAAGGCGTGCCTTCGGCACGCTGGGGTGTGTAGGCCAATCACCTCAGGTAAACCCCCCCCCCCCCCCCCCCTAGTTAAAACCTAGATCCGCCCCTGAGGCGGGGTAACTTTCACCGCTGGGGATGTAAACTCACCTCCTCTTTTTACTCTGTTTTTCACTAAACAATTGTTGGTCAAATAAATTACTAATAGTAGTAAAAACTACATACGGGATATTACGGGAAATAGTTTTGTCATAGTCTAGTCGTGCACAGCGTACGAGCCAGAGTTTTAACAAAGACTCTTTGCTGTTGTAGGGCCCCTCACAGAGAATTCAACTAAAGATAAGATCAGTTTTCAAACCCCCCCCCCCCCAAAAAAAAACATTTACCTCCCACCCAATGGCCATGTGGCACTCACAGGACCCACACAGTTATTAGTCTGGCATGACCCATTCGCCACGGTTACTGCCATCTCATTGGCTGGGGAAAACAAGGGGAAAGGCTGCCACCACGCTGGGCCATGTTGGACTGCCTCATTCCTTGATGGGCAGCACAACAATAAACATCTGTAAACACAACTGTACAGTTCCACTGTATCTCATGACGTGTAACTGTCTGCTCATTTACAGGTATGTCAAGTTCATTTGATTTCCAGATAATTGTAATACTTTCCCATTGTGGAATTTCCTTTAAAATAATGATTCACATTTTAGCTTGCTTAATTGATCCGTTGTTTTGAGATAAGAAAGCACATGTACATATATAAAGTAAAGGACTGCTTTTTAAAAACTTTCTCTTTTAAAGTCCTTTGATGAACTTGGAATTTATAACCAAAGAGGTCGAGAGAACATGCTTTAGTGCAGAATTTGACGAGTTGAATGTCAATATAAGAGAAAAGTTAATAATGATATAGAGTCCATAATGAAAGAAGTATTTTAGGATGGATAGAACCGAGAAATATTGATAGATCTACCAAGAGTGGGATGGTGATGTAGTTGGATTCCAGAATAAGTGTTGATGAGAACGCTCAATCCCTTAGCCACTTGCAAAACATTATTATTGTTGATGATATGGTAATGTTGATTCTACATGTATTTTACTATTATTACTTTTACGTTATATAACTTTTATACTTTACTTCTTGCCACATATTATAGCCTCTACAGTTAAGCGAGTCCTTTAAAATAGTGGGCAACCTTACTTATAATGAGAGGCAGCACTGTGTGATATGCTTTAGTACATTGGGCAAGGAACAGCCCAGGCATAGTGCAGTGCCACCTAAGAATTATCTGGAGATAGACAATGAAAAGCTGGACAGTTAGACTGGTACAAGTCAGCTAGGGAAAGAGAACTTTAGATGACCACTTATATTGTTGATTGGTTCATAGTGTCACTCTACAGTCAGGTAACTGGAGCTTGTGGGACTGGAGCAAGTTTACCATTGACTGGCAGATTATAAGGACCTTGGCTCCGCGCAGACCAGGAAATAATAATGTGGAGTAGAGTGCCAGTGTCCCTAGGGAAACATTACTCCTCTGACCTTAAGTGGTGATTGTTGGAACACCTGTTTCATTTTGGACTGAACCCTGTAGAAACCTATATTCTTGTGAATATTTAATGAAGCTCCACTCTGGTTGTGGGACAACCCATGGACAACCCTACTTTGATGAAATGACTACGAGACCTTCTGGTGTTACAGTGTTTGCACATAATTATGCTACTAAAATTTTCAAAAGAAAAAGGATTTAAGTGCTTGGTACCAATTCAGGTATTTTCTGATAATGTATTATGGATTATGTAGATTCCTTGATGGGCAGCACAACAATAAACATCCGTAAACACAACTGTACAGTTCCACTGTATCTCATGACGTGTAACTGTCTGCTCATTTACATGAGTTAAAAACCATATTCCTACCTCCATGGTGCGAGGTTGCCTGTACACTCTAAAAACAATGTCCGAAATCTGGAACAGAAATGGCATGCTTGGCACGATTCAAATGAGCAAAATGTTCTCCTTGGGATCTTCTCAAGGCCTCGAGCATCCAGGGGCGGATCTAGGTTTTAACTAAGGGGGGGGGGGAGTTTTACCTGAGGTGATTGGCCTACACACGTACACCCCAGCGTGCCGAATTTTCGACACCCGACACTGGTTATTTTTTTTTTCTCAGCCCAAGGGGGGGGGGGGTTTAAACCCCCAACCCCCCCCCCCCCCGTAGATCCGCCACTGGCATCTGATGTAGCTACCGTACCTCCTGCCTATGGAATCATTTTCCCCCAGACCTTGCAATTTGGTATTTCTATAGCTTTGCAGTAAATGCTCGGACAGGAGAGAATTCAGTTGAAACTTGAGATCGATGATATTTACACTTTTATTTTGTCATTTTCCAGTTTTGAATCCCGTTTCATAGTCCATGGTCTATGACTGAATCCAATGTATTTCCAATTTATTTCTCATCTAATTTATTTCTCAGTGGTGCATACAGAAAAGGAAAATACCTTGCAAAGATTGACTGTGGTTTCAGACAACAACCACACTTGTTACACTCTGATCGTGCTCCGACTAAACAATTCCAATCATTGGATTTCTCCCCGCTGACGAATTTAAAAAGAAAACTGTATACGTTTCTATTTCGTCAAACAATCCACAACGGAAACTGACCAGGTAAATTTGAATACATTTTCAAAATGAACAAAGAAACTGGCAGGAGCGGGATTCGAACCTGCGACCTGCGACCTCCGGGTTACCGTACCGGCGCTCTACCAACTGAGCTATTTCGCCCTATGAGGATACGACTTTTTAACTTAGTCGTATCCTCATTAAGTGATGCCCACAATGTCGCTTCCCAGGTTGTATCGTAAAATTGGGTGTGATCCCCGGCTATATACGGCATTCTGGGTTTATGACTTCTGACTGGCGCCCACCCGAACAAAGATACTGACAATTTGGGAGACTGCCAACATAGGGCAAGGTAGCTCAGTTGGTAGGGCGCCAGTACGGTAACCCAGAGGTCGCAGGTTCGAATCCCGCTCCTGCTAGTTTCTTTGTTCACTTTGTAAATTTTTATTTAAACGAAAAACAAAACTAACTACACTTTTCATTTCTCGGAATAGTTTATTATATGCTACGCGCGAGGATTCCTCTACACTGTAGAAATCAGGAGCGTCCAACTCTTCTCAGGTCTAATTCTAAAATAAAAACTGGTTACATCTGTTACTTATCAGGGGCCTATTGTTTGTAGAATGGCTCGCGCAACACGACAAATACAGATGGCTACCGCGATGCAAGGTGAACGTGCAACACCGCACAGATTTGAACGACGCCAACCGTAAATTGCCTAATAAGAACATCGCAATTTTCTACGTAAAGAAACTGTTTAAAATTACAAAAAGGTGTCATAGCTTCTTGTAGGTGTAGTGATATGGCTAGGTTGTAGGATATTGACAGTACATTTACAGTAACTTTTAAATTCATAATTGTGTGCACAACTAGTTATTGGTATTGTCAGACTAATTAAAAGAATAATAATTTTTGTTGTTTGACAAATTAATTTTCTTGCATGACTAATTAAATTTCGAGCATTACCAATCTCAAGAAATGTTATAGTAAAAATAAACGATTTTAAAAGACTAATTATTATTAGTCAATTGAAAAGTGAATTGACTAATCTTTTGATCGAGTGACCAATTAAAGATTGGTAAAACTAAACCATGGAAATGACATTTGTTTTTAGTCAACTGACTAAGCAATGTTTTCGGTGTAGTTTCCACCCCTGTAGCTTGTACTTTGTTTTTTATGTGTGGAAGGTCAGGGAATCAGGAGGAACCAATTCCTCAAGATAAAGTTTGAAGACCCCCGATTCAATCGACATGGATGACAAATACAAAGCGGCCCAGCTGAAGAGACAAATCGGCCTAGTGAGAGGGATAGCTCTCATCGTTGGTGGCATGATTGGATCCGGGATCTTTATCTCACCCAAGGGGATCCTTCGTGGAACTAACAGTGTTGGAATGAGTCTGGTAGTGTGGATCATCTGTGCAGTGATTAGCTTTATGGGTAAGATGCATTTCATTGTGGCTTACAGGACACACGTTTAGGTTATCACTTTTAAAAATTTCATTCGTATGGGAGGGACAAATTAACGTACAAAAAGAGCCAATTACGGTTTCCGTGCAAAATTAATGTTTGCACCGGCGTTAAGTGTAAAATACACAACAGGTAGCACACAAAATTTAAATAGTGTATGATCGGTCATGAGTTATCATTGTTATTTCCCCCATACATCTGATTCACACATTGCTCCGAAATCCCGCATAATTTCATCTCTTTGGTGAGTTCCAAGGTCTGAGTGTAAAGACTTTACCATAGTGTGTAATAATTACGGAGAATATTGTGGAAAAACTGGAAGCATCGACATCTGCAGCCGATTTCACGAAACCGTGCGCAACTTACGCCATTGCGTAAGACTTGCGCTAAAAAAATGTTGCGCAGCTGCGCTACATCCTTACGATCCATTTCACGAAACAGTGCGTAGCTGCGCAATGTTTTATTTATTTTATACATCGCGGACGAGGCTGAATGCCGCTTTTACGACGACTGTTTTAGTACAACAATAAATATACATAGAACAGTCGTAAAATTTAACTGTGAGGCGCCATTTTAAAACTTTTCACTTTTGAAACATCGCTCCGAAAAAAAAAATGATGGCAACTTTCGGAAATATCTCACAGGTAAACCTGCAGCGAATGATCATTTCATTACTCTCTGAAATAATCTAGTGAATTTAATTAATGATTTGAACAACTAACGGCTCTGCTGTGCTCACGCTCAGCTAGCTAAGTCATAATTACGGTGTTTTGTGCCAACAACTTAAGCCACCTAAAACGAGTGCGTAAGTTACGCCATAATTTGTGGCGCAAGTAGAGTTGCGCAATTGCGCAAGGTTTCGTGAAATCGGCTGCAGACCCGCTCGCTATTTGTTGACACCTACGCGTACTTTAATACCGTACACATTCCACTTTCCGACTTTCTCGAACCAAACGTTCGTCCTCGAAATTATTTTCGACAGTGATTTTCATTAAAGTGGTTTCGTTTGTATGTGCAACAGGTGCTCTATGCTACGCTGAGCTTGGACCGATGATTCCAAAATCAGGAGGAGCCTACCAGTACATTCTACACGCATATGGTGACTTAGCTGCCTTCCTGGTGTCCTGGTCTTGGACAGTAATCCTGTTGCCATCTGCTCTGGCACTGAAAGCAATTACATTTGGTACCTACGCATCTGATTACGTCATCCCTGGTGACTGTGCCCCTCCGAGGGAAGCCATCCAGCTATTTGGTATCTTGGCAATCTGTGAGTTTGATTTAGATTAGGCCTACAACAAAATGAAATTACAGTATTACAACATGAATCAGTACCTGCAAAGTTCTTGATTGGAGGCGATTTAAATGCGGTAATTTAGAACGACAGTAACAATTTTCTTTCTCTCAGTTCAGTTATTTTTCCACTTAGAAACATATTTACATCTCCGTAAACATGGTTGATTTAAAGCAGTTGAGTAACGCCCCAGGAAACAAATGTAAAACGAGAAGTGATCCAAATAGTTGCAATGTGTTTTGATGATTCTGTTTGTTGCTTATTGTTGTCCTTTCTTATACAGTGCTGATGGTGTTGATCAATTGTGTGAGCGTTCGTTGCGCCAGTGGTTTGATCGTAGTCTTTTCTTTGGCAAAGGTCATCGCACTCATCATAATCATCATAGTGGGAGTCATCAAGGTATTCCAAGGTAAATGCTGAAGGTGTTGTATTCATCGAGATAAAGCAGAGCAGAATGCTGCTCAACTACACGATCAAAATTGAGATATGTACTCCAAAACTGCACCAAAGAGACGCATTTCACATTAGCCCCGTCTGCACACTTCCGGGTTGAAAGTGAGACTCTCAGTGCTAAAACAAACACATTACGAATCAACAAATTCATTCATGCATGAATGAACACGTCATAATGGACCAATCCGGCCTGTCCGGATTGGCAATCAAACAGCGCGCATTGACCAATAGGATTACGACTTGTGGTCAGGTAAATTAGCAACAGTTCCTATAGGCGTGGTCCGTCATTAGCTCGGTCAAGCTCGGTCAAACTTTGTCACATGCGCTGTGAAAAGTGTACATAAACAAATGTGTTTGGTGCGGCCGGGCACTGTATTTTTTCAATAAAAGTGGGCAGTTGGTAAATTGGAGGTAGCCGGAGCTTACCGGAGGTAGGTTTATATACAATGTTTTCTAGCCTTACAAATTGGTTACCTGTTAGTGTTAATAATATTAACTGATATTATACCATTAAATCGGTGAAATCTAGGAGGAATGAAACATTTCAAATACAAAAGTAGTCATTCTTTTGGTCAGTAGAAAGCACAGATGTATAATATATATGAGGTAACCAGAACACGTAAAGAGTTTTCTTTAATATTAGACTATAATTGCATCGTAACATCCGCGGTTTATTTTATTCCAATACTACGGTAACTTACCCAGCAACACAGCTACATCTACTTTCTGCAACGAGCCCGTCCTTTCCGAAACACAAATTTAAGCAATGTAGCGTGTCACTCTTCCTCATGCTTCGATAACATTTCCCCGCTACAGCAACTAGACCATCCTTCATGACTTCACAAATGACTTTATGTACATACCCCTCCTTAAAATAATTGTAATCCTTAACTTTCGCCCGCTTGCTAAATGCTAATTTTGTCCCCGCCTAAAGAAATTACAGTAAATCCACCGCCTTTGGCAGAACACCGAGTCGCGTCGTCGACATTGTACATGTATCCGGGTCGCCGCGCGTTACATGTTATGTTTGTGTATACTTGAACGTAAAGCTTGACCGAGGTAATGGCGTCGCCATGCCGTTGCTAAGGTGGGTGGGGCTTATGGTCAAATCCGGATCGGTCTATTGGAAGCGCAGCGAACGTTCAGCATCGTAGGTTGTTTACTTAGCAGTGAAAGCCTCGCTTTCAAACCTGGAAGTGCGCAATCGGCGCGATGTTCGTCAATTCAGGATTTGTCTATTGTACCGTTTTTCCTACGATGTAGGAGGCGTTTCAACACGGTTAAGATTGCATAGAAATAACTGAAACAGCACAATTAACTCAGTAAAAACAATCATTTTCAGGTTAATCTAACTTTTACAAATGTGTACATTTTGGTATAAGAGGCCTATTGTCTCATTTATTAAAACCATGCCTATAATTAGAAGGAAAGCTCAATAAGCGCTTATAAATCTTTTAAGATGATAATTTTATGTTAATTCCCTGCTCCGTATTATGCAATACCAATAACAGGTCACACGCAATATCTGGACCCTTCTGTGTCATTTGTGGGAACCACTACCTCTATCGTGGGATACACCTCGGCGATATACCACGGCCTCTGGCCCTACGGTGGATGGTAAGTCAAAACATGGAGGTAGACATCACCTAGTATGACACATTTTCATGATTATACTAAAGAGATTTTTTTACAGTATAAAGCTAACATGCAAACAATGCATGTTAATGCATGTTCCAATTGGTTGGAACAGGCTATCCGCCTGTTCACACCAATATACGTAGCTGTAAATTAGAAGTAGAACGAAAAGCTGTGCGAATAGCTTTTTCCTCGTTCTTTATCTCTCTAAATTGTTTCCCCGGTGTATATATGTGTCCCTTCATCTTACGACCTTTCGTGTTTCAAGAGGAATATTAATTCCTACCTCTTATACCTTTAATTCTTTTTCTTTTTGTAGCTCTGTGCCTCTAATGGCTTTTATTGCCTTGTTGTGAGCAAACTTGCGTAAAAAATATAATAATGTATAATTTAAAGTACTAGTGTTTCAGGTGTAAAACTTACACCTTCGGTGTATTCCCCTAACAGGGATGACATGAACGATTTGGCCGAGGAAATAAAGAACCCAGCACGGTAAGTCTTAATTTTTTATTTATTTCTGACCACCGAACTTTCAATCAATCTTTAATCCCTTATAAACCTAAATCGTCTTCATTTTTATGTCCCTCTTCTATGAATTTTCAATCACTGACCATAAAAAAGGAAAAATGATGCTGATGACGTCTGTTATTGTAAGCAGAGTTCATTCAGAAACAATCTGGACTTTTCTGGATTTAATGAGAAATTAATTCATTATCACAGGAATATTCCACTCGGCATTGGAATCGCCATTCCTGTTGTAACATCCATTTACATACTGACGAACATCGCGTATTTCACCACAGTCGCGCCCGCCGAGTTGCTATCTTCCAGTGCAGTTGCTGTGGTACAGTATGATTATTTGTTTTGCTTTAATGTGAGAATTTAACCTAACATATTCCTATCCTGGGTTTATTTGGAATGTTATTATTTTAAAGTGAGTACATCGAACGTGCCTTATTAATTTGGCCAATACGGGTCTGCTCCTGTTGAGGCGTGGCCGCAGAGAATTATACGAGGAATAAACACAAAAATAGTTTCAGGTTGATCTAGGCATAATTAATTCATCCTAATATTATTAAAAACCCTCTTTGAAAAGTTCTCATTTTTTTTCATTTGTATCTATTTTATTTTGTGTGTATCTGTGTTTGAGTTGTACAGCATGCAATGCCTAAGACAGGTAAAATTGGTACCACTATCAAACAAAAAAGTTCTTGACAGAAGATTGGTGACGTGACGCTCACCAAAAGACAGATCCAGTTGGTGTCACTCTACGAGTTAAACATTCACATTGTGTTACTACAAATCTCCAAGAATTATCTGTGGCAGTACCAGGGTCTTCTTTTAGTGGCACAATGGATCATCATGGTAGCACACTTTTTCCCAAACTATTTCAGACATTTGCAGAACGGACCTTGGGACCGTTGGCTTGGCTGATTCCTCTTGGTGTGTGTATTTCCACCGGGAGTAGTATTCTCGGCGGTTTGCTCACCGGTTCAAGGTAAAACAAATAAACAAACACCCCAACGAACAAAGAACCACACAATCCACAATATTACAATCATGTAAAATGATAAAAAGGCGCTTCACTATTCACTAAGATTCAACACCAAAATAATAGAATTTCGAAAGAAGGGGTTCCAAAAAGCAGGGATGTAGTCGAGTCCATCACAAGTCCTTCACAAGTCCCTGCAAGTCCATCACAAGCCCTCCAGTCCTAATCCCAATCACAAGCTATTCAAATGAGCTTTGACAAGGGCATTCCTTTGTCATTGTTCATCCAGTTACTTGTGACTGGCTTTATGATACGACTTTTGACTGGACTTGCGAAAGTACTTGCAGAGACTCGACAACAGCTCTGCACAAAAGTGGCAAAAAGATGCATGCGAATTATGCATTAGTGCACATTGTGTGATGGGCTTGTCATTGAAGATAACTATTCAGGTTAATTTAAGGTCTGAAGCAGCAAAAAATCAGTTATCTATTGCATTCGCCGCAAGCTCGACTATTAATTTTTAATCTTCAAAGTATAACTTCCTACATTACAGGAAAATATTTGCTGCCGGAAGAAAAGGCCATATGATCAGCGTGTTGTCTATGGTTAGTGCCAAGTGGTATACTCCTCTCCCAGCAGTCATGCTACAGGTAGGCCTTATAGCTCCAAATCAAGAAAAGATTAACAGCAATATATTTTCTAATTGTTTCATTCTAAGACTTTCTGTTACGTTTACCATACGACTTTATTCGGGGCCACGGTCGTGACAATGCATTTCACAAGTTTCACAAGGACTTTTAAAACAAATTATTATGCAAGCCATGTTTCATTAACATTTCTCCCTAGAGAATGTTGCATATACACTCCCCATCTCACGAAGATTCCTGCCTTTTGTAGGGATTATTGGCGACCGTACTCATTCTGATGGGAGACTTCAGTTCTATCATCATGTACAGAACCTTCGTCACATGGTTATTCCTTGGAGCTTCATTTGGAGCGGTATTGATATTGCGCCGCAAGTATCCGAATAAACCAAGACCCTTCAAGGTAAGGTCATAACGGCCTCGGCTCACATTAGTTCCAATGAAAAGATAACCTGCTGAAGATTGGCGGTTAAACTTTGTCTTGATTGATCTAACTGGGATTCCATTTTCCCCTTCTATACAACCAAGGTGAACACACTGGTTCCCATCCTTGCTGTCCTTACCTCCATCTTCATGGTTCTGACGCCGTTAATCTCTAACCCCACCATGGAGTACATGTATGCTCTCTTGTTAATCGGCTCTGTTCTCGTTGTTTACCTCGTGTTCGTCTGGGGCAAACGACAGCTTCCATTTATGGGTAAGTTAACCAACAGCCTCATATTGGCATGAGATATCTCAATGTAGATAAACTGAGTTGATGTTCATATAAATTATCTCCGTCTGCAATCTTTACACTCACAGATTCCCTGAACCTGTTCTTCCAGAAGCTGCTTCTTGTTACTGCATCCAGGGATTAGGTTACATCAGGAGGTCGTACGAAAACTGCCATCATCACGTAGGTTATACCCCGTTCTCACAAAAAAATCGTACAGCCGTGCGATTTCCGTACGACTTTCCCGCGCAGTCTCACTTGTACAACTGCCGTGCGACTGCCGTTCAACTCTCGTGCGACTTTTCCTCCTGAAACATCCGATAACAGTTCAAGTTCCGTGAGACTGCCGTACAACATGTACGAGTCCCGCGCAAGCACCATGCAATTTTTGTTCAACTCGCGTGCGACCTGTGCGCATGCGGTACAACCGCCGTACAACCAATCAGAGCGCCGTACAACCAATCAGAGCGCCGTACAAGCGCCGTTCGATCCGCGCGAATCGCATAAAAGCAGGTCCTTTTGGCGTCGATCTTCAAAACCGCACTTGATGTTCGACAGTCAACAAGTATTCAACACAACACAACGATGCCACCGAAGAAGAGTGATGGCAAGCAGGCATGCAGCAAGAACGGCAAGGCCAGGCTCTCATGAGATTCGCACATGTTGCACAGCAGTTGCACGGCATGCAGTGTGGATGTCGCACGGGGTCTGCTGGGAGTCGCACGGCCTGGCGCTCGCCCACACGCGCATGCAAATGCCACACAGTTCTGCTCGCGATTTCGCGAGCAGAACTTGCGAAATAACCAAGACGGTCTTAGCGATTTGGCCGTGGCGTGTGTGTGTGTGAGTTTGTATATGCCGGCAATCGTGGACCTAGGACACAAGAATGCGAGTGTTGACAAAGGGGTCCACTTTTGACCTAATGTCCACGATTGAAAATCGTGTACAAAACCAATGGGAGGCCTTCCGAAAAAGTATAAACAAAAGAGGAACAATGGGAGGTCCACGATTGCACCCGTTTACATGACTGTGTGTGTGTGTAGCGAGAGGGCGCTGGCCGGCCGTGCGCGCTATACGTCGCACCGCTAAGAACGTCTTGGACTAGTAGCTTATTAGCTTTACAGGCTGTACACAGGGTCCTATACGTATTTTGTACCCGAAACTTAAAGAGAGTGTTGATTGGTTAAAAAAGTCCGCGTCATTTTGTAGTTTGATGTAGATTGTGTTGTGTAAAATAAAACAGGCATTTATTTTTGCCATAAAATTACAAAAAAGTGACCTTTGAGAGCTATTTTTATCAAGTCCCCTTTAGCCGATGGTGCTATTTGTCTTCAGGTCGTCGCACTATAGACACAAAAGGGGAGTCCGTCTATAATGACGACAAATGTACCAGCGAGCTCAAGGGGACTTGATAAAAATATCTCTCAAATGTCACTTTTTTATATATTTCAGGCCAGAAATAGGCCTAATTGGCTGTTTATTTTACAATAGGCAATCTACATAAAACTACAAAATGCCGCAGATTTCTTTCAGCAATCAACATCCCCTTTACACACGACGATGATACCTATAAAGAGAAGTACATCAGATTTTTGAAAATTTGTCTTAATTTTAATTTGTTGTTAAAGTGCTATACCTCCTATATATATTTACCTGTATCTATAACACGGCTGTAAACAACCTTGTTCAGGAAATACATAAAACATGTTGACAAAATTGCATGTCCATCGAGGCATCCTCCTTTCGATTACATGTACATGTAGTTTGAAAATATGTCTTAACGAATTCATTCTGAATATGTAGCAGACTAACAATACGGCAGAAGATCTTTGAAATGTACACATCCACAGCGAATAACATCTAATCAGCCACGCAGTACACTATTTTAAATCTTACAGTAAAGGCAATTTCAGATCTTTACCAAAATGTATGCACTCTAACTTAAATGTGACATGTATACTGAACAGCAAAAGAAACGTCGTATGAATACAAGATATCAACAGGTATATTCTGTAACGTAGGGCCAACACAAATATGACTGGGGGTATCTGAGTAAGTCATTTCCTTTCTGTCATCATCGCCAGTCCGGTGAATTTTTTTGCGCAGACTTTTAAAGGCGTAATCAAAACAATTGTTCATTTACACAATCAAATTATTAGCTGCGATCCATCACAACATAAAATAACCCTTGATACAGAATTGTTCGTGAGTGTGATACTAATTGGAAGCTATTGATAAAATCTTAATAATGAATTTCGTTAACTCATTCCGTACCAGCATATAAGTTATTTTACAAGACAGTAGACAAAATTTCTTGTGTGTCTTCATCTTGATAGACGTACACAGGGAATAGACTGTCTATTAGACAGATTGCGCCCTCTAAGTCACGTGACCTATAGTGGGTATCAAACGTCAACAAACACGGCGTCATCCATAGCAAAGTGCCGCTGTTGTAAAGTACATGATGATTGTTGCATTTGTTTGTTCGATCGAGGCTTTTCTTTCTAGAAATCTCTGAAGAATATTCCAGAGTTTATACCCGAGACCTTACCGGAATGGTTGAATAAAGCCAGTAAGGACAGTTCCAGCAAGTCTTGGAAATTCTATGTGGTAGTTGCACGGAACGTTGGGGTACTAAGCAGTTGCAGAAAAAATACATGAAAATCTAGTCTTGGGGAAATAGAAATTTAAAACAAAAAGGATGCGGCTTCCAAAAAGTATGCGGGCAAGGACGATCAACTGGTGTTCTTTTTACATGGCCCAATTTTTTGCTGCCAATATTTTCAATGAAAATTTACTGAAGCTGCAAATTTCTTAATTGCATCCTAAAATTACTTGATTAGAAGGGGTAGCTGTAGCAGCTAGAGTCTGACACCTTCAGTCTCCCTTGACATGACACAGAGTTAACTTGGCTTGAGACCTACTACATGTAAACATTAACTGCATCTAACAAGATGGCCGCTCACGTGGACGGCCGCGATCACACACTTAATGTCACAATTTTGAAGCTGCAATCATCCAAAATAAAAGTCTTTCTTCTTCAAAAATGTGTGATTCCTTTGTCTATTTGAAATTTTGCAAGGTATATAAACGCTCACTTTTCCAACGCTCTTTTAATTTTACAGTGATAACGTTACATTACAAACAAAGGGGGTCTAACCATAGCTCAATTCCCCTCAAAAGAAACCTCTTTTGTAGTAGAATTCTCGTAATTTATGAAACAGTTAATGTGATTTAAATCAATGTCCCAACATACAACTTTAATAAAAGGGCTTCGTAATTGTGTTATATGCGTTATTTACCAAAAATAAAGCCGATTGTCGGTAAAGTACTCGGCACGCATAGTCTACTGCACGTCCCACTGCATCAGTTGAGATGACGTAATACCCACTATAAGTCACGTAATGACATGTAAACATTGGTCGCGCAATCGGTCAATTGATATAAAGTGAAACACACAAAAACATTCGTACATAACCTAATCAACCTTAACTCTAAAATTATATGCCACTATAGAAAACCATATACGCGAGTTGACGCCAAACTATACCTGGATAGCTCAATGTCAAACCATCGCCTAAGTAAACTACAACACTTTAATATTCATCATCTAAGTTCAATTTCATATTCAAAGCGAATAATTGTTGCCACGTACGTCTGACCAACAGACCGAATAATTTAGGGCCCGCCCCTATTGACCAAAAACAGCAGCAACTGTGGTCCGACTAAAGTCTGGCATTCCTGACAGACATGTGGCTAAAAACTTCAAGGGCTGGGGTTTAATGGATCCCTCTTTCACATGTACAGAAGAACAGAGACATTTTGCTCACAATGGACAATTGCGGCAGCTAACTAGTTTTAGAAACTGTCCGTATTGTTGACTGAAAATCTAACCAACGGCTTGCATGTACTTTAAAATTCAGAGTACTGTGCACAGCACGTATACATGTATTCTTATTCATTCACCTTTTGTTTTAATTTTATTTATATATTTTATTTTGTTTTCATTGCCTTCTGATTTCTTGCTTTATTTTTGCTCACTTATTTCTCTCCTAAAACTGGTTCATTTTCGAATATTTTATTCTCACATATGATTTTATGTTTCTTATCACTTAAAACCCTATATTTTATATTTCTTTAAGTTTTTAATTTGTTGTTACAACCAGATGTGGGGCAGGTCTCAGGATCACAGTAACTACTTTGCTTTTGTTGCTCCTATCCCATCTGGAAGTACTGTTTTGTATTGTTGTTCTTGTTTGTGATGGCCGAATAAATAAATAAATAATAATAATAATTATAAATCTCCTGGATGCGGCAAATGGGCGACTCTTCCCGAAATAACCTTATTGGGGCGACACGAGTGTCGCCCTTTTAGAGCACTTTCCCAACGCGCCTTACTAAAAAACACTCCAAATGGGCGACTTTTACAACCAGGTCACCCTAACCCACTCTTTTCCAGGATTATGTGTCGCCCTATCCGGCAATTGAGGAAAATAATAATAATAATAATAATTCTAAGAATAACTAATGTCATCACGATTGTTCAATTCATCTAATATGTCAGTCCATGAATGGCAATGTTGAAAATAGTCACACAACACACACCATTCAAACTTCAAAACTAGCCTATTTTTAATAAAAATCAGATTTCATATTTCATTTGTTTTGTTCCAAATCAGCCTATACAGAAATCAGCCTATACAGAAAACTACTTGATTGCCAAGGTCAGATTTAGATGATGTGACGAAGAAGGAGCACATTCAAAAGAACAATTAATTTTAACCAGGCAGATAGCAGACTGTGAATCCCGCTAGCTGATCCTGCGACGCAAGGGTCGGTTGGCTCGACCATATTCAATACAATTCGGCGTTCCAGCCCAGGAGTCAATGGGGATATGGCTCGCAAATAATCGCTGAAGACACTTGAGTCCAGGTTACCTGAACAAAAACAAGGAACACACTAATAGGTGGTTTGAAAATGGACCCGGGTTAAAAGTTGTGCGCGCACACATAATGCTTCGTTTAGTATAGGAAGTCCATTTATGGACACTCATCCCGGTTCTTTTCAGAACCACACTTCTTCCTAGAAGAGATTTTTTTCACATGGCGTTACCCGCAATCCCAGTCTCTCTCCATTGTGGATTGTTGACTTTCCATTAAAAATGTTTCAAAATGGGTTCAAAGCGACCCATAGGAGGTTATTTGGCTGTGTAAATTGAAACTTACGGAAGATGAATTTTTAAGACAGTAAACGATGGCATAATATAAAACAAAACTGTTAAAAAAACGATTACAAACTGGTATGCGCGTTTGCACATTATACATGTAGCATTTTAAAACAATAACTTTATTGACAATGAAAATCTTACCGTAATTATGCTCGATGAGATTATCCCGTATCATGCTGAAACCATCCCCACCGCCAACAACGAAGGAAGGCAGTACAATTTTGTAATTCTTCTCAAGGTCCAAAGGTACAAATCTTGGTACCTGGCAATCCGTACAACGCACCTCAGCACTGGCTACTCGCATTCCAGGAGGCTTCCAAAGGTTATAGGTGACTAGCATTCCTAAATCAATATAAATATGACAAGACATTGATATATATTTCTTTCTTGTCATTGGCTTCAATGATCAACAAGTAAAATGCCAATAGGTCTCTCTCAAATGACGTCACTTCCTACAGATTGCCACGTGCATCGGCATTTTAGGCGTCAAATTTTCGTGACGCGCATCGGCTGCGCCGTATTTAAAAAACATTTCGAGCAACATGCGCGCGTGTTTAGGTTATTTTCATAGAGCTATATTAATAGACCTTTATCATGGTACAGCCATCTTGTTTTTCTCCTATTAAAATCAATGTAACGAAACCGAGGCTGGAAGGAAAAATAGTCTGGCACCTTCTTTCAATAATTGGAATCAATATTCTTAATTGCTAATGCATACAGGGAACAAGACAAAGAATGGTGACAGCATGATAAAGGTCTATTTAATATAGCTCTATGGTTATCTTTGTTATTTTGCACTCTGCGCGCACACAGCACATGATGGCGTTGAACACGCAGTTGTAACTTTCCCACGAAGATTGCGTCCTATGAGAGCGATCTATACACGAATCCCAGCACGTCACACGAGTGCCACCGCAGTCTTAGTGATAAGCATAGAGCTATATTAAATTTAATACAGCTCTATGGTGATGAGCCTTTTTGCTGCTATTGCTCAAACTACTCAAAAATTTGTATTACCCTTTCTGAGGTTTTGTTTCGCTTAAACTTAGATTTGAACTGCAATCTGCCTGTAGGCCTATACCGTACCTGAGAACTGTAAAAACCTTCCAGGTGTATCTATAGGGTCATACCGGGCCACCGAATGCTCCAATGCCTCCATTACGTAAACACCTTTAATAGTTATTGTATCAATGGTATTGCTGAATGGTAGAACGCTTTTAATATCCCCTATCGTCAAATCACCTGTAGGAAAAAAATACAACGAAGTCTTGTCAATATAAGCATGATTAGAGGATGGACACAAAAAAGCTGATGGAATAAGATAACTAAATTAGCTGATCTTAATTCAATCCTTATCCTAAAGAGAAAGTTCACACGGAAAAGCAAGGTTTGTCTGCACTGTATGAGTGGAGTCACAAGATGGCGTTAACAAAACTAAATGTTCATGTACATGTATCAGAAAAGAGTTTAAGGGCGGGGATTGTCTACCTTATTGCAACACAAATAACACATAGGCCTACCCTGAAACAACGAAGTCCGAATACTTCCACCGTTGACAAATGCAATGCTGACGTCATTCCAACTCTGTTCATCCGGGTCCTTGATCTCCTGTCTGACGTAGGCATCTGCGATAGCATTACCCAGGTTGCACTCCTCAAGACGGCAACTTCCGTTCAGGAAGACATTAGTAAAGCCGAGGTACTCACTGGAGAAATTCCGCACCGCCTCTGCCCATTGTTCTATCTCTTCCAGAATATCAACCGCTGTCCCCCCCCCAAAAAAAAAAAAATTAAAATTACAAACATCGAGATGTTTTTGAAGAGTATTTTTCAAGCTCATTTGGAAAACCGTTTGGCAAGAAAATATCCACTATAGGCCTTTGTTTGCTCATTAAATCTCAACAATTTGTGTAGGTATCGAGCTAGGTAACCAACATCGCTGTATTTTCAAGATTAAATTAATCAAAAGATTAAAACACAAAGAAAATAAGTAATTTTTTTTTCATTTACAGGTGTCCCTTTCTAAATCTAACCGAAGAGGCCTTTATAGCCTGTTTTATGTCGTCTTCAACGAATTATTCTTATTACACATGCGCGCGCGCGGGATCTTCATTTTTCCAGTAAAATTACGAGAATTCAAAACACGGCGGCGATGAAGGGAGTGACGGAATTTAATCAACGCTTCCTTGTTTGACTGGACGTGGTGTGATTTCAATCAGTGGCTTCTGTCTTGGCGAAAACAGCTTAAACACGGCATTCCCTTAATAAAATGTTCACACTATTAGCAAAGTTTACTAACAGATTGATCAGGACGTGTACTGTATGAACTGCACCCTTGGAGTTTCAATCAATTAGTTAATTGTTGTAAGGTGACGTATACTTCGCTACTTGCCTTGCATCACGTTTTTGTCAAGTAGTATAGGGTTGCCTTGCCATTTCGTCACTTTCCCAGCATCATCAAATGTGACATCCAGGCGCCCCAGGTACTTAGCAAAAGTGTAATCCTGTACGACTAGAACGCTGGCAGAAGGGTCGTCTTCTGAGTACACGACTGTCGGGTAGACGCCTTGGGGTACCTCAGTCGAAGGCGCGGGTCCTGAAAAATGCAGATAAGAAAACTTAGTAAGATGGCAAGATCCCAATGTTATGCGTCTTCCAAAAACTTGTTGAGTGCAGCTTGTTAAAATTACACGAACCCGCGCGCATGGATGTATGTATCCTCCGCCATCGCAATTTCGGCTGTACATGTATTAAACAATGCTGCAAATTACTTTAAATTTAATAGCAGCAACATTGATTCACTATTAAATAAAACAAGGTCAAAGTCTAAATAAGATTTGACGAAAAACAGTGAAGAGAATAATTCTAGCCACTGACCTCTCGCCATTGCGCACTGTTCAAGCAACTGAGACCAGCAGCGACAATATTACCACGCCCATTTACTATAGGGGTCGCAATGCAAGGAGAACAAGGATGAAAGCAGACCCTAGGGATAGGGTTGTCAAAACCATTTTTTTTAGGGGGGTGGGTGTTGGGCCGGGGGGGGGGGGGAGTAGTGGCATGGTGGACGATGGCTTCAAATCAAACAGCCGGTGCACTTCTAACCTGTGTAGAGAAAGGTATTTGTGTGACCGCCAACCACGATGTCCAATCCGCTGACTTTCTGAGCAATGTTCTTGTCCACATTGAACCCTGAGTGGCCTACGGCGATAATCTTGTTGACACCATACTCATTCTTCAGTCTGTTTACCTCCATCTGGATGGCCTCTACTTCGTCGCTAAAATCCAATTTCCCTGAAACATACAACGCACATGGACAAATCAGTACATTTCATGTCACAATTGCCAGTGTCATATGAATATCCGACTCCCGTGATATCCGAATTTTTTTTTTACCCATGATGCATTGCAACAAAATTAACAAGCGATTTTTACAATAGAGTACCGAAGTCTGACGTCAGTTGGCGCGACAACTGGCTCCAAACAAATGATTTCGACTGTTCTTTTGTTAACAGCCAGTCATGCAAACACATTGACACAAAATAAAGCATTCTGGTTCCAAACATTGCATTGACGTCATCACTTCGGTACTCTATGGCATAACCCTAAACCTCACACGGGAATCTACTGAGTTTGCGCAGTGACTCAATGAGTTGGCTTTCCAGTGAAGTCTGATTTAAATGTGACACCAGCACAGAAGCAAAATGACTCATCAGAAGCCCCTTTTTTCCGTTTTATGAATGAACACAAACGAACAGCAGGGATTACACGAAACACTGGTAAAAGCCATAATTCTGGAAGTAGAAGAGACAAATTGGGGTAGCTGTTAAACTGACATTTTCATTAAAGGCAGTGTACATGATTGGTAATTGTTGCAACTTTCAGAAATGGGCGGATTTTGGGGTTAGTATGTTATAGGAAATATCATTCCAATGACCTGTTCAATGTTTTGCGTTGTTGCAATGGCGAAAAAAACGAGAGAAATACGGCGCTCGTTTTCAACCGTCGGGCGGATGATAGTCTTTAGTCAAGGCGCGCGTGGCTATCTGGGCACGTGATGCGCCCCGGATATGCCATGGCCCCATCATGTCCCGGGCGCGCCACTTGTCTGGGTAGCCACGGGCGCCTTGACTAACGGCTACAGGGCAGTTTTCCAACGATTTCCAGCTTGAAATCGTCGGAAAACGATATATATTTCCACTTTTCTTGACGACAGCACACCTAGTGCCATCATTCCCAGGATGATTGAGGCTACTTTTAACTTACAGTCTAGTAAAGGTATTTCGTAATAATTCAGTAAAAAACAATTGCAGGATTACCAATCGTGTAGGCCTACACTACATTTGAACACGCGTTTTTATAGGCATATACGGGCGCTTACAAAATGAGGACCATCTCCACTCAGTGGGATTGCAATGGGTTAAGTGCAAGTGCATAAAATGTATTTATTCATTCTGATGAGAAAGAACGGCATGGTGTCTTTTATTATTGAATTGCACATTCAGTTTAATTTTACAGTTGTATGTGTGCTTGAGATGCTTACACTTAACTACTCATATTCTTCGTCTTAACTCACCCGTTGAGGAAATTTCTGGTGTACCAGCAAACGTGTACCCAATGACTCCAATCTTTTGATCTGCAACTGTTAGCACGGTGCTCTTATTAAAAAGTCCGTCAATTGAAGGTTCTAGCGTGGCGTCGATGTTGGAGCTAAGTACTGGGAAATCAACGTCTAGCAAGAACTTCTTTAGACCCGCCGGACTATTGTCGAATTCGTGGTTTCCGATTGCCTGTTGAGAAATGACAGTAACTTTAACCAATCACATCCGCGGCCCTTTTATTCGACCACCACCATCACAGTAAACATTTAAGTGCAAATCAAACCTTTCCCTTATAGGCCTATTACACTATTATTAAATTAATTTCACCAATTACACGTTTCAATTTATTACAAATCAACGCCGAGTGTCTCCAAGCTCGAAAAGAACCACGCAAAGGCTTAGCGCTATCAGCCAGTCAGTAACCCCCGGTAGACTTGGCACACCACTATGGAGGTTCAAAAGTGGACATCTGCTTTTCTGCTGTTAAAATAGCAGAAAAGCAGATTGAACGTTTTGGTAAAATGCATTTTTCTACTTTTCTACTTTTCTGCTAGCAGAAAAGCAGATTGAACGTTTTCCCATAATGCATTTTTCTACTTTTCTGCTTTTCTGCTACCAGAAAAGCAGAATTTACTTTTTCCCCTTCACTGGCGGTTTAAAAAGGGACACCTGCTTTTCTGCTTCAATGCGATCAGAAAAGCCGATCGAACATTTCAGCAAATCTATTTGTCTACTGTTCTGCTTTCCGAGAGAGCAGATCGAACGTTGTAGCCATAGCGGTTCAAAAGTGGACATCTGCTTTTCTGCTAGCAGAAAAGCTGATTGAACGTTTTTGTCACGGTGGTTCAAAAGTGGACATCTGCTTTTCTGCCAGCAGACTGAGCCAATTTAACGCTTTTGACGCTTGTCGGCCACTCCAGTACCCGCCAAAAATGGACGGTTCCAAGTGACTCCGCCTCCAGCGTAGGTCATCACACTTTATGGTCGTTTATCTGTCCAAAGACCGTGTTACACGCCAGCCACGAAGTTTAGATAAGACTTTGAAGTGCCGACAGTGTGCGCTGTTATGACGCTGTACCCCGTTTTTACGCGACACCACCGGTACCCTTTGATGTAGCCCGACCGCCGTTTCTAAACGCGATATTTGATTATAATGTCGAAAACCAATTCCTGGCGACGGAAATAAATCCTGCCCGGTGAAGGGGATTGGAAAGTATAATTATCCCCCGTTTTTTACCCCGGAGAAATTGGAAATGACATGAAAATTCCCCAATAATTTAAAAATGATGCTTTAAAATCATTAGAATGACAATCAGCCAAAAAAAAATAATAAAAAAGAGAAGCAGGCCTATTTTTCCAACCATGCACTAGGACACCTGCACATGGCGTTTATATAATACAGGCAGGGCTGAATACTTTTGAAACTGGGGCGGGGGGGGGGGGCAAAGCAGCGCCGGTGCCGGTCGGTTTCCCCCAAGTGGGAAAAGGGGGCCAATGCCTTCCCCCTACGTTCCGCCGCACATGCATAATTATAATAGGCATATTTCCATTATTTCCGTCTATAAATTGACAAAAAAACAAACAAACAATCCAGCGAGGTTCTTAGCCTATGCCTAAAAAAATGGATCAAAACATGTCAGACATCAGTTTAATCAGTTTTGGACATTCCCAAGACACTTCTTGAAAAAAACCGAATTCTTTAAATTTGTGTTGCACGTGTTTGTGTCAAGGGTCATGTTTATGGTTCACATGCACGGGGGCACACCTGCGGAGTTTTATTATCCAATCGAGGGCAATTTAGTGTATTTGCATACAAAACCAATGACAGGAACAAAGTCGCCAGGAGAATAGCGGACTATCTTGGATGAACATTTTAAACGTATGCGAGGGGAAGGGGAGCGGGTTGGTGGTGAATCAATTATTAAATGGAAATCGGAGATGTTTCGACTGACATTTTGTGTGGGCTGAAAGTTTAATAGGGTCCCATTATGCAAACAAAAACAGACAAAAATCCAGTCTTCATATCTCAAAGGAGAAGTGGACGTTTTCTTTTCAGAAATGTCATTGTCTATGCTATTATTGGTTGTATCAGGAGCGGGTTAGAGCTGGAAACTGAAAAAATAAAAAAATTACATCCTCCCCATCGGAAGGACACCCCTCCTCAATTTTCCAAACACTACTCTCATCAAAATTACAAAACAAAACAAAAAACGGTACGGTGTCACAACAGCGCACTATGTCGGCACTTCAAAGTCTTATCCCCACTGCTTGGCTCGCGCGTATTTGTATTCTTAGATATTGTTAATAATTCCAGTCTTTGGATTGGACAGATAAACATCATACATTATGTGAGACGTTTGTCGGCTGCGGAGTCACTTGGAACCGTCCATTTTTGGCGGGGTACTGGAGAGCCGACAAGCATCAAAAGCGTTCAATCGGCTCAGTCTGCTGGCAGAAAAGCAGATGTCCACTTTTGAACCACCGTGACAAAAACGTTCAATCTGCTTTTCTGCTAGCAGAAAAGCAGATGTCCACTTTTGAACCGCCATGGCTACAACGTTCGATCTGCTCTCTCGGAAAGCAGAAAAGTAGAAAAATACATTTGCTCGAAATGTTCGATCGGCTTTTCTGGTCGCATTGAAGCAGAAAAGCAGGTGTCCCTTTTTGAACCGCCAGTGTAGGGGAAAAAGTAAATTCTGCTTTTCTACTAGCAGAAAAGCAGAAAAGTAGAAAAATGCATTTTGACAAAACGTTCAATCTGCTTTTCTGCTGGCAGAAAAGTAGAAAAGTAGAAAAATGCATTGTACCAAAACGTTCAATCTGCTTTTCTGCTATTTTAACAGCAGAAAAGCAGATGTCCACTTTTGAACCTCCATAACACCACCCAAGGCTTGATGAAAGACTCCATGGTAAAAAAAACACGCAGTCATCTCGTCAACGCAATGTGGTAGCTACGGTTACCCCCCCCCCCCCCCCCCGGTAGTAGCAAAATGTATTGGTGATTCCCAGTGTATCACGAAACCCTATAGAAATAGATCCAATATTAAAACAAACTAAGTTCCCATTTTACATGTAAAAACACATTGCTTGCCCTTCATAAATTTTCAGTTGGCACTCAATTTCAGTTAAAATTGGCAAGGTTGCAAGGTTGTTTTTTTAGTATAAATGCCCGTTTGGAAAGATCACCATGAACTAAACCTATGGGACAACTCTGAAAAATTCTTAGTTTCTTTTAGCAAAACCATGGCATTTCGATCCAAAATGCAATTATACAAAAATGCAAACAATTTATATGGCAAGAAAATTTTAATTACGATAACTTACAGGAATGATCCTGGTTTCGTAAAGAAGTTCAAAAAATTTGCACTTGGCAGATACTTATTTAGATTGGAGAACTGGTCCACGCAAAACAACAAAATGGCACTCAATTGCCACTACATGATTTTGGACACAACAAACGTAAGAGTTCTCAATAACTCAAACAACCGAAGTCCTCCAAAAACATCGAGGCTGACCCGACGATGGCCCTCTCCCCGGGAAACTCAAGCGCAGAATACCCCCAAAAATTCAATTTCCCCGATATATCTGCCAATCCCCAAATTCCAAGATGACGTTGTAAAATCAACCAATAAAAAATACACAAGTTAGCCAATCCTTCTAATAAATTTGGTTATCAATAAATTGGTATGATGGCCCAACAACCAATCAAATTCAGTACAACCACCTTACTTCTAATTTGTTTAAGGCGTGGCAGTCCTGCCAACCAACGAAAACGACTCGATAACCTCAGCCCACCTATTTTGCTTAATAATCGAAAAAGATACGGTGGCTTCAACATGCCAAGTTACATTTCATTTTATACCGACTACCCAAAATGTAAAATTTATTTATTTATCTATACTCACACCCAAACAAATTATCGATAATTAATATCACAACATTTTTTTTAAAAAATATTCAAAGTAATCAAGTCCTAAATAACTTTTAGTCACGTGATATTGACACCATGAACCACCTCAAGTCCGACATTTGTGACGGACGTGTGGCTCCGATTGGTTAATATGGGGGGGGGGGGGTTCTAGTGAATCAATCAAGTAACTATGAGGAACCATTCGATGTAATTAGCACCATCGCAATTCCTTTTACGGGGTAGAATCTAAGGAAGAATAATTATAATTCTCTTCCCTTGTGGATTGTTTGACGATTTATATGTTAAAAAGTCGTATCCTCATTGAGTGATCCCACAATGTCGATTCCCAGGTTGTATCGTGAAAGGCGTGATCCCTGACTATGAGATTATGACTTCTGACTAACGCCCACCCGAACAAAGATACTGACAATTTAGGAGACCTGGGCAAGATAGCTCAGTTGGTAGAGCGCCTGTACGGTAGTCCGGAGATCGCAGGTTCGAATCCCACTCCGAACAAACTAGTACAATTTTAGAAAAGAAACTTGTATGAAAAGTTTGCCCGAGCCCGTTCATAATTTATAATCTTTTGCAAAGATAAAAGGATACAGAGCGCAGTGGTTGCAGATATTTTTGAATTTCTGTTTCCGCATATAGCTTTTAATTTATCTGCCGGTCTTTTTGATTTTACACTTAATTGTTGTTCCTTGTAAATTGTTTTGGTCAAATAAAAAAAATAAAAAAAAAATAAAAAAATTATGATTATAATAATTATAACAGTATAGGTTTTCCCGGCGAATTTGCGAATTTTTCTGATCATTTTCATTATCAGCCATTCTATTTCGCCTGATCTTTGCATATCCGATCAAATTTGGGTTTCTTTTTAATTGCTGGGCATCCAATTTAGATTTTCTAGCACTCCTTTTTATTTTCCGGAGCGTTCATTTTAGTTCTGGGCATTCTATTTCGTTTTGGGGCACACAATACTTCATAATTTTAATGTCTACAAATCCATTCGATATCATCTGTCTAAATGAAACTTTCTGCAATGCCTCAATCTCCGACGATGAAATCACATTACCAAATGTTTCCATTGTCAGAAAAGACAGGAACCGGCATGGTGGTGGGGTTGCCATGTACATCCGAAACAATTTAACTTTCACTCGTCGTGAGGATCTTGAAACAGATGATGTCGAGTGCATATGGGTTGAAATTAGGTGTAAACAAAGACAGCCTGTGCTTATTAGTTCTATTTATAGGCCACCTTCAAGCTCTGTTGAATTCATTGATAAACTAAGTGATATTATTAATAAGGCCTCCTGTGAATGTAAAGAAATTATTGCAACTGGGGACTTTAATTATGATGTTTCAGTTGACGATGATAGTATGAACTCAAACCCAATTATTTCTTGTTTTGGTATATTCCAATTGGCGCAACTCATACATGACTCAACACGTGTCACTGAGTCCACTCAAACAATAATCGATCTCATTTTCAGCTCCCATCCAGAGCTAATAGAGGAATGTGGTGTATTACCAGTCCTAATCAGTGACCATTATCTTGTTTATGGTCAACATAGTTGGAAAACACCAAAAATGAAAGGTCGCTCAATAAATTTTCGATGTCTTACAAATATAGACAATGATGCATTTAAAGACGACCTCCTTAATGCACCATGGCAAGATGTACTGGACTCTTATGATGTTGATGAAGCGTGGTGCAAATGGCACTCCATATTTATGAGTATTATTAACTTTCATGCGCCAATCAAAACTAAACGTATTCGGGGTGCCTCTTTACCTTGGCTCGATTGCGAAATTCTTAAACTTATGAGACAGCGGGATCGTGCACACAAAATCGCAAAACGCTCAGGCTCACAGATCGATTGGGACTCTTACAAAAAGCTGCGGAATAATGTAACTAATAAAATCCGCACTAAGAAGAGCGAATACTATACATCAGCCATAGAAGAAAATAAAAGCAATTCATCTATGCTATGGAAAAAACTAAAGGAGGTACTTCCTAAAAAACAGAAAATTGCTCCAAATTCTATCACTTCCCCAAATGGAGAAAATATTGACGATCCCACTGACATTGCTGATACATTAAATGAACACTTTTCTACAATAGGAAAACGTACAGCTAGAAATTGCCCATCGGGCGAACTTGAAAACAATGATACCTATATACGCCTCTATTGTTGATTCTCTGGATGAACTTGAAGAATGCACTGTACCTAATATTACAGAAGAGTTCGTTCAAAAGCAAATATCATCCATGTCGGTTGGGAAAGCAACAGGTCTGGATGGCATCAGTGTTAAAATGATTAAAATTGCTTCCCCTTATATTACTAAATCTTTAACTTATATTTTTAACCTCTCCATAACATGCGAGCAATACCCTAAAGTTTGGAAACACGCCTTGGTAACACCAATTCACAAGGGAGGAGATAAATGTAGTACAGGTAATTATCGGCCTATTTCTATACTGCCAATTATCTCTAAGATTCTAGAAAGATGGGTGCACTGGGCAGTATATAGCTACCTCGATGATAACAATTTGATACCTAGTTGCCAATCGGGATTTAGACCCTTGCACTCAACTGAAAGCACTCTACACGATTTAACAAACAAGTGTTTTGAGGCTATGGAGCAAGGTGAAGTTACAGGTAGCGTGTTCATAGATCTCAGTAAAGCTTTTGATTGTGTGGATCATGTAATCCTACTAGGCAAATTGAAGAAGCTGAATTTGTCATCTTCTGGAATTAATTGGTTTAAGTCGTACCTAGACGGTCGTAGTCAGTCTGTAAATATTAAGGGCACAATATCGAAGGTCTTGCCCATAGACATATAGGCGTTCCACAAGGGTCGATCTTAGGGCCACTTTTATTCATTGTTTATAGTAGTGATTTTCCATCCTGTATACCCAAAAATTGCAACTTATTTATGTATGCAGATGACTCCACGTTAACTTGTAGCTCCTCTAGTATTAACGAAATAGAAAGGAACTTAAATGTAGCTCTTGCTAGTATTCACAACTGGTGCCAAAGAAACAAACTAGCATTAAATGCCAACAAAACCAAATGTATGCGTATTGGTTCAAGGCAGAAAATATCCAACGTCGACCTGAACGTGTGCATTGCTGATAAGGTTATCGAAAAAGTGAAATCTTGTAAATGCTTGGGTGTAGTTGTTGATGAAACATTAAGTTGGGGTACACATGTTGAATACGTAAGGAAGACTGTTTCGTCTAAATTGGGTGTGTTAAACAGAATTCGTGATTACGTTCCCCAAAGCAGCCTGCACACACTCTTTGTAAGTTTAGTTATGCCATCTTTAGAGTATTGCTGTACGGTGTGGGGAGGAAGGTACATATCTCACGACAATACCCTCAACAAATGTCTCAAAAGAGCCGCACGGATAATCCTTAAATGTACCTTCCTCACCCCCTCAGCTGATATGTTTGCCAGACTAAATTGGATTCCTTTTAAAGAAAGAGTTCAGTCCAAAAAGGCTATCTTTGTTTTCAAAAGCCTTAACAAAATGACTCCTTTGTACATGACAAATCTGTTCACACCACTTACAGTGATTCGTGAAACACGACAATCGACCCAAATGGCACTGAAAGTTCCTTTCGCCAAAAAGGAATGCTACGTGACAAGTTTCGCTGTGAGTGGTGCCAGTATATGGAATAATCTGCCTGAACAAATGAGAACCATAAACTCCTTAAGTACATTTAAATCGCAGCTACGTAAAGCCATCTATCAGTGATATTTCTGTCATTTACGCTGATCTGCGGAGTTATAAACTTGGTTGCCAAAATACTTTGGAGCCGGATGGGAATTTCCCCTTGTTTTTCACCCTAAAAGGTTTTTTTTTTCGCGGGTTTTTCGCCCATCCCGTAAATCGGCAATAGGCTTCTGAAGAGTTGAAAAGTTAACCGAAAATATATTTATTTGTGTAAACATTACTGTATTTGTTTAAATATGTTGTATGAATGTGTAAATATTCAGTTTTAACTAATAATATGCAGGGCCCCAATGGAAACCAGTTTTAAACTGTTTGGGCACACCCTGGGTAAAGAAATGTAATAATAAATAAATACGCAGCATTCCTAAATTAAATGCTTGCTATCTTTTGACGGTTAATTCATTCAAATTCACGAATGTTTGTGAGCATGTGACATATTTACCATACTCTTCTTTTCTTTTTCGTTTATGTGCAATCGTTTTCATCGTTTGGCCATTTAAATTTAAAACAAAATTGATGGATAAAGTTCCAAGTTTTTGCTTAGGTTCAAAATCTGTGTGTCTTAAACATTTCTATCAAACAGACATGTGTGATATAACGATCTAACGAAATAATGAAACGAAAAGGGACGGGGTTTTCTTTTTAACTGTTGATCTTTTCTACTTGATTGTAAGTTTTAACAAATCTTTAGGGGGCATCTTTATACCGACATGTTTTTAACCCTTTGACGTTTGTTTACTGTCTCTTGTTCGCTCTGGTTTTGTAAGCTGAATTACCCATCAATCTCTTGACGTGCAAGACATCGTGGCATGTATGTTTGGCAATTGTTATACCACTGGGAACACTTCTCTTGGGTAATTTGTCCAATGTTTTCTTGGGCCACTTCCATCAGACGATCACATCTCCAATCCTGTAGGTTCCACCTCACCATTATGACGTCACTCCAGAGATCACGTGAGATAGTGCTAACCAGCCAGCCTTCAGATCATTGTGTGAGCTATAAAGCCAGCTACTGAACGGACGTGTCCGTTTTCTGTCAGACGTTTGTACGTACACACAGGCCAATGCTTGAGTACATGTACATAGTTGCTTCCATATACATGTACATGTAATCATGACCGATCAGCATTCGTTGAAAGCGTATTGGAGTTAGGTGACTTGTCGGATTTGTCTCCACACCAAGCACCTTCACGACAACCGGGATTATTCCCGTCGGATACTTGGGAGAAGTCTCCCACAGCGCCTTTAGGAGGCACATGTAGCTCAATAGCTATGTCCGCATCTCCAAAATTGGAGGTCCACATTCCCCACAGGAAAGGAGGAAAAAAGAACCCGAAGCAGGAAAGCAAGGTAAAAATGCACAAGCACAAAATACCGGCATTGCAACAAGTAGGCAAAACTGCCTCAGCAAGACCGCCATTGCAGGGCGTAGCCCAAGACCTGCCATTATCCCCACCTACTCAACCATGGCAAGAGATTGTACTGAGACTCTCAAGCAAACAATGCAAGCAGGGTTTGCAGAGCTAACCAGTGCATTAGTGAATGCAACCATGGAGGTATTTTAATACCTCCATGATGCAACTAACACAATGTCTGGTTCAAAACGTGGCCTTTCAAGCACCAATGTGCCTGACCCATATGCCAAACGACTGAAATCAGTTGTGTGTGTACCTGATACTGCCACAAACACGGACACTGACACTGAAACAGAACTTAACTGCCTCCTTTCCGAAGGTGAGCTGAGCTCTGCAATGACGAAATTTTGGGGGATATTCAGCAAGAATATGAAGCACAAGACAAAGTTGGTCCTAAAATTAGAGACAAACTTGCTTCATTAACAGATAAAATTCTCACAACCAAGTTGTCAGATGAAAAGCTATCTAAAAAGCAAAAGTTGTACTGCAGGCCACAAAACAGTGAAAACCTAATTAAAACCAAGGTGAATCCTGATAGATATGGGCACTACTGAAGCCAGGGACACGTTCCCGTGATCTCAAGTTGATTCGAGTTCAAAAGTTACTCATTTCGGCATTCGTGCCATTGCTTCAGTTAACAGACAAATTGTTGGCTAAAGAACACGCCAAGGATGAAGTAAAATTGGCGATGGACACAATGACTTTAATGGCAAATGCCAATATTGAACTTAATCAAAGGCGCAGGGAACTGATGTGACCAGACCTAAACGCCCAGTATCAACGTCTCTGTGCTCCGTCAGTCCAAATTACAAAACTCTTGTTTGGGGATGACTTGACGAAAGAAGTGCAGGACATAAACACGACAAATAATGTCGGAAACAAAATCAGTCGTCATGGATATGTAAGAAATGCTGATTATCGAAATAAAAACTTTGGATACCGACACTACTCGGGTCAGGCAGCAAAAAGTACAGTGGCACTAGCTTCCCTCCCCACCAAAGGGGCAGCCCGCCAAGAGCGAAGAGCCGGGGACGAGCGTACAGACGGGGCCAAAGCATGCGCTCGTATAGATGTTTCAAGTGCACAGTCAATCTGCAGGGAGGTGAGCGAAGCAATAAAAAACGGAGCTCAAACAAGCTCATTTACTGCGGGTAGAATTAGCCATTATCTAACCATGTGGAAACAACTCCCCCTCTGACAAAACGATTTTAAATATCGTTCAAGGACTCCATATTGAGTTCGAAACAACTCCATGGCAATTGTTTACCCCAAGGCAGTATGTAATGAGCATGCCTGAACAAAAGGTTGTTCAACGAGAAATTGAAATATTATTGACTAAAGGGGTTATTGAAAAAAATAACATGAGAATGGAGAATTCCTATCAAACATATTTTTACGTCCAAAGAAAGACGGTTCATATCGAATGATACTTAATTTAAAGGCTTGAAATAAGCACGTGAAATACCATCATTTTAAAATGGAAACTCTGCAGTCAGCTATACAATTGCTGAATAAAAACTGCTACATGGCATCTATTGACTTACGTGATGCTTATTACTCTGTGCCAATTGCATACGAACATAGAAAATAATTCAAATTCCAGTAGGGAGATCATGTATATCAATACACATGCCTCCCAAATGGGCTTGCCTTCAGCTCCACGTATATTTACCAAAGTCATGAAACCTATATTTTCTGCCCTCAGAGGCCAGCGGTTACAGTCAATTACATACATCATAATGGTGAGGTGAAATCCTAAAATTAAACGAGTCTAAATTATTAGGCGAAGTTTGATTGGGATTCTACCGATCCATTATGACGGACGAAAGAGATTACGTGCCCACCCTTGGCACCCGCCCTAACTTGGGTACGAAAATTTGACTTCAGCTTTGAATTATGTTCTGACGGCTGGCTGGTAAGCACTATCTCACGTAATCTCTTTCGTCCGTCATAATGGATCGGTAGAATCCCAATCAAACTTCGCCTAATAAATTAGACTCGTTTAATTTTAGGATTCATTCCTGCTTCTTGCGCGGCTTGTCGATCCCCTACTCTTTGTTGCCATTCTGGAAGGGCTAGATCTCTCTTGACTCCGGCTTTAAAGGCAGAGTGAGCCATTTCAGTCATGTTTAGGAATGGGGAGTATATAGGGAGGGAGTCACTTTAACTGGATCAGGGGAGTGGCATTCTGGTGGTAGCTCTGCGTTCACGTGTGGGCGGGCGTTATCGTAGACCAAAAAGATCGGCTCATCCTGGGGAAACATATTCTCGTACTCGCGTGCTGTTTCCGCCAGGAACCCCTCAAACCTCTCTGTTGTGACGGTTTCAAACGCAATGCGATGATGGACCAGTCCTATCTCACCAGAAACTGCAAAGGTTACATTGCAATTGCGACCACGTTGCCCATGGACCACTCTTCTAGCTGGGACTCCAGGAAGGGCTCGTCCGAACGAACGGCTCGTCCGAACGAACGTCTCGTCCAGATATTGTAGCCTGTCTCGTCGATGAAGACACAGTGGGCCAACGCACCATGTTGGAGAAACCACTGGGCGTACTCGACGCGCATGTCAAGTACGCGAGGGGAGTTCCTTACTTCAATTCAGGCACGTCTTCCGCTAGCTTCAGGGTAATCAACATGTCATCCAACGCTCGAGCAATGGTGCTGGGAGAAACATGCGGCTTCTCAGGCAGGGCATGCTCCAGGTCTTCTTTCATTTGCTTTAGAGTTAGAAGGGGGTTCAAGTCTATATAGCAGGCGCTGTAGCTCGTTCCTCATTTCCTCGTCCATCTTGGTGTTATGAGCTCCTCCTTTGGGCAGACTTTGACGGCGACCAGTGCGAACATAATTGGCAACGATGGACCTTGCAGTCGCTCTTTTGACTCCCAGAGTATCTGCTAGCTCTAGAAAGTCGGCGTTGTTATTCTCGAATGCGTCGATCAATCTCTTCCTATCCACATTTTGTACCCTACTGTAATGTCGACGGGCCGCCATCTTTATGTCTGAACACTTAATTAAGAGAGAGATATAAAGGTGTGCACACACTGATTGCAGACGTTTGATATGATTACGCTGAGAGAGCCCAGGCTTTTATATAGGAATACGGATATGCAGGAATGTCCTAAAATATGACTAGAAAAATTTGGAATATGTTTGCCAATTAATGGAATTGAATGCTCGATCAACCCCTTGCTCCTGTTCAGACGAAATTTAATGATCAATGCCATACTTTTAATTTGAATACAGCTAAACCGCGATAGAATGCTCGGATAGCGAGATTGAATGATTCTTTGTAATTGTTGAATAACGCTCTGCACGATTTTTCACTTTCAATCTAAATTGAATGAGCCAGGCGTTAAAATGAATAAAAAAATGTTGAAAATGGCCGGGAAAACCTATAATAATTTTTTTTTTTTTTACTGATTGGGACTTCAGAGAACTGGACACATATATGGATTCTATGTTTAACTGATTATTAGAGATTAGGGATCATTAGAGGGAAGTTTTTGCCTGACCATTATCCCGGTCCCATAGTGCAATCCCTATCACGTTCCGCTGCATAAACCCAACCAATGACCCCCACAAACATGTTTGCCTAGTGCTGTTATCTACATACTCTCTGACGCTTGGTATTACCATATTTAAAAATACATATATTTAACCAAGTATTGACAGATCCGTACCATCAAGTCAAAGATCAATCTGTGCCTAAATAATCAAATGACTAAGGTATCCTATAATCCTCTCAACGTGTCCAAGGTAAATTTGAAGTAGTCACTCGCCCATAGAACTTTGGACGATAATTTTATGTACCACCATTCACCATGTCAAACTGCATGCATGGCGTTTGCTGGATTTAAAAAGTACGTCTAAATACTTGCATGGGACACCATTTAAAGGAACATCGTGGAGTGAAGTACCGGGTGGATTTAGGGGGTTATAACCCCTACCCCTGGCCCCTTAATGACGAAAGTATTATGCTAATGAAAAATTAATTAAAAAAACCATCAAAATCCGGAATTAAAATTTTTCAATAAACAAACAATCGGTTGAACAGATATTTTACCGTGATGTCGGGAGTTTTATTATCAATGAAGTGTTATATCCTTGAATTTGAATCTGACTCACTATTCCAAACGCTATAGAACTTTGAGGTCATTAGAATTCTAAAATATCTTTCCTCTCTTTCATCTGTTTAGAAGAAAGAGAGAAGAAGGTTGACTCAGCCCACCAAAATTTACATTTTGTTCTTGACTGATGAGGTTCATCATATATCACTTCAGTGAAATACGATAGTTTCTTTCTGTGTGAAGCATCATAACATAGATCAATATTTACGGACTAATGCATTTGATCCATCTTGACCTATATTGATGCATCAATGCATTCTGCCGCCTGCTTGTCGTTGGCACGATTACAACTTGAATTGCCCCGCGTCTGGAAAATAATTGATGAGAAACATGAAGCGACAGGAGGATCTTCTTACGGTGGTGAAGGTTGTACGTGCGGAGACGTGAAGACATCGCAGAAGTCAAAGCCGTCCATTAGCAAATCCATTATGATAAGTTTATTTCCATTCATAAATTACTGCCAAGGCCAAATCAATGACATTTCTATTTCCATCATATGTGTATGGGCACAAATACACGATGGACGATTGTGGCATCAACCATAAGACGATCATATAAGTAAAAAGGAAACACCTTCAAAAAAGAGAGAAAAAAAACAAAAACCAAAAACCAAAACAAACAAACAAACAAACAAACAAAACGTCACCGGTATACCATTAAAGCTCCATCCCTAGTGAATCATAATGGAAATTTTTTTTATATATATTCATGGCAGTCACAAACCGGAAAGTATACATGCAAAACCTCATATAACAAAAATATCCTTCTATTGAACAGAAGACAAACCGTGACTTGCGTCTGGTTTGCTCATATCGTAGTACGGGAGAGGAAAGCATAATTACTACTGTGACATCTATAAACACTTCATTTATATTGTGTACTCAACAGACGTATGAAAATAATGCGAAATTGACCCGTTTCTCTTCAAATTCTAAATGACCAGACAAAGAAAAGAATGTTCCTTCTGCGTCATCGGCATATGATAGATCACTTAAAATGCAGGAGATTGAACATGAAATACAAGTTAAACGCCTAAAGCAGAAGATGATATTCGATGAAGAAGAACACATGGAACGGATAAAACTACTAAAATTACAGCAGGACTTTGTACGACGTCTACATGAGAAGATTGAGCCAGCTGCTTGTGAATCCAGCGGAACAAACTATTATCTATACGAAATGTATACACAACTGAAATAATTGACATGTACTATGTAATAGCCTTTGTTGAATGGTACTGCTTCTAGAGGTATCAAATTCAATTTTAAGTTGTGCACTAGTGTTATCACAAGCTTTAAGGGATAACATTTAAAAACATGACATTAAATCAACATGTTCCTTCAATTGTTTTGAGTAGTATACATTGTCATTAAATATTTACTGGAAATATTGATGCACAATTGTCTGCCTCATGGCAGTGCCCATAACATCGTTGTGTATGTTCATATATTGTTCATCCTCGTCATATTCATCGTCATCTGGGCCGTCTTCTTCATCTGAAATGTCTGGTTCCTGTAGCTGCCTAGCTATATTGTGGAGCACAGCAGTTGCAACAGTTACTGCCATAGCAGTTTCCAATTTGCAGCGTATACCCAATTTTAAAAAGGGGAAGCGGCGCTTTCACACCCCAAACATGCGTTCTACAGCCGACCGGGTTTTAACATGTGTGCGATTGTAGCTGTTTTCCCCTTAGACCATCTGGGTTGCGAAATGGAGTCATAAGGAAAGGTCGGCAGGGGTACGCCTTGTCCCCAAGCAACAGACCAGGTATCTCGTTGTTTTCAAATCGATGACAAATCAGACTGTTGTCAAAGATGCGTGAGTCATGTGTTGAACCAGGCCATCTAGCAACTATATTATTATTAAAACGCAGATCTGCATCACTTATGCCTTCAATATTCAATGACATGAAGCTCTTCCTGCATCGGTATATTTCCTTATTTTCAACGGGTGGGGCTTGAATTGGAATATGCACACAATCCACACACCCAACACCATTCGGAAAACCAGCCACCTCCATAAATTGATGCTGCATAGGGGTTACTGCTGCTTGCTCCTGTGGAATGCGTATGAATTGTACACGTTTCCTGGCAATATCGTTGGAAACTTTGGCAACTATTTTCGATACAGAAGCCTGAGAAATGTCCACTAGGTCACCTGCCACAATCTGAAAACTACCACTGGCATAAAATCGCAATGCCGCTGTCAGCTAAATACTGGGTTGGGATAAGGTTCCCTCGCCTATCAAACGGTTCAGGTATATCGTCTTGCAAGATATCCAAAATGTGTGCAAATCCTTCCCTAGTGAATCTGTAACGTTTTTTTTAATTCTCCATCATTCCTATGTGCGTCAGGATCCACATAATTAATATGACGAGTTCTAGGACCGCGCCCTGGATCAATATTGTTCAGATTCTGCAGCCTCCGGATGTTTGCCACACGATTCAGATAATCACCCATCTTGCTTTTTCGGTAGTCTCAGCCAAAATGACCTAAGAACGGCTGTAAGGAAGCTCTAAAGGAAGCCCAAGACCATCCTTAGGAATACAGGACTTCCTAACCAAAAATAAAGGTGTCCTCAGCGTTAGAAAACATTCTAAAAACCGGTCGACCTTTAGTTTAGGTGGCGATTGAAAGGAGGCCTTTTCGACAAAATAAAGGTAGCTTCTAAAATAGCCAAAGGCTCCCTTAAGAAGAGATCAATAGGCATAAAGGCGTCTTTTGCAGTAAAGGAACGTTCTAAAATACGGGCCATATGAGTCATTACAACCAATTTTCTTGCGGGTTGTTCCATTGTACGTGCGGATGTTCCCATTGCTCAGTGACATTTTATTTCAGGGTTGTCAATAACATTGAAACTCATTCTTAAAATACGATTCCATAAAATTGTCTATTGCCTAATCATTGTCTTGAATTCGCTTACGCATGCCAACAACCCCTCCTACAAGAATGGGGTCGGTCCAACCGGTTCCCCAAACTTGCTCCTCAAATCGGCTCCACAAATCTAGCCACACCCCCTCTGCAATCCCCATAGGACGTGCACAAAAAGGGGGCGGGGATACCGACTATTCAGACCCTACGCACTACTGATGCATCTGAGGATGTTAAGTCTCTTTTAACATTTAGTGATGATACTGTCTATGTGTTGATTCCATGTTAACCCGCTGTCAAAAATAACTCCCAAGAATTTGGCCGAGGACACAGTCTGCAATCTAAGGTTTTGGATGTGCAAGGAGATATCGAAGTGTTTTTTGTTGGTGAAAAATACAGCAATTGTTTTGGGGATGGACAACTTGAAACCCCATTTGTCACACCACAAAATAATACATTGTATTGTTGAGGTTTTGTTGAATTTTCTTTTCCAGGTAAGATGTGTTCCTGTTGGATTTCCAGATGGCGATATCATCTGCATATTGCGAGACATTAACATCAACCACATGATGGAAGAGATCATTGACAGCAACGTTAAAGAGAAGAGGACTAATAACACTGCCCTGTGGAACACCATTTTCCAAAGTTCTTTCTTTAGAAAGAAAGTTATTTACTCCGACTTGAATTTTTCTATCAGTAAGGAAATTATCTATCCATTTTATTATCCGACCATAGATACCCATGGAGTGTAATTAATAACGATACCTTTGCGCCAGATCATATCATAAGCTTTTTCAATATCAAGGAAAATGGCAAGGGTGCTTTCTTTATTACTCCGGGCTTTATTGATTGAGGATTCCAAATTGACGATATGATCTTTGGTACTTCTTCCTTTTCGGAAGCCACTCTGATGGTTGGATAACAGGTTGTGGGTTGCTAGATACCAGAGTAGTCGAGAGTTAACCATACGTTCCATAATTTTACAGAAGGTAGATGTGAGGGCAATAGGTCTATATGATAGGGGGTTGGTGGAATCTTTCCCGGGTTTAAGGAAAGGAATAAGGATAGCATCCTTCCATTGTTTGGGGCATTGTGAGGTATACCATATCATGTTAAAGATAATGAGTAGATAGTTACGAATTTTCATAGGAAGATGTTTAATTATGGCATTACTTATTCCATCTTTACCAGGAGAGGTGCATTTAGAAGAATCAATTGCATGGTTTATTTCTTCTAGAGTAAAAGGTTCATTAATTACACGGTCATTGTTACTATCAATGCAAAAATCATTTTCAGCTCTATTTTTCATGGGGATAAATGAAGGGCTGTAATTGTTCGTACTGCTAACTTTTGCATAGCTCTCGGCAAAAGCTTCAGCCTTATCTTTGTCAGTAATGGCATCTGTGCCATTGTGGTTAAGAACAAGGATATGCTATTTGTATTTCGAGTTTTTTCTATTCTTTTAATTGTATTCCAAATAATTTTGGTGTTGGTTTTAGGATATATTTCGTTGCAAAAACTTTCCCAGTCTTTTCTTTTGGCATTTTTAATCGTCTTCCTGGCTATGGCACAAGCCCTTTTATACTGTATAAGGTCTGTGGGAAGACGAGTTTTTCTAAGGATTTTTAAAGCATTTTTCTTATTATCTATTGCCTGTTTGCAATCATTATTCCACCAGGAGGTAGGGGTTGGTTTTAGGAATTGAACAGTTCATGGCTGCAACTTGAAATTTATTCCAGTCTGCGTTTTTGATGGACCATTTATGTGTGAAATTGCCTTTGTTTCTATAAAAGGAATGGTTATAATCAATAATAATAGGGCAGTGATCGCTTCCCCAAGAATCATCCAGAACTGTCCAGTTACATTTAGCAGCTATATTAGGTGATACGAAAGTGACATCGATACAGGAGAAGGTACCATGAGATGTATCAACTCTTGTACCCTCACCAGAATTAATACAGACCATATCAAATTCAGTGTTAATATCATCGATTATTTTGCCGTTATGATCAAGTTTGGAGCTGCCCCATATGGGGTTATGACCATTTAAGTCTCCACACATTATGCAAGGTTTATCAGTTATATTAAAGATCTCTCTCAGAGAACTATCAGATAAGGTATTATATATATAAGGGTTATATATATTAATGATGTTAATTTTATTTTTATGAATATCGAACAATTCACCAATTTGATACTCCAATTTGAGTGTCAGAACCCTGTATGTATTTAAAGGCTAGACCACGTTTAACAATGAATGCACAGCCTCCTCCCCATTTTTTAGTTCCTGTGTTCTGTCTGTCGTGACGGTAAATGTCATATCCAGGTAGGGAAAAACTATTCCCTTCTTTGAGCCATGTTTCCTGGATACATATGAGATCTGGTTTTTGAGTTTTGAGATCATGTTTCCTACCTCCATGGTATAGCAGAATGGTCTGCGACTCTAATTACAAAGCCAAAGCCTAACCCCAACCCCAACCCCAACCCCAACACGAATAACAGACTATCCCAATTCACTGGTTCCAACAGCACGTACCCATAAAGAATACTGGCTGTTAACCAAGAAACCAGAGGCACATATCATTGAACGTGCATGTTTGTAGAGTGTGGTTTGGCTTCATAATATGTTTGCTTATATATCTCTATATATCTCCGTTGATCGGCATATATTATTGTACGCATGTGACCCACAATAAGCCAGTTCGGTATTTCAACTGCGCATGTGCACAATGACATTTTATCCCGAATGACCCGCGTGACCTAACGCGCGCCTGTGAACGTGGTACATGTAAATTCAATCATATTTTTATCCCGAATAACCTTTGACCTTTGAGATACCGAACTGGCTTATTAATATGGCTTCCACGACGTCATATCCGATGCGGTCTGCAAGCGCGCCTGTGGAAAAAGCGGCAATCTTGATGTGAAAGGTTTCTAACAATCAACAAGGTTTATCTAATTAAAACGAACGCAATAATCTACAAATACTCACCATAGCATCATAGCCTATCTTGTTCATGAAGTAAGACGTGGCATCTCCTTTGTACAAATAAAACCACATGGTTCCTTGAAACTGGTCTCCTGCATCTATCAGCAAGACATTCTCCGTTTCATTACGTATCTGGCGGATCTTGGAAACTCTCCTTGCCACACCGCCGAAGCACTCCCCGGCACTGGATTCCTCCTGGTTGCACGCACCCCCATAGCCGTCAAATTGCTCGAAGCGCGCGTGTACGTCGTTCGTGTGTAGGATTGTCAAGTCGAAGGTCGCAGTAGCTAGGCAGGTGGCTGCAAGCAGCACGGCCAGACGTGGGTATATTGCTTTCATATCGGTGACGCGAGGGTAGTAACGTGTGCCAAAGAAATAATTTTTGAGATGATTTTACCGCGATTTATTCATCTACTACAGAAAATGCAATATTTCAGTTCAACTCACGCTGAGTCACGAACACAGAAGGCACTATGAGGACCTTATCAACTTAGTCAGAATCGCTATGAAAGCCATGTTTACATCTCTGACCTCGCTCTCTTGACGCTCGTCAATGAAGTGCATGGCAAACGGTTTGTTTGCCATCGACTCTGGCAAACATCAAGGTTTGCCACACAATCAGCACAATACCATATGCAAATAGAAACGCGCAAGATTCAATGTAAATGACTATTATGTCAATAATAAAGGAAAAAACGATGGCTCACACTGTAGGCAAAATTTAGGCCAAACTTTCTATTTGTGTACATGTGATACCCAGCACGAAATGGGGCATAGGGGTACGTCCCCCCCCCCCCCCCCCCCCCCCTTTCCCCCTATAGCCAGGCGCAGATCCAGGAAATTTGTAGACGGGGGACACACCCAAAACGGACAAATGTGAGCGCAAAGCCCTTACAGCGTGGGGTCCCGGGCCCGCTTAAGGGCCCGGGAAATTTTGGATTCTGGATGCTCCGTGGTGCAATCTGAGGCGATTCCTAGCCACTTTCACCTGACTTTTTTTAAAACAAAAGTTGTGACGATTTTATGGAGAATATATATATCATGATTTTAGCAATTTTTTCCTAGCCATTATTTTAGCCATGTCTTGACTATATCAAATCTAGATAGGGGCAAACCAAAACGGATAAATGCGAGCGCGAAGCCCTTACGGTGTGGGTCGGGGGCCCGCTTAATTAACCCCTTGAGTACGGTATTTTACGGGAGACGTCGGGGTGCCTCGGCGGCTCTGGCAGCCAAGCGAACCGCTACAATGTGTTTGTGCAGTCAAGCGTAACATATACACAATAATCCAACAAAGGATTGAAACTGCACAAACAGCGGCCAATGGCTTCATCCGGCCTGGTGGCACTGGTTTTTTGCGCCAAATTCCGTCATCCGTACGCAAGGGGTTTTAAGGGCCCCGGAAAATTTTGGAGTGTGGATGCCCCTGTGGTGCAATCTGAGGCGACTCCTGGCCACTTTCACCTGACTTTTTTTAAACAAAAGTTGTTAAGATTATATGGAGAATATATACATGTACATGTATATCATGATTTTTGCCATTATTTTCTAGTGATTATTTTAGCCATGTCATGACTACAAAAATCTAGACGGGGGCACACCGAAAACGGATTGCGAGCGCGAAGCCCTTACGGCGTAGGGTCCAGGGCCCGCTTAAAAAGGGCCCCGGAAAATGTTGGATTCTGGATGCTCCGTGGTGCAATCTGAGGCGATTCCTGACCACTTTCACCTGACTTTTTATTGAACAAAAGTTGTTAAGATTACATGTATATGGAGAATATATCATTATTTTAGACATTATTTGTTGGCCATTGTTTAGCCATGTCATGCATGACTACAAAACTCTAAGTTCCCCCTCCCCCATTTTTGGCTCCTAATTTGCAATTTTTCCCCTTCATTTTTTAATTTATCCGGAATTTTTCTTGGTTTTATTTCAGTTCAGTTGAAGTTTTCAAGAAAAGGGCTTGATTTCAGACTGTTCCTTGCCCTGTGTTAAAACATCGGCAGATCGGCTGCAAGACATAATAGAGGATTTAGGCACATTTAGTATGTCATTCAGTCAAGTGATCCATTGTTTTCTGCTGGTTGGGGCCATTTAACCTGTATAAACTCCCCAAGGGGATTAGATGTTGAAATGCACCGCGTTTACACTAGATCCGGCAAAGGGATTAAAAGGGGATCGAAGGGGGATCGATGGAGAGAGTTGAAATCCCAGGGCTCCGGGAAATACTCCGGTTTTGTCTTAAAAGAGGGTTTCAGTTCCATGGCATGACTGATAACCCTTTTTTTTCTTATTGCATTTTTCAGTAGTTTTATGCCAAAAAGTAGACACAGCAGATGTTTAATATCGGCGCCGGTATTTTTTTTTAAGGAGGTTGCCCTCCTCCTCCCCTACTTTTCTCTCACCTCCCCCTCTTTTTTTCCCTCTTCTTTTTTTCTCTCTTTTTTTTGACTCAATTTACCGGGGGGGGGGGGGCACGTCCCCCCCCCCCGGATCCGCGCCTGATACCATATGCACACTATATTACCTAACACATCGTCCCTAGATTTAAAAAAAAAATTCCCGAGATTCCGGGAACACAATGACCAACACAAAAGAGGGGAGGGTTCCCTTTGCCCCATAGTCCAGTGGCTAACCCGATAACTTGGTTTTACCATCCACACAATGTTTCTTGATGGTTTCTATGCCTTTGAGACCTGCTGTTTCCGAATCTGGATGATGCCACCTCGGCATCCTTGGGGAAATTGAGATATTCAAGATGGCCGCAAATATATATAAAACATATATATATAGAGATCCAAAGCAAGCCCATAAAAAACAACTTTAATGTGTACTTTTGTGCGTAAATATGCGTTTTAGTGATCAGTGGATACATTCACAACTTTCCTTTTTAGTATTTTCATTTTAAAAAAATGGTATCTAACATGGATTTTATAATGGCCGCCAAGATGGCGTATGCTACATACAATTTACCATAGGCCTTTAGGTACAAGTGTGATAGCAATTGACCAATTAGGGGATTTGTGATCTATTTTGTGATTCATATCGGCAGACTTTCATTTCTCTTTCTTAACATCATGAATTGGTCGCCAAAATGACCTTTAAAAACGTGGACAGCAAAGTATGTCAGCATCTATTGTCGTCGCTATAAATATAATAATCGGTGAAAAAAAATGGAAAAAGAAAACAAATGGAGATTATTTTGTCAAATCTGCCTGGTGACCACCCCTTCGGTTGTCTTGATTTCTTGGTACAAAATCCGGATGAACCGAACATCTCATTAAAAAATAATATTGTCCAAAATACATGTAGATGCCAATTATATGCATTAGCGGCCTTTGTGAAGGCCATTTTGGCGACCAAATCTAATTTTAAAGAAACCGAAAGGCCTTGAAAAGTTTGCCAAAAGATTATAATTTTATTAACACATCCCGTAAAATCGATATTTGGCCACCGGACTACCATATCGTGCTTCATAATATGATACACGTCATGCATCAGAGAGGGAGACTTTCTGCGCGACCGAGCCACAATTCCCCACGTGTATACAGCGGCGGCGATTTCTCGTCAAGGTGGGGGGGGGGGGGGGAGAGGAAAAAACATGTAACCAACAATAATTGTTAAACGTTTTGTACTCGGTGTCCTTTTTGTATTGTGGGATTATTTTTAAATGTGTGCTAATCTTTGCGTATATTCTGGTGCATATTTTGGTGCATGTAAAAACCAATGACCCATAAAATCTACATGACAAGGAAGAAATTATTGGGGGGGGGGGGGGGGGGGCACAGCCACAGCCGTCTCCTCCCAAAACAAATATTGGGGGACGTGTCCCCCCGTCAAATTTTCACTTTTTGGGTATTGTAATTGCCTATTGACCACGGTATATAAATAACCTGGACCCGCAATGCGTCCGTACGGAGGAGCCGGAGTTGAAGCCATCTTACTGTGCCAAAAATATACGTTTAATAACCTTGTCCCCGTGGTTACTCACATCATCGTTTTATCCTCGTTCTGAAAAGTATGTATGTATGTATGTATGTATGTATGTATGTATGTATGTACAGTCACGGTGATTATGGCTTCAGTACTAATTGTATACAGATGCATTGTACCTCCGTGTGATTTGCATCACGAACATGGACCTCACATGTACGAAACAAGGTCTGAACAGTAACACAGAACACTTAATTCTTAATTCAAGTCGAAAGACGAAATTCCTTCACGCTTACTCAGTTCAGGAGCATTGACATTAAGTGCAAACTATCTTTGAAAAAAACTTGCTCATTCGAAACGTTAGGTCAGCTAATTTCCTTGATTGTATAATTATTTCAGGTCAATCTAGTCAGTTAGCAGTTTAATTCATTTTCATAAAATTTTCATAAAGAACAATGTTTATTTCGTGGGGCCTTTAAGCCCTCCCATTATAATATTACAGGAGCGCATTATAATTTGCATGGCCCTTCGTATCATTATAATCAAACACCACACGATGATAAAGTAGGACCTGAGAATATTATTTTGTTTTGATTCTGATATTTCCACATCTCACTTCCAGGGTTCTGGTTCTCTTTTTCTTTTGGTTCTTTCCCTTTGTACATGTCTTCCCCCTCAATTCCTGCTTTCCAAACTCATAAAGTCCCCCATATAATTAGGTCTATTGCTTGCTGCCGCTATTTTCAACTGTCGCATGACTTTTTCTTTCAGCTTGAAGTTCAGAAGCCCCCAACTCCCTTCTCTTTGTTCTCTTCCTTGGATTTTAAATTGTTGTCTAATATACCCTTTCCTCTATTTTCCATTTCATCTCGACTTTTGTGCCCCCCACTTATTTCAATAAAAAATAGTAAAAGTTGAGAGGGCACGACTTTTCAATCCCAGCGAAATCTTTTTCAAAGGCCGCAAGGCGCCGGAAAGAGCATCAATTGCGCTATAAGAATAGGGTCGACGTATAACTTGTCGACCCATTACAAACGCGCATTTCGTACAATGGCCAATGAATTACAAACTGTTAGTGGCGCACTATTGTGAATCAACCCGATTTAAACTAGGATCTAGATTCTTCTTATCTTTTATCATAAGTTTGCATATTTTTTGCCACAACAGCTAACACAAAAAGTACATAAATTATGTAAAGAAAAATGTCAGCTAATATTCGGACAAAGCTAAAAATGAATTGCGGTAGACTGGTTCCCAGTCGCCTTGTTATCCCTTTCTACTTTGGGGGCGTAACCTGTGGTCGCGAATCTATTTATCGCGGTTATATGTTTATGACAACTTACAGCAAGACGGCCTAGTTTGGTCGCCATATCCCATTTCTCTTTTTTACCACCTGAATTATAATGGACTTTTCCCAATTCATATAAAAGTGTAATCTACATGTATCTCACAGTATTATGTACAGTGCACGTTTGTTGATCACGTGTGGCAGCAGAAAGAAAAAAACAAACAAACAACAAACACCCCAAACAAAACAAAAAAGCAAAAAACACAAAACAAAATAATGCTCTTTGCAAACCGGGCCCACATTACACTCACAGAAGCCCTTAAAGATAAAGTTACACTAATGAAAAAGAAAAAAAAGCCGGCGAACATGAAACGTTTACCGAATATTTGAATAGATATCGGCAAGTTTAACCAAGTTTTACATTATGTCGGGACAGGGCAAAAGAGACAAACATCTCTGTTCTAATTCAAGTTTAACTAAAACAAAAGGGATCAATGTATACACCCGAAAGTATGCTCGAGGTTTCATCATAATATTGCATTTTTGTGTTTAATTCATAGTGCATGTAAAGTACTGACTTATTACAGAGTAAACGTCACAGAACAGACTCTGTTTGAAATCTGCATGTTTTAAATGGGTACTTACAGAATTGGAATGACATGAAAAAATTCAATCAACAATGGGACATTTTTTTGGACATAATTTTCAAAATTATGTATGCACATGTACCTTGTTGTCACTTTAGAAACAAAAATACTATTAAAACATGTATTGTCCTGATTTAATTGCAAAATTTCGGAGTTAATATAAATCCAAAAAATTTCATCGGTGTATATATCCTCTCGGGTTATTTATAATCTAAACAATGACAAACAGTGCAAGTTAAAATAACAGAGGGTGTTTGTATCATTAGCTTAAAAAGAAAATCTAACAAAATAGTTTAATCAAGATGACAACTTTCCAATGTCTAAAACCAAGCCGTATGCAAACATACTCAAAAAGAAAGCAGAACTGCAAACCAATGAGCTTAAATGAACAAATAAAAAATTGGTAATTTTTTTAAAAATTATTTCTTTCACTTCGGCTGACGTACATTTTGTATTGTTCCACATCTCCTCTGCTATCTCGTCAATTTTGTCTTGGGTAAAGATTCCCGTGGCGGCAATGAAATTTCCCGGTTCAATGATGATAACTTTGACACCCCAGCTGCGCATTTCGTAGCGTATAGGCATTGTGAAAAGCCTTCCAGGGCATATTTAGTAGCCACATAGCATAATTCATGCTCAATGTGGTGTGTTTATTTTAAAATGTATTACCCAGGATAAAACATCAAGGTTTATTGTGTAAATAACTTGATTAGACTAAAACTAACAATTTGGTGCATGATTGCGTATGGGGACACCATTTGGTGTCCCCATTTACACGTGAAACCTAGTAAATGGCCCAAAATTAAACATTTCCAAGCATGCAATCTTTGTTATGATTTCACACTTATCAAGTGGGACATGTAATTGATGATGATAGATTTGGATTTGCCAGTGAACCCAATTATCTTTTTATTTCTCAGAAACATTACACAAATTTCACGTGTAAAAGGGACACCAAAAAAGTGGGTCTTGTTTACACGTGAAACATTTGGGCTAACACTGTCAATCTCAGTCAACTAGTTATTAAAGGGACACATTGCTTTGGATTTTGCGATTTGGGATATAAAACTGAAATGGATATGGTTGGGAAGCTTTTTTAAAAGTAGAATATAAAGATTCACATAACTATTTCTTCAAATTGCGTGGTTTTGTTTAATTTCGTGACAAATAACGGTCCGCCATTTTGTAGAACCAAATTTTTGACTCCACAAAATGGCGGACCATGTTCACCAGTCGTATTTCCAGTCGCAGCTGGTTGAAGTACATTCTGTTGATCCATTTTGATGTACTGTGGCACGGCGCGCAGCACTGGCGATAATGTGTCGCGAGGTAGAGAATGGTACCTGGCGATCATCTGGCTGCGGCGCCATCCTAAAGACTCTTACAGCGTATTTTGCGCATTATTTAGACGGTGGTGTTTACTACTGGAAATAAGTCTATGTCTCGCGGGTCAGATGTCAGGAGTCAGAGGCCAATTTTTTGTTTTATAATCACTACTCACTAATTACAACACATTATAAGTGTTTTTTTGCATGAACAACTCTTATAAAAGAACATTTCCAAACAGCAAAATTTCATGACATTTGAAGGCAATGTGTCCCTTTAATACGGCCGATTTTTGGGGCTAGCCGAATTTTCATGCCACGCTGTTTTCACGGCAAGACGCTTTTGCCATATTGCCAATACGGTGGCCGATAAACAACGTAATTGGAAAATATAAATGTAAATCTTCAAAATCAGTCGTCTCTCTCTCTTTCAAATAGCTTACTGGCGAAATGCTGGTACTTTCTGCCGATGGTTTCCAATTATATTTGTTAGAAAAGCAAAACAATTATTATATAAAATAGTCAAGTAGACGCAAAAACGTTTTAGGCTCACGCACCGTTAAGCCCGGTTCATACTTCATGCGAATGCGTATGCGAAGCGAATTCGTCAAGGTAACGGGGGGCGTCACAATGAAACTTCAATTGTTGACGTCATGAAATTCGCTTCGCATTCGCATTCGCATGAAGTATGAACCGGGCTTTAGGCCTTTGCATATAGGGCGAACGGGCGCTGTGCATAAGGCCAAAAACAAATTGTTCCCATTCTACAGCTGCAAACGCAAAATGACGCCGAAGGACGATATTTCCACCGCGAAATCGTAAAAACTTGTACGGGATCAAAATAAGGACAGTGCGGTAAAAAATAAATCGAGCACCGTGTAAAGTGAATGGCGCCCCAATCGTCAATCAGTAGACTTGTCTCAGTGACTTTTGTCACCTTCCTGCAGGCCTAATCGTCTTTAATCAACTTGAACTTTACGGGGAAAATGTCATACTTTATTCAGGGGATGTTTTGGTCAAACATTAACTATAAATAAAAAAGTTGAGATCATTGTAAAAACCACTTTCCCCATACACACCGCGATAATACAGAGTCTGTACTCGACTCCGCCGAGTAACGACGAGCATGTCTATTTTCACAGGCATATAGGAATAAACCAAACCACCGTCGGATTTTTTTATGTCAGTGTAAAAAAGCAAGAGTTATACAACACAAAAGACAGGACAATTCGGGAAGGTTGGTAAGCAATCTCTATTCCGATTGGGAAACGTGATAAGTAAAGCGATAATACAGCGTACTGTTTACTAAAGTGTCGTACGCCCTCTCCGGTAGAAGCCTCTACTCTATGCAAGGTACGTTATACCATGGAGGAATACCACCGCGCAGCATGCAATGACCGGCTCATCATCATGGCGGTTTTAAATTAAATACCCACAATAAATCCCGGCCCAGGCTACACTACGGTCGATCCTTATATTCTAAAATATGCTGTTCTGTACGGTTTTAAACTTACTAAACTGAATATTCAGTTTCCATGTGTTCCTTCCCCATGCTCGTTGACCTCTGTACATGACCCCAGAAATAAATATGGCACCGTTCATCTTTTGTAAAGGGGGTGTGACACGAACACAATTCGATATCTTGATCTATTTCAAACGGAAATGTGTTATGTTAGAAAATCAGAAATACGTCTTGCTACTCTTAATTATTTCTTAACAATAATGAATTCTTCACTTAGATTATGAATGTGCCATTTCACACATAAAATAGAAAATATCGGGCAATATACAAACCTTCCCCTAATAACATTACGCGGAACACCCCATGTATAGAATGGTTAGTCCCTGGTTATTCTTTCTCGATTCGGCCGGTCAGATGTCTCAGCTTTGTGTTGTTGTCCAGAATTTTGCTTTAAAATTCCCATGTAGTGGATTTTTCGTAAATGTTCTGATACTTCTATGAATTCCCAGACACCATAATGCTACGAGACTTCACATTTCACTGAGGGTATCACTTCTATTCTAAGCCAGGTAAATTTGCTCAAATTGTGTTGCCTAGTTTCCGGACATGTTAAAATGATGTTTTGTAATTTGTGAATGGTAAAACCATGGAGGAAGGAACTTCCTCCATGGTAAAACCATGGAGGTAGACTACCTCCATGGTAAAACCATGGAGTTTTCCTTCCTCCATGGTTAAACCATGGTAAAACTAAAGGTGTGGAGTAATTAACAGCCATTTTTTACGAGGAATTTTTGGGGATCAGGTCAACTCGGACCCAAACCAACTCGGACCCAAACCAACTCGGACCCAAACCAACTCGGACCCAAACCAACTCGGACCCAAACCAACTCGGACCCAAACCAACTCGGACCCAAACCAACTCGGACCCAAACCAACTCGGACCCAAACCAACTCGGACCCAAACCAACTCGGACCCAAACCAACTCGGACCCAACCCAACTCGGACCCATGCCAACTCGGACCCATGCCAACTCGGACCCATGCCAACTCGGACCCACGACCAACTCGGACCCACGACCAACTCGGACCCACGACCAACTCGGATCCACGGCCAGCTCGGACCCACGGCCAGCTCGGACCCACGGCCAACTCGGACCCACGACCAACTCGGACCCACGACCAACTCGGACCCACGACCAACTCGGACCCAAGCATGACCAAGTCGGACCCAGCAAAGATTTAATCAGCAAACACAAAGTGTAACACCAGTGGTTTAAGTTTTGAAAACAACTAGCCTAATTCTTTGCAATACAATCGGAATAATTTGGTCTAATGTGGTGAAAATTATCATTTTCTAGCTGCCTACCATCCCCATGGATGTACAAAATTTTTGTAGACTATCGGATCGCTTGTTCAATCTTGTGATTTTCACTGCAAAGTTAAGGGCGGAGTGCCGGCACCGCCCGCCGTGTAAAGGAAATTAATTTGAGCGAATCTGCTGGTAAAAACAATGTATCACCGATTTTTAAAGGGAAAATGGGGGTCCTGAAAAAAATCGCAGATTTTAAAAACGATATCGGCGATATCTCAAATTTTCGATTTAAAAAAACGTAGGCCCTAGCCGATTTAGATTTTCAGGCGGAAAATATCGCGCTAATACCGTAAAACCATCATAGGTTTATAGTTTTAAGCGCTTTAAGAACATCGTAAAAACAAACAGGAGATAATATTTTGACGTCTTTTAATATCAGGCTTGAGGATTCGTAAATACTGTGTGTAAAAATTAGGTTTATTTAAGTCCTTTTTCTCCGAGTCTGCGAGGTGATCCCAATAACTTTGTTATAGGCCTATACTTTGGTTCGTTGATCCATCGCAAAACGGGCGGAACGCCGGGGGGGTTAAGTCTTAACAATTCCGCCTGTGTGTCTATGTTTATATCAAGGATTTGTTTGTTAGAATCGTCAACCTCCTTATCCTCCCCCACTCCTGTTTTCCACCACAGTGGTTGCCTCCCCAGAGGCCCCGTTCGTTCATCCATAAGTTGCCTGTCCCAGCGTGGCCACTCAAAAATCCCAAGATTATTGCAGTAAAATTCCCAAGAATTCCCAAGATGTCATAATTAAGTACGGATGATGGTAAAATCAATTTGTTCGATCAGAAAAAGCTATTAAAATAAGTTGCTATCTGCGTGCTTATTGAAAGACAACATTTGCACGATGAGTCCGAGTTGGTCATCGTTGGGTCCGAGTTGGTGTGGGTCCGAGTTGGTCGTGGGTCCGAGTTGATTGTGGGTCCGAGTTGGTTGTGGGTCCGACTTTGCCGTGGGTCCGAGTTGGCATGGGTCCGACTTGGTATGGGTCCGAGTTGGTTTGGGTCCGAGTTGGTTTGGGTCTGAGTTGACTCGAAACTGAAATAATTGTTGCCACGGATAGGTATACCATTTTATTTCTCAATGGGTGTACGTACCTCACACTGCAGAACAGGAGAATCAATTTAACCAGTCTGCCCTACTTTTACAATTCTATTCTTCCCAGTAGGCCTAGTATGCAAAATATTGGAAAATAACCAACCCTCCTTCATAACCGTCTAAACCATGTAAATATGTGGCACAATATTTCAAGATTTATGTTGGCAAAATCAGCAAATAATGAGGCAGAAATCAACATGTGGGTCATTTTGAGTCAAGAACATGAAACACAGAAAATACAAGCTTTCTTCCCTTATGTTAGACAAACATTTCCTGACCTAAAACCTCAAAATTTAAGGTGTGCCAAGTGTTTATACAATTCTGAACACAAGTGGAGGGTTATTTTCAAAAATGTTACTGTGGTGACAAATTTTGGTGGAATATTAACCCTAACCCTGCCAAACGCAGCACAGTGCAACTGTGCTGACAGCTCCACTTTGCTGGACTCTGCACACAAGTCAATGTGACAAAGTATGCAATCTGATGCGTCTGTCGGGGTTCTAGCAAAAGGGGGGTTAGGGTTAAAGTAAAATCTTTGTAGTTTAATATGATTTTGCATGCACCCTAGCCCTAGAAGGACGCCATGATATGGTGTCCTAGCGCACAAGACTGCAAAACAGTCCTATGCTAGAATCTGAGGTTCAAAAATCACACTTTACTTGAATAAATATTCTTGGCATCATCTCTGTCCACAGTTCAACAGCCCATCTCCCCGGCAGGATAGAAATATTCCTCCAAGAATGTTAAGAACAGGAGATATATGCGGGGCAAAATCGTCTAAACGCGACGCTGACTTTACAAACAAGAGTTTCTAGCATAGGACTGTTTTGCAGTCTTGTGCGCTAGGACGCCATATCATGGCGTCCTTCTAGAGCTATGTGCACCCTAGAAGGTTGGGGTTAAATCAATGGAAAGGCCACTGTAACATTTTATTTGGACTAGGTGTTGGTACTAGGACTGATAGACGTGAGTTCAAAGCATTACAAATTACTGTACATGGAAATTAGGCCATTGAAGTGTTAACCCCTTGATCCTGGGTGTTATAATGGGGTGGGTGCCATGCTGGCTTGTGCAGCCATGCAAAATGGACACAAGAGGCCTGTGCAGCCAAGCGTAACACACACAATAACCCAACAATGCATTAAAAATGCAGAGAATGCGTGTATAGCAGTCATCCGGCCAGGTGGGAATTTTTATGGACGTCTATGGACATCATCCGGATGCAAACTGTCAATATGCCTACTGAACATTTCTCTGCTTTGTATCCATTCTTTTTCACCAGGTTCCATATTATATGAAGAAGGCGCCACTGTCACATAAAGCAAGCCATGGATGGAATCCTGTCTGATAACTTGGATTTGAAAGTGGGCATCAAGCACAAAGACATTAAGATCAAGAAACCTGCCTTGGAAGACAGCACCCAAAATCTTGCTCCTGAACCTCTGGGAGTGGTGTACAAGCTGCGCGACATCAACAAAGAGCTTGTTGAGGCATGGTCAAAGGAGTTTAAAGGCTATGAGAGGGTTATTGTAAGTTTTAGCTTTGTAGGCTACAATATGTCTTCAACAAGTATAAACTATAATCATGCAGTACATTCTATGCAGAGCATCTCGTATATATGCACCCTTTGTCAAAATAATTTTCACAGTATTTTATGTTTGTTCATGTACAGATTTCAGAGGGGGACATCTTTAAAAATGCTCCTGCGGCAGATGCAATAGTAAGTGGATAATTAAAAAGTATATTTAACAGTGTGTTTTTAGTCTGGTATCTTGGATCCAAGGTTGTATCAAACACACCCTGGGCTCCAACACCCGGGATATCCAATCTATAAATCAGCTGTGTTCTCTCAGGTAATATTTGTCAAACTTAACATGTCTACTTATATTTCAGTGTTGATAACTTTGACAAGTGTTTGTTTCTAATTCCTTTTTTTTCTTCAGGTTTCTCCTGCGAACAGTTTCGGCTTCATGGATGGTGGCATTGATATGGCACTGTCCAGGCATTTCGGCTGGCAGCTGTAAGTTAATATACATGTAGCCTTGTCAAATAGAACAATGAATGCATCACAGAGTAAAACAATTTTTGTTTTGGACAATTTGATGGCAGTGTTCATACCAAAGTTTCTCTACAGATTTAGTACTTTAGTTTTTGAATCACAGCACTTTGCAAAAATATTTAGATGCAGTAAGGTTAGTTTAAAAAACAATTTGCCATTGTTAAATTTGATTAAAATATTTCTTTAATTTTTGAGTGCAGAGTTTATGATCAGAATGGTCATAAAGTGGTTTAGACTAGGATTTGTTCCAGCAGAGTTGTGAGAAAAAATGGAAGAACATTGAAGTGAACGTGTTTTGCAGTTTGATCTCTGACAAAATATTGCAATGTTTTGAATCCGTTAATTTGTTTTCCCAGAATGAACCGACTTCAGGAAATGATAATGACAGAGAAAGATGGAGAACTCTTAGTGGTAAGTAATGAACCCTATCACGTTCCGGATTTTTTGGCTCCCTCAGGACCAGGGAGGGGCACATTGTGCCAATTCACCTAAAATTTGACACAAATTTGATAAGTTTATATACCAAAACCATGTTTTTGACCTCCATAATTATGTTTCTATCTACTTCCGCATAAATAGCTGAAATTCACAGTTACCATGGTTTTTAAATTGGTTACCATGGTAACCTTAGAAATCCTAAAAATTTGATTTCAGTACAAAAGTGACTTGATAAAAGCTAGGAAATGTCCCAAAATTTCATGTTGCTCGGCTGAAGCATTCTGGGGTTATAATAACACGTTTGGTTGGAAGGGGGGGGGGGGGTAAACATTGATTAATATATCAATGAGTGGGGCTTTATGGATTGGTCTATTTCATTTGCAGGGAGATGCACTTATCGTCCCTACCTGCCAGCAGTTCTGGGGTAAATCGGACCGCAATTCCTGCTGGGAAGCTTACAACCAGGGTACCCCTATCAAGTTTCTCATCTCGGCTCCAACCATGAGAGTACCAGAGGATGTCTCCAATAGTGTCAATTCCTACTTGGCTTTTAGGGCCATCATCTTATCAGGTGGGATAGTGTTCTTGACCTCTCCCATTTGACCTCTCCCCTTTGACCTTTATTCCTGCTCCTTTGATCTAAAGCTCCTCGCAGCTGCTATCAGAGATGAACTTTGCTTTATGTAAAAACTTTGCTTTTTGAATTTGTTTCTTGTCCAGTTCAAAAACACAACTCCAAGCCCGATGCAATACCCATTCGTAGTGTTCTCTGTTCAGGACTGGCAACATCAGTGGGCTGTATGCCACCCAGGAAATGTGCCAAACAGGTAAGACATCTCCGACTGCAGAATGAAAAACCTTAAATACATACATGTAATGTGCAAATAGTTTCCTTATCTATGTTGAGTCTGAGTAGAAAATTGTGCCGTGGTTTGGAGCATTAAATTCGTGGTCTGCGGGTAATTCTGAAAGTTGTGAGTTCGAGAACAGTCCGGGGCTATAGCACTTCTACGCCTAATATGGGTAGAGGCATTATTAATGCCTTGCAGTGGACTAGTTACCTATCCCGACCCTATTCATACTGTAAAGAGATCAGATTATCTTGTCTTGTTTCAGTGTGAGGGGCTGGTTCTTCCACACTTTCCTCTGTAGCCCACACCTTGAGAGGCATTTGGCCTTGTGATGGGCGATTTGCATACATTTTTTTTTTTTTTTTTAAATGTTCTCTGTATGTTTGTTTTACAGATGAGAAACGCATATGATATTTATGATGAAGCAAAACGAGATGACTTAAGGAACCCTGACAGTCTGGGCATAGTCTGGGATCATCACAGATTTATGCAGTCCTCAGTAAGTAGGCCATAATGATTTTTAAAAAAGATTTTCTATTTTTTTGTTGCTATTTTTATTTATTTATTAATTTAATTTCTTATGTATCGCGGGGAAGCCTTGCAGTGTAAACGGTGATTTTCAATGGTGCCCATTTTTGCCCCCCCCCCCTAAAAAAATCTGTCATCAAAACTTCTTAAATAGAAGTTAAGTAGACAATTTCTATTGAATCACTAGCTGTAAGATGGGAACAAAATGAGATGGAATATACTGCCCTCTCTTGATATTTAATTTGTTGCTAGCACCCTATCTTTTTATGCTTGTGTTTTTTTTTTACATCACTTGTGAAAGGTAAGTTTTGATTTTTCTAAAGGCCATAAGTTCATGTAACGTGAGGTTTTGGCCCTGGTAGACTGATATGATACATTAACCATAACGTCCTAGGCATTCACTTGGGGTACAGTACACTGTACTATACAAATACAGCATGGTTTGAGGGGAAGTAGTGGGAATTACTGGTCCCGAGGTGTAGGTCAGCTCGACTACCTCCCAACGCGAAGCTGACCTACACCGAGGGACCAGTAATTCCCACTTTTTTCCAGAAATAAACCATGCTGTATTTGTTTTACTACACCTCACTGCCCTGTCGATAACGGCCTTCGTAGATTTTGCATCTTTATTCCACACAAGATTTTCAAGTTCGTACATGTATTCTAAAGTCTCCTGTTAGAAGCACTAACATCACATCAAAGAAAAAATGTTGTTTTTGTTGTCCATTTTGCAGACTGAGTTTGGTGAATTTGTCTACCAAGAGGACAGCTGATGAGAAAACTAGCAGCCAGTATTTGTACATAAAACTGTCACGCACACAGTAAGGCCCTGTTCGGAAAATATGTATTATCAACCAAGTTGATCATAACACTTGTTCAGGACATTTGTTTTAACCGGGAAGCTAACGGTCGTCTAGGGTGAAAAAAACAAACTTTTTGGATGGAAACCAAAATTAGGGGCTGAGCTAACCCCAAGTTCCCATTCCTCCATACCGTGGATCAACCCAGATGTTTGCCTCTTAAACATGACCACAGTAACCTATTTCATGTGTATCCTGTATGAAGTTCAAAACAGTGGATTGAAAATCCCTCCAACTAAAACTTTTTCTATCCACAATGCTTATATTTTCCTTTGTTTGGTTAATGAACTTCAGGTAGGTTCATCTTTGCAGTTACTGAAAGAGAGCAGGACAATGGTCAGGTTGGGATCTGTGAATCATGATGATTTAATTTGTGAATGCATGATCTAACGTAAAATACTTAGCAGTCTAAAGGAAATTGTTATCAGCTGTCCTCAACTCTTAAAGTGAGAAGAATCGAAAGTCATACAGCCCAGATATAACAGGTCTGTTAAACTGACAGTAACAATTTTTTCAGTATTAACCTATTAAATACTTCAGATGTGTCTGTTATATTATGGTTTTAGGTACAGGCCAGTCGATTAGGGTGGGGGGGGGGGGGGCAAAGGGGCCATGCCCCCTTTGGTAACCAATTCCCCCCCCCCATTGGCAAAAACTAAAATTTTATAAATTGTTTTTGTCTTGTGATATGGCCCCCGAGCTGGTACTGTGCACCCCCCTCCCCTCCCATACCTGGAGCTGGCGAAGGGCCTGATTAGGTATTACCATTGGGGTATAAGCAAGACAAACACATCTTCCAAGACAGCTTGAGTAGGCTGATGAAACGAACTACACATTTTGGATTGTAAGGAGTAAGTCCATAATACCACATATGCTGTCACGCGGCAGTATTGGGTTAAGCCTGTGGGATGATATAGAGTGTCGAAGTCTGACGTCAGTTGCCGCGGCAATGGTTCCAAACACATGCAGTTTAGAATGTATTCTGGTTCCAAACATTGCATTGATTGACGTCATCACTTCGGTACTCTATAGCCCAGCTAAATGCTGAAGACTGTGATGAAAGCCATAATAAAAAATACACATGGCCTTGTAAACAGTTCCTTTAAAACTTTCAGTTGCATGTGTTTGTAGAAATGAACATTTTAAGTGTGCACACAGGATTGCATGAAAGGCATATCAGTGGTCAATAAGCCAGTTCAGTATGTCAACTGCGCATGTGCACAATGACATTTTATCCCGAATGACCCGCGTGACCTAATGCGCACGTGTGAATGCAAACGGTGGTCGCACAACGCGCACGTGTTACATTCAATCAGCAATTTTATCCCGAATAACCTTTGAGATACCGAACTGGCTTATTGTAAATGTGTGCATTGCTTAAACTGACTTGGTAAGGAAATTGAACATATAATACAATTAATCATCTAATGTCAATATGATTTACATGTAGCCTGCACTCTTGAAGGTTAGGTTTAATGCGGTGCTCATAATGCATTTTATTTCACAATTACTACCCCTAGCTATCGGGCCATGAAATATGATTTTCTGTTGCAATTCAAGTTCAGTAAGCTGTTTTCTACCCTCACATGTATTAATTTAAACCCCATGGTACTGTTTACAGTTTATACAATCAGTAAGGGGAATAGCTCTTCAGCCACCACACCTCTGTAGCCATCCCCCATCCTTTACTTACAAAAACTAAAATATATCGTCAGTCCCTCCCCAGTGAAAGCTTGGTTGTACATGTATCCTTGCATTAATTAGCTAGGCTAATGACGCCTCAAGTGTTTGTGTTTAAAAAGCTTCCAATAGTAGGTAATCATGACAATATTCCAGTGTTCGCTGGATGTTGTAAGAGGTTAATTATGAGCTTTGCCATTATCCACGAGTATAAAGAATGTCCTATTCTAAAAAACCTTTGTTGCATTTCAATCACGTGTATGTAATTGAACTCTAATAAGTGAAATATAAGAAGTGTATTATCCAATTTCTGTTGGCTTTTATGATCGGATAGTTTTACTTTAAGTTTTCCTTCTCTTGCAATCCAGTTACAGTATATAGAACGTTTTCAAAATAAAGTGAAAATATTATAAAGCATTTTTATGAACAGGTGCTTTGAAGTCCGGTGTTTGTAAACTCGTTTGTTTTAGGTTCACTGAAAGTCCCCTTCGACGCTTGAAATGCTTGCAACTTGTTTGGTCCATGTGTATAAAGTAAATCCATATGAATTGACATTTGTGATGCAAAACCTGTGATGAAATACTATATACAGACACTAAAATGTTTTATTCGTGGGGCACCTAGAGATTTCTAAAGACTTCCTCGCCGTGCACCATTGTCCCCATTGTGCGAGTACACTCCGTACTTATACGAACACTGCTGCACACGCATCACAAAGTACATTTATTTTTAGTTTAGTTTTTATTAGTTTATTTTTTATTTTAGGGCCCCCCTAAAATAGAAAATGGGATCTTGTCTGTCGGAGTGGGTGGTGAAGAGAGAATACTACGTGACATGCACTTATCCCAATCAAGAGACCGAATCTATGCATAAGGTGTTTAGCTTTTTATGATAGTTTAGTTCTGTTAAAACAAAATGGCAATGCCAGAACTAATTAGACCAGTCGTAAATAAGAAAAAAATGTGCCACAATTGTATTCTAGGAGTTGCACAATGTACATGTAGTTATTTCCTATCATAAAATAAATCAAACACTTTTAATAAAGAAAACCAGGCCAGATTCGTGCCGTGCTGTCATCTCTCAATATACATGTATAATATTTTAATAAAAACCAATAAAATACAGAAACTTTTGTGGCAGCTTCTTAAAGAAAACTACTGCCATAATGGCAAACCCAACGGCCTGTAAAACAAACAATATGAATCATGTACAGTAAATTAAAAAATGTACAACAAATAAATGAAGAAACAAAATGAAGTAAAAAACAAAACAAAAACAGCAAGCAATATTACATTTCTGATATGAAGGATATTTAACTTCTACTTTTAGTCTCAATTAACAGTACATTTTGGTTTCATAATTTATGATTCACTCGACTGACCACCAACACTTTGGTATAAAAAAATACATATTTACAAACAAACAATTCTAATACTGTGATGCCTTTAAAGCAATGCCAGCTGGTGACACATTTTTCATTGTGGTTGTTGGTTTATTTATTCCGAATTAAGTTTTCTTTGCCAGGTAAAATGCATACCAGCTATTTCTGCTCTAAAAACATGACAACCAAGAAGGAGACTAAACTAAACAGTAATGTGCTGCCAAATCGGGCGCGGATCCAGTTTTTTTGGGATTTGTGTGGGCTTGTAGGGGCATACGCCTAAAGTTGCAAGAAAAGCAGAAACCCTACAGGTCTTACTTTACCTATGGGTAAGAACAAAAAGGTTAAATGGCACAAATTTCAGAATCCCCCCCCCCTCCCCTGCAAAAAATCCTGGATCCGCCCCTGCAAATTCAGGACACTACAAAACTTTACTTGTCTTATCAGGTAATAACATTCTTTCCTCACACGGTTCACGAACGGCTTTATAAATATAATTAATTTTATCAGTACGTCCGAGACATTATCTTTTATAAGATCTTCTTTTGTCTCTTTCCTTTTCGTCCCTTGTCAATTTCTCTCTTTCAGAATTCTTCACAGTTCTACGTTTGTCTGTATCATGCCTTCTTGCACCATGTGCCTTGCTACTTTGTCTGCTACTTGCTCCAGCTTCACCAGACTGTCTCCGCCCTCGACCTCTCTCATCTGTCTTCGTTCTATGTCTCTCTTTGTTCTCTTCTGTACTGTGTATATTTTTCTCATCTTTGTAGCTTCTTCTGTCCCTGACCTCCAATCTGACTGAACGAGAGTCATGTGATCTATCCCTGTTGGGCTTGCATCCAGCATTGGAGAGGTTTCTTACTCGTGCTTCCTTAGCTGCTTGCCTTTCTTTCAAGATCCTCATCTTCTCCTTGAAGAACTCATCCCTGTCCCGATGCTCTCCGTATCTGTTTCTGCTCTGTTTAGCTCTATCCTTACCACCTGACATTTGCTTGTCCCCTGATCTGGGTCTCTTTTTATCCCTAGATCGGGATCTCTTCCTGTCTCTAGATCTTGATCTAGGTTTAGAAGACTTAGACTTTTTCGGTTTTGAATTACTGTCTTTTCTATCTGATTTCCGTGTTGATGTTTGGTAATTTGGTGCAATTTCAGAATCTGAGCTGCTTACAATTTCCCCATCTGATAGATTTGTTGTTCCACCTGGAGTGTCATCTTCATGTGGTCCAGCAGATTCACTACCTTTGTCCTGATCACTGTGATGATCATGTTCGCTGTTTCCAGAGCTTCCTTGTACACTGCGACTTTCATTGCCTTTTTGCTTACTCTGGCTGCTTTGGCAACTGTTCTCCGAATCCTCAAAAAGGCTGTCATGGTTCGGGGATGCACTGTAACTAAGATCATCAAAACTTGGAGTATTAAGGGATATATCTGCTACATCTACAACTTCTGGAATGCACAGCTGTTTGGCAGATTCAGTGAGTTCATCTGGTTCTGCATTTGGTAAATCCTTGTCATCATGCATCAAAACAAAGTCACTTGGAGAAGAAACAATCTTTTCAGGTTCAACTTCAGTACCGACGATGGAGGATGAACTTGGTGGGACTTCAGATTGAGTGGTAAGAGGATCACTTACAGGATGCGAACTTGTTTCTTTGCCCTCATCATGGTTGTCATCTTCAATTAAACTGGTACTCCCAAAAATTGCAAAAACAGTATCTGTTAAGCTGCCTGCTTTGGTCTTTTCTCTTGATGTTGACTGTTTATCCTCTGTAATGTCTTGATGATTCGTTGTTGGAGTAGAGTTACTTTGTAAGCTCCCAACATTTTGTTCTCCTTCAAACTCGACATCCATCTCTGATACATTGAATTCCGCTCCTTGTTTGCTGTCCAAGTCATCACTGCCCAAGAAGCTGTTGCTCCCGAAAACATTCAGCACAGTTTCCGCAAAGTTGCTATGCTTTTTTTGAGCTTCAGATGCACATGCAGAATCATCACTCGGATTTCCTAGCACTAGCTTTGAATCTTCAGGATGAAATAAAACATCTTCCGTTTTTTGGATGAGTGAAGCATCTTTGCTGCTTTCCAAATTGTCACTTTCTAGAAAACTGTTGCTGCCAAAAACCGCAATTATTTTTTCGGAAAAGCTATCGCTGGGATTTCCTATTGGTGACTGCACTGGCTTTAACACAAGATTTGGAACATTTGTACCCTGATCATCCTGAGGGACAACTGACTCAGTTTGCTTGGATTCAGTTTGTTGAATTAAAATTGATTCATTACGCTGAATTAAATTTGATTCCGTTTGCTGAATCGAATCTGATTCAGTTAGCTGAATCGATTTTGATTCAGTTTGCTCATGTTCAGTTTTCGACACACTGAAGACTTCCTGTTTGTTGTCAGGCTTACAGACATTCTCAAGTTGTTCCTGTGACTGACAGGCAGAGGTATCTATTCTCAGCATGTCCCTCTCATCGTCGGAATAACTGATGTACTGTCCATGAAGTGTTAGAACACTACTCTCAACATCAGACTGAACGGTTTCATGTTTGAATGGAGTATAAGGGGAGGCAGAGGCTTTTGAGGCTGGCTGCGAGTTACTGTCTGATTCAGAGTTATCATATTGACTGGCAGGTGCACATATCAAAATGGTTTCATGTTCTGAGGAGTAACCACAACTATCAGTATCAGGCTGTCTGAGAGATGGCATCTCCTTTACAGTTTGCAAGACAGTGTTTCCAGCTCTAACTTCTGTGTCATTTCCAAGTCCAGGACACCCTCCTGTGCCATTTTTCTCCGTGTGATTTTCAGCATCCATCTCATCTGTCTGGGATTCCCCAATGAGTAAACTCTCACTGTTTTCATCTCGAGGACTCATTTCTAGCTTATCAGCAGTGACTAGACCAGCGTTCTCCGTTTTAAACTTAGGCAAGATTTTATCTCCTAGGATGAAACCACATTGGTTTGAATTTGGCTCCGATGTCACTGCTTTTTCTTCATTGTTCCATTTTCCCTTAATTTCAGACATCGCCACCTGTTTAGGGCTTTCAGAATCTTGCTCTAAAAGCTTTTTACACACTGCTGTCGCATCCTTGGTTGTTTCTTGCAAATCTGCACTAGTGACTTTGGTACAAACTTCTTGCCACACTGTACTCGTGTCTTTTGGTTTCTTCCTCTCCTCTTCATGGAAATTGTTAACCTCTCTAAAATCAATTCCTGGAATCCGTTGCTCTTCCACTGCACCCTCCCTATCTTCTGCTTTGTCCTTGAGCCTGTGTTTCTTAGAACTGTGTCTTCTCTTGTGCTTATGGTTCTTGGACTCTTCCTTCTTATGCTTTTTGTGCTTCTTAGGAGTGCTGTGCATCTTATGGAGTAATTCTTTAGCTCGTTTAAGTGACTTGTTTTTTCGGTCAGATTTATGCCTCCTGCGGGTGTGTATGTGACCTTCAATCGAAGTCGCATCTGTCAATTTATTTTTGTGGCTGGATGTCTTTGATGACGTATGCCTCTTATTATGGGCCACTTCTGTTGATTTCTCTTGATCAAGACTACCATCATTTCTATAAGACCCAAATTCGTCCTCTTTTCGTTGTTTGCTACCCTTGGAGGAGCGATCCCTATGGTCCTTTTTATGAGCTTCTGCTGTGGAATCCTTTTTGTATTTCTTCTGAGGAGCACTATCAAGTGGCGAGCTTCTTTTTTCTGAACTATGCCTTCTCTTTCTTCCAGAATACCGCTCCTCACTAGATCTGTTGGAATTTCTATCTGAAACCCGAGTGGATTTTTCTCTGGATTTTGAACGTTCATGTGATCGCCCATGCTTCAGGCTATGAACAGATATGCAATGTATGTCATCTTTATCACTGCCTCTTTTATGCCCTGGCGGGCTGTAAGTTGACCTATGACCTGAACTCTTGCTATTAATAATTTTTTTGTTGGAAGTCACAGATTTAGGAGATGCATCACGTCCAGTTTCTTCCCTGCTAGATAAAGGATTATTGTAACTTCCACATGTTCTTGATGTCTTAGGTATTCTATAATTTTTCAAAGATTGCCTGTTTGGGATTCTTTCAGAATCATTTCTCTCATTATTTGCATTACAAATCTTAATTTCTTTACTTTGACTGTTGGAGTGTACACTCAAATTATCACTACTTTTAGCAGAGTCAGTCTTTTCTTTTCTGTTATCTCCATAACTGTCTTTGATCTCTTCCTCACAAACAGTCTGTTTGAATTCCGTAGCTGAAAATGTTTCATTTCTGATAGGGTCACATCTGGCACCAGTTCCCGAACGAGATGCTTTATCGTCACACTCTTTCTCAGGAGGCTTCCTCACATCCGCACTCCTTTGCTCTGAAGATCGATCACTCCTATTTGTGTCTCTTTTGTTGCTCATGTAGTCTAGACCATTGGTGCGCCTGGGATACGATCTGGGGTTGTTCTGCAGGTCTCGTAATCTATCATTGATGGAACCTTTGCAATGACTTCTCCGCCAATCCCCATGCCTCCTGATATGGACACGCATTGATGAGAAGCAGTACAAATTTTGTTCAGTTAATGATGTTATGAAAGCACCTTAAAATACAACCCATGGGGCTACACGTATTAAATCTGTAATGTATGTAAACAAATCCATACTATGATTGGGCAAGATAGGATTTTGCTTTTCTAATGGCCATTGTCATTCGCACTTTATAAAAGAGGTGATTTTCAACAAGAGATGTTCAGAATCACATGTAAATCCCAATCATTGTAAAGTACGAATTATTTTATTCGAGCAACAACAAAGCTGTATACAGTGACAACAAAAGTTGGCTAACTAACACATGATATCAGAAAGTATTTCCCAAAGCTGTACACCAGTACAGGATTCATTGTCTGACCCTAAATGCAAACAAAACTCCTATCTGGTGGTAAAGAAATGCTCATAAAATAATAAACAAGAAATGAAATGTTATTTCCATCTTGTGTTATTCCTGTATTCAAGCCAACTATATGATGAATAAAAGTTTCTTGGTATCTTTGGTGAGGGTGGAAGGTAAAAAAAGGAACAAATTCTGGACACTATATGGTAACAAATGTAAGACCATTCCTTTTCCATTTTATACACAATTCTAAGCATGGGCAAGACTCTTTAAGATGACAAAACAAAGGAAATGGGTTTGCAGAGTGAACAATTACTTTGGTTTTTACAAACCTGTCAGATAGTTCTTCCAGTTGTCTATCCTTCCTCCGCAGCTCAGCTTGCGCCGTCTTGAACAACTCTGAGATGTTCGTCTTTAAAATATTGTTCTCCTCGGATAAGGCTGCATTCTTTGATTAAATAATGGGACATTGAGTTAAACTCAGAACAAGTATACAGGCAAACAATCCCTCATCATGCACCCATTGGTCTATTTTTATGGAAGTCACCCATTACAAGGCTAAAAACCCCTCTAGGTAAGGGGCTAGAACAGAGGTAGTGGGGTTGGCAACATTTTAGGTTGCCAGCCCTACCACCCTTACAGTTTTCCTGGGTCCAGATCTAAATAAAGGGTACATTCTTCAATAGATACCAAAGAAATTATCATAATTTTCAGACTTATTGGTAGAGGCAAAATCAATCAATCTATTTGCCTAGATATGGCAGTAGAGATTGGTAAAATAAACAGAATATAAGCACTTAATAAACAGAAACATTTTAATCAGATTTCAACTTCCCATATTGGAAAAGCAATTTTTTTTTACCTGTGCACTTAAACTGTATGCGAACTGACATTGGAAGAGGATACAAAAAGAACTGAAGAGAAACAGAGGAGGAGTGTATTACACGTACCTGTGTTTGAAAATTCTTCAGTTGGTCAGTGAGTTCTTTAAGCTTAACTTCATTTTCAGTGTTAGTTTTCTCCAACTGCAAGTGAATTAAGCAGTACATCAATTTATTGGTGAAACCTTTAAACTTTTGAACCCTATAAGATGTACTCAGCAAGTATTAATACAGTTGAATTTACTCCTTGTCTATTCTTAATTTGGAGTGGCATGTTTTTGTCGAGGCACAGTTGGTGAAGTAGACAAACAGTTGCCAAAAATTAAATAGAAACTTTTAACAGATCTATAATTCACACAACAAAAAAAGGCAATATTTTACTTGTCAACTGTCATCAAATCATGAATAACAGGTCTGGAATTTGAAGGAGGTTGCAGGTATCATTACATCCATTGCCCAGGGTCTTTACAATGCCCCCCCCCCCCCCCCCAACAAAAAAACTTTACAAAGGAAACACGGTATAGTTGATTTGAAAACAAAATTCCAGGACTGGACTTTTTACAAAAATATGCCAAGGCCCCATTTAATAAATTAATAGTTTGTCATCCCCACCCGTGTAACTTCTGCTGGCCGCATTGAAAAAAAATACTGAAAGGAATTGCCGAGCAGCCGGGACAGCTGGCTCACCAAATACATATGCAATTTAGAGGACTTGGGAAAGTTTATTATCTCTCATAACATGTTTGCTAGTAGCACCCCTACTCGATCTCTGTGGCCTTAGCAATTCATGCATTGATTGTACTGTACCTATGGCATTCATACTTCGTCCATCCCCCCACCCCCAAAAAAAAAATTCCACCCACCAGTATCAATTTTTTGTTTTCAACCAGACGATAAACTAATAATTTATTTCAGGGCCTAAGTTTTACTTTTCACGATGGATGTATTTTCCAAATAAAACACTGCTTGGGTATGATAATGGACAATTATGAATTAATCGCACAGAAGACTCCTGGTATAATTCTTTTGACTTCCTCAATGATTTAGGCCCAACATTGAATGAAGAAAAATTTAGAATTTTCAGCAGGTACCTCCACTTTTCATAATTTATGTGTTATCAACTTTTGATAGGAGGGCTGCGCTTACCTGTTCAACAGACACACCAGGGGCCTGACGCTCAAGAAGTAGGTCACTATAGATGTCAAAGGTCGAATGGTTGCTCACATCATCAGCCATTGCCCAACAGTACAAACGCTAAGGGGATATCAGTTTTAAGAGTGTATAGTTAAATATTTATTTATTATTTTAATTCATGTTTGGTACTGGGAAATATTTGTACCTCCCAACATAATCGGTCAGGAACAGCAAAATCTTAGAAAATAACCACCCTACTCGAAAACAACAGTCTAAACATGTGGCACAACCTGATATTTCAAGATTCATGTCAGCAAAATCCATAAAAAAATGAGGCAGAAATCAACATGTATGTGAACTTACACTGCCCCAAAAACATCTAACACAGAAAACACAAAGTTTCTTCCCCTAACACGAATATTGCACGAAAACCTCCTGACTAAAGTCTGGAAATGAAAGTAAAATCTTTCCTGGTACTGAACCATCCAAAACGTAGCAAAACCAACTGTTGGAGTTTGATGAGTTTGATGAAAAAAAACACCAAAAATGTCAACCGATCCATCGGAAAATAAAATACAAGCTTCCTAAAACTATTAAAACCACTGTAAACATGTTCAATTCTCTCGTCCATCATGTCTCTTTTTTGTATCTTGAACAGTTGAAAAACCTACAGTTGTCAGAAATGTTAAAAAGAATGGCGGCCATCTTGAAAATAATATGTTTTCCTTAAAGCCCATCCTCCGTCCTTTTTCAAAAACACCCTTGGCCTAATAAGCTAAGCCTCCTATCAGGCAACCTTCTTGCCTGAAAACTACAGCAAACATAGCAATCCACATGTAGGGACAGGCATGACATCGACGAGCTTAACTTAAGTTACCACAGACTTTATCGGAGATACTGCCTGGTTGAGTCTGCAAAATGGTCAAAAGGAATTGTGGTTAGGAAAAACCAAGCATTATTCCTTTTTCCTTCCCACAATCTCTTGTGATCATTGTGCAGACTCAACCAGGCGGTATCTCCGATAAGGTGCATATACTTGAGTCTTGAGTTCGGTAATCCCCTTAAAGCTCACACAGAAAGCTAAGGCCATGAGAATGAACGTATGAGTTTACAGTCCACCGCCTGCATGCCATCAGAGCCCCCGCCCAAAAATTTAATTATTTCAAAATATTTCAATATTTCCAATTAAAATCATACAATTTATCCCAACTGTCCATCCATTATTCCAAACATGCTTTTTCAATCGAAAAATGCTTTATTTGCAGTGAAATGTATGGCGATAGGCTGTAGTTTAGAGTGGTTCTCTTTGCCCCAGGCTCCGCAATACAATGCATAGTGATAGAGACAAGGAACAAGTACAGCTGTTCTGCGAGACCTATGCGTATTAGTACGCACGTTCTGATTGGTCGATGGACACTACGCGGCAAAATATCGGCCAATAGAAATCGTTAACAAAGGGTTAAATGAAAAATAATAAATAATGAAAAAAGCCTCGCCTCATCACTTTTCAAAATGTCGCGGACAGTAAACTCATTTCATTCTCATGTCCTAAACTGGGATGGTGCATTGATGTCATCATTGCCATTGGTCATCGGTGTGAAGGTGAAAAGTTAAACCCATAGTGTGCTGTCAGACAGTCACTGACAGACTGACGTCACACGGTTACTAACATTACATGAGTCATGACTTCGCACGGTCCACTATGTTCACAAGTAAATAAAAATGTATCATCCACCAAACGGTTGAAAACGAGCGCCGTTTTTCTCTCGTTTTTTTCGCCATCCAACAACACAAAACTTTGAACAGGTCTGTGGAATATTTCCTATAACATACTAACCCCCAAATCTGCCCATTTCTGAAAATTGCAACAATGACCAATCATGTACACTGCCTAAGTTAAGAGAAGCGTTCGGCTAAGTTAAATTAAACTTTAATACAGTATATGCGTCCGGAAATTGGGCACTCCTTGTAATTTTCAAACTAGGTCAAGACTGCACAAAATCAATTTGTAATTCTCGAAAATAGAAACACATTTTTCAAGTATTATCTTTATTCTTACTTGGAAACGACCGTTCGTCTATAAAATACGTGAAATTCCTTCCTGTCACATCAAATTTCAGTTCGCATGATAAGGCTCGATTTCCCGCAATTCAACTCGCGCGAAATATGTCCTCTTTCTACAAAAGTATTTATTATCCAAACTCAACGTCTTGTTATACCCAAGTAAACGTCAATATCATTTAAAAGAATTATTTGGTAACATAAAATCAATATATTTGATTTTTATTTTTTTCTAAAATAATAGAAAAATCCTCCAAAAATTATTATGAAAATGAATATTTGGTACGTCCGAAAACGTGACCTAGTTTTCTTCAGAAAGTAGGTCAGTAGTCTGGTTCTATCGGTGAGTTGTAAACGTACATGGATTTCGAATGTGTTTCATTGTCTAATACCAAGACAACTTGCTAGTGGCGTGGCGCGGCGCGGCGCGTGGCGCAGTGCAGCAGTGTGGCAGTGTGGCACACTCATCAGGCACTCAATGCAAAGGTTTGTTTCGTCTCTACGTCGGTGGATAACAATGTTTTATGGAAACTTCATTTTTTTAATCAATACGTCTGCTTTCATTGGGTGGTTATGGCTATGGGCGATAGTGTGCTTTATCCTTTTTAATACACCTGTAGGCTCTATCTTTGTTTTACTAGTTTCTTCAATAAAGTTTCGGTTGTGAGTTGCAATTAATTAACGTTAACGTTTAAATAGGCCGACCCCGTTCCATATAACTTTCAATTTTCATACTCGTAGAACGAAGGATACTGTTTATGTTTCGGAACTCATTTACCTCAATGTTTTGCGATGACACAGGCAGGAAAAGTCACTCTGTGTGCTTGGAATCATCTAAATAGTTTAAGATATCTTGTTGAATATGAGCAAGCTTAATTTGTAAATTGTAGAAAGAGGGCAGGCAGGGTTTTGATTTATCATGTTTATGAGGGAAATTATGGGGTTAAACGGCAACGTCTCTGACTGCAAAAAAAGGTAGGAAAGTCGTATTTTCTTTGAAAGTGTGTTTCAAAATTACAACAAACCTGAGTTAATCTGAAGAAAAAAGACTGCTTTAGCCTGCAAAAGTCACTTTGGTACTGTAAAGTCATCTGCAAAAGTCAGTTTTGAACGGAACTCGTAAAAAAAATAGAGGTGTCCTAAAAAGGTAATGATTTATTACCCATAGTTGTTCCAAACATTAAAATAGGGCCTAGGCCTAAATTACTTTTGCAGCTAACCTTGTCTCAACTCATTTCAAGCAATTTTGTTTTGTCATATTTGTGGTGTTCTTTTTAATGTTTTTTTTATTTAAATGACTATCTCAGTCTAGCCTAGTTCTTATACTTTTCAACAATATTTGGTAAAAAATGTTAACTTTCTGAACTGTTTGCAGTTATCGAGGCAGTAGAAATAATGCAAAACACAAGAAAAAACAGTGAATGCAGTCCCTACCATAGACTGCACTATGTATTTTTCTGTGGACATGGTGGAGCGCAATGGAGTGTGGCATTCACAGTTTTCTATTATTCATCCTGTATATCTATATGTACATTGTAGTCTGAGTAACTTGGACCCTTTATCGCCTTTTTTAACATTTGGACATGATCTGGTGATAGTAGGGTCCAAGGCAAATGTGCGCTGCTGACTATCCATTAATAAAATATGTCTGAAGACCCAACATGCATGCGAACGTTCGAACTCTTTACAGGAAACAGTCGCCAGCATACGGGAAGTCGCGCAGTGCATTATTTGTGTGCAGGAGTGGCGTTGTGCCGTAATGATATGCGAGGTTGGAGGTCGAGCGGGTCACGATATTTGATTTCTACAGGGACAAGACAACATGTTAAAAACGCGATAAAGGGTCCAAGTTACTTAGACTAACTATCTATGCAAGTCAGTGCTGTTCAGTAAGTGGTGTAAATTATGCTTTTGACCACTGAACTTCAGCCACCATTTTTCTCACTGTTATATAATGTTGTACAGGGTTCGTCCTTAACACTGGTCCGCTGGCCAAAGGCCAGTTAAAACGGTGGCGGACTAGTTAAAACCCTCTCCAAAAAGTCCGGCGGGCCAGTTAAAATCCTCCATGGTATAGTGCATGCATAGCCAAAGGAACGCGCGCAGAAAATTATGCCAGCTAAGGCTGTTCCATTTATTTTAAGTATCATTTTTTATGGAGCTTTTTCTACCACCTCATAATTAAAAAAGTTCTTGAAAAAAAAGTGGACCAGTGAAAATGCTGGCGGACTAGTTAAAAGTCCAACTAACAGTCCGGCCGGCCAGTGAAAAAAAAAGTGAAGGGGAAACCCTGTTGTATCTGTTAATCATAAGTTATTAATTGATATTTGAATGTGTTTATCTTTTAACCTTGCAGTGCTAATATGAAGTGAGCCTCGTCAGTTTGTCTGAAGATGGGAAACAGTAATCATTCAAGATGATGGAACAATAACAGCTCAGACTAAACATTTTTAAGCAGCTGAAATCTTCCTTGTTATAAAGCTTCAAGACAGTTCATCAGCAGGCTCAAAATGTTTGGCAACTATCCGACCATGGCTCACCGCCACATCCAGGGAGATGTTGGTTTTTTTTATGTCCGTGGAGACGAAGAAGCTTTCCTCAGAGCAAAACCTCCACTCCCTGAGGAGATTATTCAGAGTTATAAACCACGGAGTCCATGGCCCTCAAGCCCTACATTTGAGGAAGACTTTGTGTTGGTGTGTGAATTCTCAGAGCTGGAGGGGCCCAAACCAGTGGTAAGATATAAAGACACATCATGTATATTTGTGAACTTAGCTGAAGGCATTTGTGAAAGTATTTGAAAATTGTGAAACATTTCATCCAGTTATTGCAGCAAAAGAATTGATTTGAACAAGATTTTTTGTGTGAGAAATCTAATAGACAGATAGGTGCCTGAGACTGTTTTGTCTTTCCAGATGACCATACCCAAGGACTCCGGGGGAGATTTTGACCAGAATGAGTTTGCGCTAAAGATTATGGCAATTGACTACAATGCAACCAATATTGTCAGATCAGGGTAAGGTTTTCATTTTCTTTTATAAATTGGCAGCTACTAAACTGTAGAAATGTTACTTTGACGACTTAAAAATGATGAAATGTACTTTTTTTACAGAAGAAATTCAATATAATGCCTTAGGATAAATAGAGTTGTAATCGAGTCAGTCACAAGTCAATCACAAGTCAGCTCACAAATTACATGGGATGAACAATGACAAAGGAATGCTTGTGTTGTATAGTGTGTTTGAATAGCTTGTTAAATGGCTTAAGACCAGACTTGTAAAGTGACTTGTCATGACTTGTTTAACAACTGTGAATAACAACCACAACTAATTCAGTAATTACATGTATCCTCAAGTTCTTCGGTGTTACCTGTATATTCTAACTACATTAATTTTCTGTCAATGGTAATTTCTTCATTTTTCATTTCATGTTACAGTGGTTCATTCTCATTAGTTGAAGATACCGGTGTGGTTTTAGAAGAGCCCAAGGAATCAGCATTTGCATATGTAAGATAAGATATTACTTATTTCTATTCTCTGAATTTGACTTAAACAAACCCGCAACTTTTTACTTATATGTGTACATGTCATAGCTAACTAAGCCATCTGTCTTTGAATATTAAGATGGTTGTTTTAAATCCCACTTAACCCTGACTCCCTAGTATATTTTACTAGGAACCATACCCATCCTTGCAAATTCCAACACCATATTGTAAACTGTACACACAAATTGTTGGACTCTGATTCTGGTGGTATGCCGAACTTGGTGTAAAGGATTACATGTATCAGTTTGGGGGTCCAGTACCCATCCTAACAGATTCCAACCAAACATGCTGTTGGGTTTTGAAAGTAGCCTGCGAAAAATTTCTGATGGACATCCAGTATTGGTGACTGAAACAACAAACATATGTCTGGTTCTGAAAGTTTGCATCATGCGAACTGCATTAATGGTTTGTGATGACGCCATACTATGCATGAAATCTCTTTCAGTATAAGTGGTTCTGAAAAGAGCCTGTTTTACTCCACGTTCCGAAAGGTGTACACTTTTTTTCATGTTTGGTATTGATGTTGTGGATGTTTTTTCATCAGGTTCATCACTTCACCTTGTATGACGTCATAGCACGCGGATATGTTCGACCTTTCTGCATAGTTTACGTCACATCAGACCAAAGGTAATTCACTGCGTGATAGTCCTTACAAAACAATGTATAGCAGAATTTTATGTGTCTAGTTCCCGCAAGAATATTAGTATTCCCTCTTCTTGCTGTGCAGAAAAATAATCCGGAATTTACAGTGGCTGACAACACAGTTTGGCAAAGTCAGTGAAACGTTTCGATTCGGGAATCGCTGCCAGTTTCAGAAGGACCTCAAATGCCGACTAGCCGACATCCATTATACAATGGGTAAATATCTGCCTAGGTCGCACGATTCTTTCACTCTCAATCCTGGCCTAAATTATCACAAAAACATTTTTTAAACGGTGTACCTTACATAACATTTCCAAGCAAAATGTGCATTTATTAAGTTCTTGGAATAAATTGTACTTCACGAAATACGTAAGTAGTTCATAAAAGGACATGTACTGATTTTGTTGTCTAATTTTATGCCTACAGAGGATTTGCAGAACCACTGCCAGAGAGTTAATGGAACAACACAGGTTTTGTCTTCCATTGAGAAAGATGTTGCAGCAGAATTGAAATCCAAGCAGAAGTATATAGCACTGGAGAAGGGGGTTAAGGAAGTGGAGAAAATACTGGAACTCCTAGCCCCACAATTGGTATCAAGACAATTCTTTCTAATAAAAATATCCCTCTAATAATTTATTTCATCCCTGTTACAAATTCCATCTTCACACTGATTACATAGCACCCGTTGCTACATTGGATTTAAACCAGCCAGCAGACTCTGGCAAGCTCGGTGGTCGAGTGGTTAAGACGTGTGCACTAGTAAGCAGGTGGTCATGGGTTCGAGTCGTGCCCAATAAGCCTGTGAATTTTTTTCACAGGCATACAGTGCTTCATACAATGTCAGGAAAGGGCAAAAATCTCTTTTGTAATAGACACGCAGCATACATCCCTTTACAAGGAAAATCTCTCAACGGCAAGACTTGGTTTTTTCCTTAATTGTGTAGGTCCATCCCAAACTGGAGGCCCTCTTTAAAAGACTTGAACATCTATCCAGCGTGAGGCACCAAAAGCCAAGGAGACGTCATAACTCAAGCAATGTCCATGAAGAAGGTTACCATAGCGATGGAGATGAAAAATCATCCTCGGAGTCTATTAAAAGAAGAGTCAGGAGACGTAAGTGACCTTACATGTATGTAAAACAGTGATTACATGAAACGGTGTTTGAAGATAATATCGAACAGTTGAAATGAACACACAAGGTTCCCCGCAAGTGTTGCTCCTTCTTTGCGGCAACAAATTTTAAAACATTTTTTCTTGGCAATTTATGCCAATATTTTAAATTCTATCCTTGTTTTTCCTCGGATCTCTTCATTTGGTTCTTTAATTTGACCCATGAAGTAGACGAGGTGACTTGGATAGATTTTAAAACCAGATGTTGCAAAGTTACATTTTAGAAGCATAGGTAGCCTTGTCTCACAACGAGCTGAAGGACAACAAATCAGCTCTCCTACATCAGAGTAAATTGCGATTTTTTTTCTGATTTCATTAGTCAGCACTTGTGATAGCTTCAGCGACTTGCACTCCTCGTTCGACTCACCAAGGCCGCGCTCTCCACAGATTATCCGAATGGACGGATATCGCAAGTTTGACATACGACTTCGGACACTGCATGAGCTGTGTGGATGGGGTTACAAAGCCGGTTTGGGTAGGGTTCGTGAAATCTATAAGGTAAGTACATTTCTCAGACAACGATTTTGTTCTAGATTGAACTTTTTGGAAAAGTTTAAAAATATATTTAGTAAAGCGTTCCCCCATTCTTGAGTTAAATACTATAATAACTTTAATGGTGTGCCTAATTTACTAACTAATTTAATGTGATGTTCTACATCAGGGCTAGGGAATCTAGATTTTTAGGATAAATTATTTTTTTGAAATTGCGCAAATGTATTGAAATGTTTTCATGCCTCCAGTAAAACTGGCCAAAGAATAAATGTGAGATCCTGCTTGGCATAAGGGAAGTAACAATAGACAAATTCACGAAGCTCCGCCTATTGGCATATTGATCAATCACAGCTGCGACTATGGTCTGCCAAAAATCCCACATGCTTGACTGTGATTAGTTAGTATGTCTGGGGGCGGGATTTCTCATGCTGCTTAATCAGTCCTGCCTGGTTTTACAGACCTGTGTCTTCCACCATTCCAACTCACAAGTTGCTTACCCCTTGTGTCCGGCTGTTATTGATGGGGGGTTGGTATGTCAAGAACGGGCTGTGCAGCCAAGCGTAAACACAAACAATAGGCACCACACTCAATAGAGTGGTCCTGTTCATCGTACTTGGAGGCCCCGCCTTTTAGTGTAAATGAAAACTTTGTTTGAACAAGCTCCATCTATTCATTACACTCCCATTCAAGAACAATACATGGTGGTCTAAAAAATGGAACGGCATACTTCCGCTACCTTTAGTCCAACCACCTGTACCGATGGATGGAGAATCTTTCTAGAAGAAAAATGATACTAAGACCTCCCGATTCGGTCCAGCAGTTTTTGCTGCAGAGCCTATTTTGTGAAGCAAAGTCAGGGGTCAGTTGGTCCCGAGATGCTATCATCATTCTCTTTTCTGCATGGAACAAATGGCCAAGTGACCTGACCTGGCTTCACAAAATAGGCTCTGGAGCAAAAACTACTGGACCGAATCGGGAGGTCCTAGTATCATTTTTCTTCTAGAAAGATTCTCAATCCATCGGTACAGATGGTTCGACTCTAAAGGTAGCGGAAGTAAGCCGTTCTGTTTCTTTTTACTACCCTGTATATTTGAGACATAAATGGATTGAGTATGTGCAGGAATGTGCGTATAAACGACAATCAGCCAGGTGGTCTTTTTCAAACTGGCTATGACCATCGTCCGTATTAAAGAGGTTAAATCTTCAGTCACACCTGCTGATTAACCATTGTCATCTGTCTGTCCGTCACAGCATCTGAGTAGGAATCCTCTGATCCTACACATGGAGAAGAAGGAATCCAAGTTAGTAGATCCCACCTCCACATTGCTGACAATCGGGAGAACAATCGCCATGAACTTCATGCAGGATATCAATAGGTGAGTGATGTTTGTAACTCGAGGCAAACTCTTAATAAATAATAATATGGAGTACTATGGTCTCGTGGTCAAGTGCACCAGACTCGCGATTTGGGTGATGCTACAGATGTGGGTTGGATTCCTACAGGGGATCATGGTGCTTGTGTCCTTGAGCAAGACACTTTGCCACACATTGCTTTCCACCCAGGAGTAAATGGGTACCTTTGAGAGCAGTGATAGTTATGTGTTTGATTAGCCCATTGTGCTTAACCAGTTCGGGTCGGATAACGTGTATACACGCAAAGGTTTTGCGGTATTCAGAACTAATGACTGATAAACACGCACTCGATCGAGGCCGGTAATATCTGTCAGCAACCCCCTCGCAGCGAGTGAGGCCGGCAATATTAGGTTGTGCTACCCGCAGATTACGGCCTGATTCCACCTGAACCCGGCTGGCATCGAGGTTCGTAAAAAAAATAATCCCGTGCCTGGGTCCGGTGAATGTCAAAATAATCCCGGCATGAACTGGTTAACTTCAAGCTGGGATTGTGTACTCCCCAGGAAGTTGAGAAGGTGTCGGGAATGATTCGGGTACTAAAGCAACTTGAAACCATGATCATTGTAAACATGCGCACTTCATGAATTTACTTCATGTACATAGATATATATTATAATATAGGATCAGACTTTTCACAAAAAAAAATTGGGGTTTTTGCAACCATAGGAAGTCATTTTACTTAGACTTTTATACCTGTATTTTTATTTTTAACACAGGCGATGTATGGCCTATGCAGGCAGCTGCTATGAGGATGTGACCAGACCATGCCATGCAGCACCACAGCGATTAGCATCGGTGTGAACAATCTTCCCTTTTAACTTCCCAACCATTGTTGGTCTCTTTGTCTGGCTATCTGTGCCCGTTCATTTGGATGCATGTTAGTCTTTGTTGTTTTAAATTGTTTTCATGTGTAGCTGATGTCTATTTGATCAGTTTGTTTCCCTGCATCTGCTTGTTTCTGTCAATCTCAAGTTCCACATCATGTCCAACGACACCAAGACTTCTGACTGTCTTAAATTTATAGTCACAGTCCATTCATTTTCATTTGCTAAAGCTGACATGATGATTGTTTCGTAAAAGTAACCTTAACACGTAATTTTAGTTGACCTCCAGATCCCATAGAATAAGCCAATTCGGTATCTCAAAGGTCAAAGGTCAAAGGTTATTCGGGATAAAATTGCTGACGTAATGTCATACCATGTTACGGGAACGCCCATTCTGATTGAATTTAACACGTGCGTGTTGTGTGACCACCTTTTGCATTCACGCGCGTGAGGTCACGTGGGTCATTCGGGACAAAATGTCAGTGTGTACATGCGCAGTTGAAATACCGTACTGGCATATTCTGAGAACACACCTGTTAGCAGGTTATAAGATATAAGTGCATACCACATAAGCTGATGTATGCATTTTTAATAAAAACAAAAAATCATTTAATATTGTGATTTCATGACACCTGCAGAATATTTCAACCTCAAGTGCGAGTCCATCTCTTGATGAGAACATCCTCTTGAAGCAGCCATCATTGAGCTACGAGGCAAGATTTGTGCCAGGTACAACCTATGCGTCCATGGAGTAAGTCACAAAAATCACAAATTTTAGCCTCTTTCAGACCTCTCAAGGTTGCTCTTGCCTTTGTTGTTCTTGTCTAGGTCTCGCCAGCCAACTCTGTTGTATCATTCCCTCCATCTTTTCTTTGGTCTACCTCAAGATCTTTTCCTGTTCTGAGTTGCCATTCTGTGGTTTTTATGGTTTATCTGTTATCTGTTTAACCCTAACTCCCTACATTTGTCCTACATGTAACCCGAATCCTCCAATTTCCTCTGATTCCCAAATCCTCCAGTGTTTGTTACTGGGGACCACTGCCTGAATCCTGCAAAATCCTAAAGTGGGTTTTGGATAAACACCTCCCCAAACCATCCAGCATCAGATTGGGCCTGATGACCTGGATCCTCCATTCTCCTCCAGTGGCAAAACCCTCTAATGCCCTCAATCCTGGAAAATCCTACATTTGGCAAAGAGTGTTTTTAAGGATTTGGGAAGGTTAGGGTTAAGAATCAATTTGTGTCAGATTCTGGTATGAATTTCATAATTTATTGGTGAAGTTGATGTTTGTCGTTTGACAGGTCGCTGTACTATGATGTCAGTGAGAACCTTGATCAGAGCAGCAACGATGATGAGATATCTGAGATTCCTAAGACGTTGCTAAGCAACGGCATGTTCATCACATCAGATGACGGTAGCTGGTTAGACCTGGATGTTGCCTCAAAGGAGCGTGATTACTTATCGTCTACAGGTACGGGAGTTGAAAATAATAGACATGTTTAAAATGTTGGCCTGCTTTATTTTTTTGTAGACCAGTAGCATTAGTTGTAGTTTTTAATCAAACCCTGATCAAAAAGCTGATTATTGTCAATTTTGTGTTTGTTACAGACACATCAAGCTCGATACCATGGAAGGGAGGAAGATACCTTGACAAGGCTAGGGGCACCCCTTCCGATGAAGTGGATGATTCTGCCTCAGAGAGGGAAGTTACATCTCAGGATTATATGGGAGATTCCAACTCTACCTCTATCTCCTCCATTAGGGGTGATCAACAGGGTGAATATCCTTGACAATTGATGTGATAGTTGAAAATTATTAATTTTATTATGAACTTTATACCACTGCAACTACTTTGGATTGCATACATGACATCATTATTTATCTTCAAGCAAACTTGAATCCTCGATCCTAATTGGTCGATCCATGCCAACTGACAGTGTGATATTATCCCATATTGCACAGTCTTTTTCGCACTCTGCGTATTGCGCAATACACAAAACACAGAAACTGTTATTGATACGCGCGCGTGTGTTGTACATTCTATAGATAGTTTTGTGTACAGCTTGCGTGTTCCGTCTAGACTGTGCGTCAACTTTGCTTGAAGATAAATTCATTATCCCACTCAAGCACCCCCCCCCTATTGTATGCACAGCTCCGATAGAAGTGCTAGTATAATATGTTTGTATTCAGACGGATCGCCGATCCCACCTGGCAATGCTGATACCTACATCGTCTTGAGACATGAAAAAGTATCCGTAGGGAGTTATGCCAGTAGAATCAACAGCTTCAATATATACTTGCCAGGTAAGAACTCATAACTTGTACCTGAAATCCAAATTGCTTTCAATTGGCCATATTTTTGAGCCACTGAGGGCGCTATATAGACTCCATTTTGGGGAGCACAAACGGAAGTGAATTCATGTTTATTGAAATATGTCTATTTTTTTAAACTTTAAATCAGAAATTTCCTTTTTACAATCTGCAGATTTTTGAATTATCAATTGATCAATTAGCAAATTTTCTTCTTCAGGATCTGGTGTGCGTAATGTCATCGGTCAATACTCATTTGCCGTCCATCTTGTCTACGCTTTGCTCAGCGGTAGAACAGTCATCATTGTAGCCAGCCCACGATATGAAAAGTAAGAAACTTCTTATTTTCTGTGTGATCGTAAAAGTAAAGTCCATCCTGAGCCAATATGGCTCATCAGGCCTGGTGTTTATATGGCTTTAAATGGCGTTGAATATGTCTGTTCCCTTTAGACAGGTTACCAGCCCCTCACATTTTACTCACCAACTCTCACTGGTACCCATTTCTACTCCTGGGTGGAGAGAAGCAATTGTGATAAAGTGTCTTGCTCAAGGACACATATGCCATGGCTACCCATGCCAGGATACAAACTCACTTTCTGATAACACAGCCGCCATGACTTGGGACCGCCCGTCCACTACACTCCGAAATGACGGTATCTTAATATATTGTGAGCCTGACAAAGTCTGTCTTGTGTAACTTTTCAAGCGTGAGCTTTTGCACTAGCCAAATCTTGCTCACTCTAAAATTCATACTTTGTGATTTTTTTTCAGGGAAGTGACTGCCGTGATCAGAACTCTCTGGTTGTTTGTACCAGGACATTCCAGGTATGAGCATACCACACATCGCCTAACCTCAGTTTAAAATGCCGAGAGGAAAAGATTACCCTATGTGTCAAAAGGGTATTCATCAGGTTCATCAACTAAGATATTGCATTGTTCAACCAATTGAAAATACAGGAGGGGACGAGGGGACAATTTATTAATTAACCCTCCTACTACTATATCAAAAAACTAAACCCCCGTTCCTCTCTCATAGCTTGTGTGTTACAACCTATCACTTGATAGGTTTTGATAGATAGGGTAGTTGGCTCCATTTTGGCACAGAGAGAGGGAGGGTTAATCTTGCATTGACTGCTCTCACCAGTGATAGATTAAGAGTGTTGCCAGAAAATGCTAGGATTTACAAGAGTAAACAAGAGCAAGACAAGCATTATATAAGTGTGACTTGGTTTTAAAAAAAGGAATCATCTCATCTCCAATTACGATTGTTGACCAAAGCGTAACAGTTTCGTGTACAAGTCGTATCTGATCGTACTGATGAGACATAACAAATTGTATCTGACTGATGGCTACAGTGACTTGATACTTGTTTCTTGTTTACAGTAAGTATCATCTTGTCGTTCCGTGGCACACGCAAGCCTTGTCTCTACTGGACCTGAGTCGTATGAAGTTGATCGGTCTATCCAGACGCAAGTCTAGCAGCCCTCTCATACCACACGCTGTACGGCAATATAGCACTGTCTTTGACTATGAGGCAAGCACTCTCAGGACTCCACCGTATAAGGTAAAAGGTCATCCTTTATTATTATTATTTATTTATGGTAATGAAGCCAAGGATTCCTCAAAATTGTGTATAGCAGTATAGCTTGCAAGCTTGAACATGTGGAAGATGAAGAAATATTCAGTGTAGAGGAAGGAAATGTTTGGAGAAACTTTTTAAGGAAGAGCCTTGAAATCTTGTAAAGACCAAAGACTTCTTCTACAAGATGACCCAAGCGGGATTAGAACCCGGGTCACAGAGGTGTAAGGCAGCGAAAGGATTACTGAGCCAATCTAAATCCCCATTCTTGACAAGATTGCATCGCTTTAAGGGCATCTTTGTAATAGAACAATTTAACGTGGATATAACCATGTTACAGAGTCAGTCAGTCTTGATGCCTTCCGTTTGTCAGCATGTAGGCAATCAGAGATCTCCAGCCTTGTCTGTTCTGCGCTGCTCTCACACATCCCTCATATGTCTTGCCGCTCCACTCCAAGATGTCCGTTGTCCACTTGCGTCTCGGGCGACCTCTCTTCCGCTTTCCTCTGATGATTATCGGCTCAGATTATATGACCAAAATATTGAAGCTTCCTCTGTTTTATATCATTCAATAGTGTTCTTTTCATATTTACTCTGTCCAGAACCTCCTCATTTGTGACTTATCCTTGTAAGAGATTCTGAGCATTTTCCTGTAAAACCACATTTCTAGCGCTTCCAATCTTTTTATGGATTCTTGCAATAAGGTCCAGGTTTCTGCCACATATTGAGATGATGTAGCATCTCAACAAACGCAGCCTTAATTTGAGGATTAACTTTCTAGCTGAAAGTAAAACTTGCATATTCAAAAAGTTTGTTTTCGTTATTTCCTTCTTCACCTTTCATTTGTTTCCTCTCTCAGGGATTTTACCTTGAGCAACTCATCAAGAGTTGTAAGCATTTCCGCAGTGACCAAGCCTACATTGCCTACCTCCATAGCCATTTCTTAGAACTCGCACAGAAAGCATTTGTATATTACCACACCTACTGCCTCAATGCACCCAAATGCCAACCAGTAACAGGGTGAGTGCATCTCGTTTCTGTGCAGTTTTCCTAAAAAAGACGGTTGTTCCTTGTTCAAAGGCCATTATTAGAATTTATGGATCTGAGTTTTTGGTGCAATATCCGAGTGAAAATACATTATAATTAGGTACTTCAGTATGGGCGAGGCTCTTAACTGCATAATAATCCCCCTGCAATTGATTGTCTAACTCTTTGGTTGACAAAATTTGAAAAGTTCTAAATTAACTGCGTGCTTCCCTCAAATCTCCTTCCTTATGCTTCATTTTCAAGAACTTTTGGACTAATGCATGGACTAAAACATGTCGCTATATTTGCAGGGGTGATTTGGCATTTTAAAAGTTAAGCATTAAACCCTCCTACTATTATAACTATCACAACCTATCGAAAAACCAAATCCTCTTCTCTCCCACAGCTTGTGTGTCTCAACCTGTCACTCGATAGGTTTTGATAGATAGGGTAGTTGGCTCCAATTTGGCACTGAGAGAGGGAGGGTTAATTTGCCACTAATTCCATGTTCCTTCAACAAATTTAATAGGCGGAGGTGAGTTGGTCTCACCCTGCCTGGGTCTATAGGTCTGAAAATTGGGATAATTTCTCTGGAGTCTATTCAAGAATGATCATCTATTTAGATCTGGGCCCAGGAAAACCATAAGGGTGGTAGGGTTGGCAATTCAAAATGTCGCCAACCCTTTCCTCTAATCGTAATCCTTTACCTTAAAAGTCGCTTTTTGCCTTGTATTGGATGGTTTCAATATAAACAACAAAAACAAAAATGAAAAATATAAAAATGAAGATTGCATATGATAAACACTTGGGCAGGAGTGATTTGGAAGCCAAGTGAAGTTATGTATGGATCTTCCCACCTTCCCGCCTCCCTGCATTTGGGCTCTAAATTGCATATTCATTAAGCAGCTTATCTCTTTTTTCTTAACTATATCTGTGTATTCTTATCCACCAAAGATCTGAAAAAGGTGAAACCAAGGCAACTACAAGGTTGGTCTCCACAATTTTATTTTTTTTTCGGCATCATTGAAGAAAATGATTTAGAATCCGAACTCTATTTTACCATCAATTAATTTGTTATACAACTGCAACTAAACCATTCATATTTCAGAGCATTAAAAACACACTAAGACTGAAATGTGCTGGATGAGTTGAAATATTGTTTGTAAGCATCGTGGATATTGCTGTAGCGTTGTTGGCATGCATATGCCACAAATTATTCCTACAATCTCCACTGAATCATATCCACTGGCTATTATTAAAGTCTGTTTGAATAATTTAGTTGAATCTGGTCCTCCCCCACATACACAATTTCATCCTTTACCTATACTTGTGACTGATTTCAAATTTGACGGGAATTTTTATTCTGGTGCATGGTTTAAGTTTCATAATGTTGGTATGCGGCTTGGAACTAAATACAAGATACGGAGACGGTAGCAACTAGAAACCTAGTCTGTACCCAGTTGCTCTCCAGTTAACCCAATCAGTCTCCCACCATGGCCCAATTTCATAGCGATGCTTAACAGTAAGCAGAAAAGTTGTGCAAACTATAGCAGGAAAATTTGCTTAAACATTAGCGTATTTCATGGCCAAGTCGTGCTAACGCTTGCGCGTGCATGGAGATCTATATTGTTGCGTGACTAATTTAAGCAAATCCTGCTTCCGAAGTTAGCAGGCTCTTCGCTGTGCTTACTGCTTACAGTCTCTATGAAATGGGCGAGGGTTCCGTTAGCCGAAAATCGTGTGTTAAGCAGCGCTACGAAATTGGGCCCTGGGTTTTGGTGGGCTGTTTACAAGTTAACCACGCCCCTTATTAGACAACCCTATGGGAATTTTGTGTAGTAATTTTTGTTTGTCTCAGATTTTGCGCGTTTTTCATGTGGAATTATAATTTATGTGATTCGACAATAATTCAAAAGCTGCATTGATGCGATTGGACCGCGATAGGTCAATTTCAAAGCAGCTGTGAAAACCAACCTGCTTACTAGAAATTGCTTGTAGTTTTGAATTTCCTTTCATTTTGTTGATTCATTGGGACTTCTATGCTTTATAAGCATGGTTTATTACTGAAAGGGTTTACCTTATTGTGTGAACAATTCTACCTTTCTTTTTACCTGCATGTATATTTGTGGTCAGCTTTTGTTTTACTAATATTGCTGAATTAATTCCTTTGAGTTTTCACACCCAGCTTTTTTTTAACATGCATGCTTCACTGTGCCATTGCAATGACGTATGACTACAATATCAGAACAAAGAATGCCGTCTGGCTTTGATTGATGTTTATGTTTGATTTGTTTGGTATGATTCGTATAGACCGTTCCTACTTAATTGTTTGTTCCATTACACAAAACATCTCGCCTCTGTTTACCTACATATGCAATTCTGCGCAAAACCTCCGAAGAGACTGGTAATGCGGGACTTATAAGGGACATGCCGTGTGCGCGGATCGGAGGGTATGGCCTTGGGCTTTTTCATTTGTTAGCGAGGTTTTGTGCATGCATGCTGAATTGCATATGCAGGTAAACAGATGTGAGTGTTCAAATATTGGAATGGCAAATCCCTTCGGATTATGGGAAACTAGCGAGCAAAAAACAAACATCTAAAGCTACGTTCTTAGCAGCAGTCATCATTGGACATGCAGGGGCGGATCCAGGAATTTTTGCAGGGGGGGGGGGGGGTCTGAAATTTGCCCAGAACAGTGACTCCCAAAATGTTCCGCCTGCAAAAAAAATTGACAAAAAGAGGGGGGGGGGGGGGGGGCATATACACTTTCTCACCGTTGGTGGTGCCATTTAACCTTTGTTTTGTTCTCACCCATAGGCAAAATAAGACCTGTATTTGCAAGGCGTAGGCCCCTACAAGCAAAAGCAAACAAAAAATATATAAAAAAAATTGACGAGCAGGTTTCGACCCCCAAACCCCCCCCCCCTCCCCCCCCCCCCCCCCCCCCTCCTGGATCTGCGCCTGACATGAAAATCTAGTTCCGGTTTCTAAAAACTTAACCAAGATACGAATATGTACATGCACTGCAAAAAAGTGCATATTTGTTAAAAAGTAATTTTTGGCCCCCAAAAATCCAAAGCTGTCCATATTGTGAGAGTAATGAGTAAATGAGTAACTCCACAAACACTGTCCCCTATTTCCAAAATAAATTAATGATCTCAATTCTAGGACATATTACATGTAGATGACATTGGCCAGAAAATATTCAATGTTAGTTATTATTGATCACGGAGTTCAACCATGAAATCTCCTGTAAAAACTATTAAAATTATTGACATGTCTTGTATAATTGATAACTTTGTCCATGCAATCAATATATACATTTGGGTGATGGGGAGTGTTGAATGGTTGAACGATTTAATGATTAATTTCTTTTTTTGTTTGCCGTAATTTGTAGAATGGACTCATCAAAGATAGAGAACTGCCCCGTGAGACATGCGTCCACGACTTACCTGAGTAAACTTGGGATTACAGACGGAGACGTTGACATCGTACAGGTCAGTATCATGTAAAAAAAAAAAAATATGTATATTGTTACGTGGATTTACAATTAACTTAACCCCTTGCCACCGGGCATTACATAGGAGAACCAGGGGCACCAGGCCGGGTTGTGCAGCCAAGCATAACGTACACAATACCCCAATAATGGATTAAAAATGCAGAGATTGGCACACATAGACGTCAACCGGCCAGGTGGCAATTTTCAATCCGCATGTATTTGGGGCAACCAGTGGCAAGGGGTTTATGAACAATGAAATAGTGAGATGGCCAAATTGCAAAAAAAGCATCTAAGCACTTTCATTTGATGTACTTCACAAATTTTACAGCTATTTTAATAATAATTGTGGTAATTGAGCCACAGGATCAAAATAATCCCATAGCATTTCTACAATATTTCTGTGAGAAATTACAAAGCCACAATATTGTATGCATTGAACTGAAAAATTAATTCAATGCAAATGCAAGGTTTGTTTTCCGCTTTGATATAAAAACTGATGGTAAGACGTTGAAGGGTACTTGTCATGCTACCGGGGGAAAATATATTACCAAAAACACCACCGTTTCATATCAAGCAGTGTTGGATCTGCAAGTCTGTGAGATAGAATTCCGTAATCGTACCCCAGTGGATAGGCATTGATGGATGGCTGTGGTTCCCAGCTCATCAGATCAGGAATTTCTGTGTCAGTTCATGTACCTTATGAAAAGTAGCACAAATATGCCGAAAGGAGGCTCGTATGTAACAGGCATGCAACTTTTCCTCGTTTCAGCTGATTTCCTCGTTTTTCACTACGCCATAGAAAATTGAAAAACACTGTACAAAATCTTTTACAGATTGGAATTTCCTCGTTTTGTTTTTAATTCCAAGTTGCATGACTGAAAGAAGTCTGCAACATTATGAGTGATATGGGAAAATCTATTTTTCCAATTAACACAGAGGTTGATATGTGAATGAGGACATTTTATCCTGGATAATTTTGAAATATGCTTGATTTTGTTTTTGTTTAGTATTGGGTGGAGATCATTAAACAGCAGCAGATAGATGAAATGTACCTGCAGGCTGGTTCAGCAGTCATACCCCCTCCCTCTGTACGTCTAGATCACAGGCAGTGCAAGGTTTATCAGGTCTGAACAGTGCAATACCTTCAAGTGAGGTTGGTATACCCTGTGCACTTACTCCCTTGGTGCAATGACAATTAATAAAAGCAATCACGCTTTTCAGCGATTGTGTATTATTTTTGTTAAACAAAATGTTTTAAGTACATCTTAAATTAATATTTTTGGAAGTGTGTCATATTGAAAGGCTTTTACTGCCATTTGAGTTGTAACATTATCACCAAGTGCCAAATTTATTTTTTCCTGATGATTACGTTTAATGTAAACAGTTTTGTAATACGTGTCCAGCGTGATTCTTGTATGAGATTGCCAGTTGATCCAACTTCACAAATATTGACAGAGTGTGCCAGAGGGGACTTGCTGTGCGTCTCCATAAGACGTCTGCTATCAACAAGATGTCACACTGTGTCATCCAAGAATAATGACCTGAAATGTTTTTTCTTTACTTGAAATTGTATTAGAAATCGCCACTTCCAATAAATAAAAGCCATTTTTTTAATGTAAGAGAAGTGAAGATTTAAATTTGAATATTGAACAGATTTGATTTATAACAGCGAGACATTTCGTGTAATAAAACCCTGAGTGATAAAGAGTGTGTTTTACAGGTGATGTCTGGAGAGATAAGAATGGTAGAAGTGTAGTTAATGAGTAACTTTTAAATTAAATTTGAAGTCTTTCAGAAATTGAATTTGTGCCTTTGGCGTGGGTGTGGATGCAGTTGATACAGATTATACATGCTACAAAGGTTTCTGTATAAGATGCTCATTGGGGAGAGGAGGAAGTCGCTGGGCACTGTACTGTAGTCTATCAATATTGGTCTCATCAGCTATTAATGGTGGTCTTAACATATGAGATGGAGCTGAACTGTTTTCACAGTACATGTGTTCCTGAGCTTGACACTTAGCTGTAATCACTTCCCTCCACCTGCTAATGCAGCAGCAGTGGCATTGTTAACTTCAACCAGAAGTGAAAAAAGTATTTTCTTGTTCCCCGGCTAAGGAGTAAAAGGTTTCAAGAATGGATATTGGACCCGTACCATGGTGACACCCTTCATAAAGAAACCACCTGTATAATATGGCCAACCTGTGATGGTCCCCTTTCAACGTACATTACACATGCCCAGAATTGCACTTCATGAGCACAAGACTGAGCAAAGTACATTTTAACTGATTTGATGACAACAGTATGAATAAGAGTACAGAAAAAAAATAGATAAGTAAAAGTACAGATGCATGTTAGTTGTCATTTTTATAAGCCCCTCACCCTCACTCGGGGTAATAATCGTGAAGCAGTTTGCGCCTTAGAAGAAGACACACAGAATAGATACCAGTAGCCTAATTGATAAATTGAAAGGCTCCCGACTTAGCTACGTAGGTATTCGAGTTCTGATAATAATGTACTTCCAGATTTGTATGCAAACAAAATGCTGCCTTCTTTGTATTTGATTGAATTGCTCTTTTTCAGTCCATAATTAATCCATTTTTTTCATGGATTTTTTATTTTTAAACGTTACCATTGTTATTGATGGTATTGATAAAGTTTTTATATCTCACAAGTTGTAACGATCAGATTATCTTAGTGATTCAGTTTGTTGAAAGTAGCTAAATTATTACTCGAATATCACCAGTCGTTTATATAAAAGGTTTCTTCAGACATCATTTGAGTCTCGTGCGAGTACAGACGGACGAGACTTTAGGACAAGGAAACAATAAGCCGATACATTAAGCCCCGCCCCTTATTGCATTGACCAATCACAGACCACGCACGCACGTTTTTCACGCATGCCGTACTTTTCTAGGGCCATTGTAGCGGCTGCGATTGGTCAATTAATCTTTATTTTAACTTACCACGTGAAAAAATAGTTGCATTTAAACGATAGAAAACGTCCCTTCGAAGCATTTAAAGCCTTCTTGATTGACATTAAACTTGAGACACACGTTATCTCGAAAGATAAAATAACAGACGACGTTCGCATATTAGCAATCATTTTGCCATCCAGTCCAACAAAGTGTCTCAACAAGTCGCTGATAAGTTAATTTTGATTTACGGGGTCTTTAAAATGTTTTGCCCGATGGAAATCAGTATGAAATGTCTAATTTTGCACCCACATGTCCCCTGTTTTCCGGAATCGAAAATTTATAGGACCCGTTTGGTAATGGTGACATGACCTTTAAATGGCAACGTTTCTACGAGCGATCTCATGGTAATACTGTGGGTGCTAGGATATAATGTACCTTCATTGTCCCTTGATGTATTACCAATGAAACGATGACGTATGACAGTAATACCCGAAAGCTACAAGGACTAGTCAGTCCGAATTGGGAATCTGTCCGAAGCGCCTGGATATCAGCCCGTTGGCGCCAATCGCTCTTCTTCGCCCTCCTGGTACTACATTAATTGACTGCCACCGTACAATAAAACCCAATGGACTCAACCGTTGCAACTCTGTTCTACGTTTCAAAAGGAGGGAAAAAATAATTTCTTTGTTTCTTGTACCACTGTCATTTGCTTTTGAGAAAGAACTTGCTTACTTTCGAAACGCTATAGGTTAGCTGATTTTGTTGATTTGTTGATTTATTTTTCTGAAAACTTATGTACATGTATCCTTTTTTTTGGAGAATGATACGATTTTCGTGATTTTTTGGACACAGCTTATACTCGTTGGTTGTTTGTCCTGACTGGAGTAGTATCTTTAAATTTGACATTTAATTGGACGCGATGATATTGGGTTCCAAATTAAAGGCCCGTTACTCTTGTCACTGCCTAAAATCAAGAAAGCCATCCAATTCTCTTTACATGCCAGTTATTTTTATTTTATCAGCCATGTACTCTAATTCACAAGTAGTATTTTCTTTAAAGTTGTACAAAATCGTTTAAAGGGCGCGTTTATAAAGACGAGGACTGTTAAGATAGCGCTTCTTACTTCCAAGTACGTGTATGGTAATACAATTGTTGAACGAAACTATTTTGTAACCGAGTCACAAACGTATGCATTAGCCTATGCCGTAATGGTTTAGCTTCCCTGTTTTTAACTTGCCACTATTGATCTTTCTGTTGTTTGTATGATATGCCATATAGGGAAACAAACAAAAAATGTGTAAGGAACATTAATTTACATAAAGTAAATCGGCCTATATGGCGCATTCTTTGGTATTTGACATATTTTTTAAGGTCCGTAATCAGTATTGCATCTTGGCAGAACGATGATTTTTTCGATTTTATTCCGGTTTTTAATGGTAAATTGTTTGTGTGTGTTGTTTTTCTCTATGCCGCTCGACACGGTATAGTATGTGTTTCCGTGTTCCTAAGTAAGGGGGTGGGGACATTTTATTGAAATGATTGGAATAGGATTGAAATTTGAAAAAGTGAACTTGGGTACGCCTATGTAGACCATGACTTGTGCAACTGGCATAAACTCTTCCATGAACACGTCAGGAAATTAACCGTTTGCGTCGCTCAAACATGTTTTATTTCTTTTGGTTGTGAAACAGCCGCTACCTGCCCAAAATGTTTCAACTGTGGCTGTGTTCACGGTTTCAAGATGAACTGAAAACCCGTCTGAAAAAAAAAAATTAATTGTGTCGACTCGCAAGGAGTTACAGTATGCGAATTGATTCTTTTTGTCATAACCAATTGGAGTATTTATACAACGCCGGTTAAGAAATTGTGCATATTCAAAATACATGTACACTATTGCTATTCTTGTAAGCTATATACGTTGCATATATACAGTCATCGTTTTTACAGTTCCTGCCACGCTTGCGGACCACGAAACGATGTTTATACGAAGAATGATGAATGCTGAATGATGTCAATATATACATTATATAATTATTTTCCAGTACTCCTACGTGAATATTATGTAATGTAAAAATTGAAATCTGGATAATTTTTTACAAATTATTTGTTAATAAAAGAGACATTGTCCTATTTTGGAATTAGAATATTTTGTTTATATTGTTTTTACTTTGGCGCGCAACTGAGCGATAGTTGACTCTTAAAAACTCGAAGGCCTATAGATTATGGACACTGTATGTCCTGAAACAGAAAGTCAGTCCATCTTGGAACGGATCTTTGTTGGTTGTCAGTTAACCTTATCTTTGTCGATTTTGACCCAGTTCTTGATACAGTGAAACGAAAGGCACAAATCAATCTAAAATATATTGCGCTTGAAGAATAGAAAACATTACGTGACTTGGCGTATAATCAGCTCCCACCTGTGCTTTTTCCCATTAAGGCGTCCAATTCAGTGTCTATATCACACTTGACTTTGCTGCAAGGCGAAAAATAGGACTCCCAAACAATTTATTTCCGCCAAGGATATGCTACTTAAACGGGCGATACTAGCGGAAGAGCCGAGCAAATTAAAGCGCAGTGGGCTAATCGAGCAAGGTAAATTTTCCACAAGGATCGCCTGGGGACCGAAGACGCAGTCAAGTCCCCGCCCCAGAAATCAAGCCAGCGGTCCCACGGCAAGCTTCACGGAAACACGCTTCAGTCTGTAATCGCTCGTGAAAATAAGGAGAGGTTAATGAAATCATTGCTAGCCATTATGTAGCAATCATGGAGGCTTGTCCTAACATTAACAGGGTGCAACTGCTTCTTAAGAGAGCAAGTTACCGTGTAAAATGACGAGCATATACCCGTAGCCAAAGGCGATATATGAAAGACACACGATTGATGTGAGTATTGAAGGGAGTTATAGGGAGCTGTACACTTTGGATACATTTTGTGTACAAAGGGTATCTCATGCAGGTCAGACGGAACGATGTATTTTAAAACAAAACTACATGTTTTCAGTGCTGGGATGAACATGAAGTATGTTTGTTGCTGAATTGACAACCCTTAGACAACCCTTTGGGAATTTTGTGTGGTAATTTTTGTTTGTCTCAGATTTTGCGCGTTCCACATGGAATTATAATAAGATGTGATTGGACAATAATTCACAAGCTGCGTTGACGCGATTCGACCGCGATAGGTCAATTACCGGTACTTACTTTGTTGGTGTCTTAATTACGTCATCATTTCTCAAGTGACCACAGACCTGAACTGGACAATTTTGTTCTTGTGAGTGGCTTATACAAGCTGTTGTATGCAAAAATCCCATGCCCTTTTCAACACATGGATTTAACTGGGGGCACACTTTTCGACAACAGTCTTTTGAATCTGTTAGTTTGGTTTATATAAGAAGAAAATGATTCAGTCGTCGAAATCCAGCATCCTGTGTGTTTCACAGGTTGCTTCAGCAATAATGTATAATTCTCTTAAAAGTGACGTACCATGAGAAGTTCTCTTGGAAAGAAAGATACGATCCCTGGAATTTTGCCTCGGGAAACGTGCAACCTTTGCAAGACGAAGAAAAAGATCTGTATAATACGACAAGATTATTCCTCTAGTCCGTGAGACTCATGCATTTTTTAAACAAGATGTTGTGATAACTGGAAAGCAAGCTGCAAGTTGGACGAGAACCGGGTTAGAGAGAAAGTAAAGTTTAATCTATATTAAACTTAAATCATTACGAAAGAGGCGCGATTGATCATAAACGAAAGCGTCAAGAACGGAGGGAACGTGGTTTGTGAGATTTGTTTGGACGACGAAACTTTTCTTCTTTGTCGGCCATAAAAACACCGCTAATTATTGTTCCGCAAGCCTCCCTTATAATTCAATTAGACACGGCGTACCAGTTTCGACAATAACCGGAATAACTCCGAAAAATAATGGTAAAAAGAAAATGGTCGCCACCCCAAACAACCTCGTGTACAAACCTCAATAGGACAAAACCACAATTTGATGAAATTGCCAATTGCCAATTTTACAAGCTGTATACAGCCGGTAAAACCAAACAGAAAAGGCCTTGGTACGAATTTTCACTAACCAATCAGCAGTAAGGTTATATCTGTCCTCGGATGTACTTCAAATTTATAGCCAGCGTGTTCGATTACCCACCCGCGCTTACTCGTGCCTCTAAATCGGGGAAAGTTACGTTAGAGTAAACGAACGATCTCGGGTCACTCGAGTGACGTTAACGCGGCAAGTGACAACATCTGTCTTCCTCGGAAACTCAAAATGGATTCATGTCGCCGCATGTTAAATATTTACGTCCATCGTCCAGAATAATTTGGATACAGTTTTTTTCCCTTTTTGAATTTCCCACCGCTGGCGCATCGCCGGACGTGGCAGCCATGTTTTTAGCATGGCCTTATGGGATACTTACCCAAGTAACCGGCTCGGCGGGTCGGTTAGTTAGGCCAGGCTCGAGTAAGCGCGAGAAGTCACGTGAGAGCTAAATCGAACGGGCTCGCGCTTGCACGAGTAAGCGCGGGGGAGGTAATCGAACGCGGTATGCATGCCTCGAGAAAATGCGTTTTCCAAAAAGAGCTAGTTTTCAAGAACACATTTATCAGTTTTCACGTGTTTTCTGAAAATTTACTTCCACATGTCTTCCAAATTAATTGTCAATCTTTCCCGTCATTTTACAAATAATGCACCCACCTTCGTCCTAGTATGGAGTACTTATTGCTGATTTTTTTTTCAACGATGGAAAAGATGTGACCATGGCACGTGTCTGTCACAAAATTGAGTTCGGTCGTGCAGAACAGGGACGACTTTGTGTGTGTTTATTTACTTGTTTAATACCCATCGTACATTCAAGTAGCGTTAATAAATCCACCCACCCGCATTGTTTTGTCTTTCCTAGAAACACGTACACTTTTGACAACGATATCTTATTGTTGTTTTATTGTATAAAAATCGTCGTATTTTTAATGTTTTGTACAATAAGAAAACTTAAATGCGACCATATCATTACAGAGATCTTAAAGTTTATTAATCGTGCGTGTATACTTCTCAATGACCATGTTTTCATTTTAGTCCTTTCATAATATTGTACTCTTTTAATTATTAACCAGTGAACCCACTTTTCTGGCTTGTACTTTCGGCTTCGTCGTCAAGCTTTTAAGCTCCACGCTCTAAAATCTAATTTCTGAATTTTTAAATTTGCACTGATGCATTATCTTCGTTGTTAAAGCCAAATGTTGCCAGGATACCAAACGTTTACGACCAGAATTATCTTGGGATTCGCAATAAAACGATTGAGCAAGTAAGGTTTCCTCAAAGGCATTACTGACAGTTTCTTATGAACTACTCAAAGTGGAGTTCTTTAATATGAAATCTAGGACTTCTCCAGAATTATTTGCTGACTTTTGGTGACATTTTAGCGGACACTTTTAGTCACAGAAAAATAAGAAACTGCAGGGAAAGTTGCCTAGAAATGTTTCCAAAAGTTGTTAAATGAAAATTGCTATCGACGGCTGTCAAAGCTGAGCTCCGCCAAGCTAATCCGAATATCTTCCCCCGGGCAAAACTTCCTGCCGCTCGATCGCATACAGCTCGGCAAAGCCGGAAGTGCAGTTTCAATGACCAGGAACCACGACATACCGCGTGTGCTTCCCTCAAAAGGAACTGAAAGCTACGATCAAAAGGAAACGCCGGGAGGGGAGAAAGACAAAAAGTATTACTTCGGCCTGAGTTGCAATCGCGGTCAGTGCACGAGGTGCTACGAGAATCACTTTGCGAGCGCGTCTCATATAAAATAACTGTACAGTGGTCATTAATAATTAAAGTGAAGCTTATAAATACTATAGTGCAACATTCTCAATGCCCATCGGTTGAAAGGTCTCGTTGGTAAGTCAGATCCAGATTAGAATTTGTGGTTGGGAACAGATTCCCATTTAGAAGTGCAGGTTTCTATGAAAGGAACCGCCAACCCATGCGTGCTCAGAAAAACAATGAAAGCAAAAAGAAAGGCTTGACAAATTAGTTGGACTATTAACAGTCTTTTAAAGATACCCTGCACGATATGGGGGAAAAGGGTACCCCCCCCCCTCCCCCCCCCCCCCCCCCCCCATTTTATCCCTATACCCTAAGCACACTCTAGGTTATTGTTATCTAACACATCCCCCTAGATTTCTGAATAGAATTCCTGAGATTCCGGGAACACAATGACCAACACAAAAGAGGGGGGTCCCTTCCCCCCATATCGTGCTTCATATGCTTTTTAAACTTGAAGCTGGGGGCCGTGGGTTCGAGTCTCGCCCGTGTGCGTCTTTGGGCTCTTGGAAAGTACTGCTTTGCAAACGAATTTATATTGCCTTGACGCAAATTCCAAAACAAACGAATGTTGACATTTGTTTTGTTTTGGGTTTTTTCTTCTTCAAAACTTATTATTAAGCAGCACTCACGTAATTTGTAAATTGATTGTCTGTTTGTATGCCCCGCGCCAACGAAGTCGAAGGACATGCTGTTTCCGCCTCGTCCTTCCGTGGGCGAGTGCATGGGTGTACAATAGGTGAGTTTGTATATGCCGGCAATCGTGGACCTAGGACAAAAGAATTCGAGCGTAGACAAAGGGGTCCACGTTTGACCTAACGTCCACGATTGAAAATCGTGTACAAAACCAATGGGAGGCCTTCCGAAAAAGTTAGAGTATAAACAAAAGAGGAACAATGGGAGGTCCACGATTGCACCCGTTTACATGACTGGGTGGGTGGGCATGTATGTTTGTCTGGAAAAATATTGTCTGCGCGATAACTTGAAAATATTTTTTGTTCGCTCTTGTTAGTCTTAATAACCATTATTGCTTTGGGGACCAAAATTTCAATGTTCAAGGTCACAGTTGTACCATTCACGTAAAACGTAACGCGGTCATAGTATTTGTACCGGATCGACGGGGCATGTAGTTTGTCAACACACCTGACTTGTTTCTGTTTAATTAATAAACTTAGTGTATAGCAGGGCCAAACCCCATTCATTCTTACACACAAGAGCTGAATCCACAATGCAGCATGTGTTGAGTATGGTCAGTGTGCCACTGCCTTTAATGCACCCATCCATGACCTACGGGTATTATCCTCCTAATTTTATGCAAATTACAATATAGTGAAGAATTACCTCTGCACCATTCCGGAGATTAAATAGGCGGAACTAGTTGTGACAGCAGTTAGTTTTCTGTAATAGAAAAACATAATTATCCACAAATGTTACCGGTACTCATTATTCAGGGAGCTGAGGGGTTCAAGCTGCAGCCGCTAGCCGTTCAGTTTAATGGACGAGTGTCTCGGAATCGATAACCTCTAATTTGATAGGATCTGTTGGGCTATAATTTAAGCATCTGTGTGTATCTCAATGGCTACGGGGTCTGTGGATGTATTGCTTCTCCAAGTGGACTGATTTTAGCAAAAGTATAAGGGAGTAGAATCGTGTTTCTTGTAGCACGGTATTATTTTTTCCGTTGATTGATTGGTGACAGTCTTTACCCTGATATCAGCATTTATATACTATTTACATAGATTTACATATTTACATAGATTTTAATAAATAATATTATGGTGTTTTTTTCTGACCAAGAACCAATGAATTTGCAAACAAAACACATTTTGTAGGCTGATAGCAAGTAGCCCTCAATGAATGAGATACGTTGTGATTTTCCCCTCCGTTTTTTTCCAATCCCCCTGCAATGTACCGCTTGCATCATGTTTGTACACTGTGTATCACTTGAATTCTTTCCTCGTTCGTTTCCTTTTCGAACTCTACTTCTATTTCCAACTGCTAGAGTTAGCCAATCTTTCCGACAATTGAAATTTTCTTTGTGCCACTAGCAAGGTAGAGTATCTCTGTGAATTGTCAACAGCAGCTAGCCAGGTATTGATCTCGATGGCCCACTTTTCCCGCTTTGACGTAAGGTCGTCGATAGGTGAGCATCTGCTGAAACCCCAACCTCCCAGGGCTGAAATTCCGAGTTTGTCATATCTGATTATTACTTCATCTACCCTGGACAAGTAGCAGCAAGATGCTGCTTGCTCCAGGCTGCCCAAGAAATACCATCTTCCAACCAGTTTACTAAATTGCTCAAAATGTATTGATCTTCCTAGTTAGGATCTTATGAAGTGCAGGGCGGGCATAGCGTCAAGCGAGCTGTGGGGGAATTCGGCCCATTTCACGGTTCATATTTAGCGTCTGCGTTGCGGTCACGGTCCTCTAGATCTGAGGTTATTGTTCCGAATTGCTGCAGAAAAATCCCTGCAAAACTTTCTTGATTCCTTGTTTTTGTCCCCCTTCATCGCCCTACTGGTTCAAAAGGTTATAATTATGTCATTACCTTAGATGTTAGGTTTTCTTGATTTTTCTTGTTGCTGGGATTTTTGCTGCTGCAGTCACAGCTTCAGGCACCCAGTACCGTCTTTCAGTTCAAGGAAACTTTAAGGTAAACTGGGTAACCGATTTCAACTATGGTTAACCTGTTTACCGGCTCTTCTCAAAACATACTCTGAGGACTGTAGCCGCATTTCTTAAAACATTTTTTGTTTCCATTGCTTAAAATGAGTTTGCGTCTTTCTACAGGAAATATAAAGGACTCTAAATGCTCCTTTTACATTTTTAATAAAACGAACGACGGACGAGCGTTATTTTTACTTGGACGTTATTTCTGTGTGATCTGACGCAAATACGATTCACGTTGAAAGCAAAACAAATTAAATTTGATGATGAAATTACAAAAAAAAGCAATCCCCCGAAGGCTAATTGTCACTGACTGGCCGGATCGGTGACAATACAAGATAGGCCGTGTGGCTTGGCAGAGACATCACACACGTTCTTGTTTATTTTGGGGAAGAGTTGTTGGTTTTGGGTTGCTGAAGTTGTGCAGACAGCTCTTCTCTGTTCCTTCTTGTGTAAACGAGTGCATCTTCAACGGCGATAAATCAAATTACTTAGAAGGCATTTCGGCTCTTAGCGGGTGTGGGCTGAGCTGCGATTGGTTTCTATTGAAGCAGTTTCCCAGAGAGCAGAACTAACAATGCGCTCATCCTTTTGACGATATGGCATTTTTCTTATTTAATTGGTAGGAAATATAGGCCTACACTGCATCTGCTTCTCTGTTTGAAAAACGTTCCGGAGTTGTTTTAGGTTAGTGTAAATGACTATAAGAATATACTGTGTTAATTTTAGGAATATGCATGTCAATAATTATACAGTTTGGTTTCAAGGAAAATTTAAGTCACGCAGTTTTATTTTCGAAAATTTGACATTTGTTTGTTTTACCTATTCCATCACGCGTTGAACCTGTTTATTGGACCTGACTGTCTATAATTTATCGTTTCTCTTCACTGCTCTGCTGAGTATGGGGATGTGCGGTTTTAAAATAAATCTTTTAGATTTTATTATTTTAATTTTGATCCACCTGCATTCAAATTTTGAGGCCAAGTGCTAAAAGCATTTATTTGTCTGCGTTCGTAATAAAACATGATTTCGGTTTCCGCCGTTGACAGTATCCTAAATCGAATCTTTCATTTTTTTTGCTTTAAGTCAAATCTAACGTCATACTGGCACTAAACATTTGAAACGTCAGGAATACTGCAATAGTTGGGACTAGAATCTTTATAATAACAAAAGAGAAAATTTGACAAAACAAAGACAGAACTTTAAGATATTTTCATGCTTACATGTGATAAACCAGATGCTTGTAATAGTAATTGTGTAGTAATAGAGCCGATTAAAAATAACGGTTTCTTAAATTGCGTACGTCTGTTCGAGCTGTGTACTTTGAACAAAAATTGCTTATTATTGTATGCATACTGAAGAACTGATTAGTCTGTATATCTTGTGATTAATCCCCGCGTAGTTGTACTGTGCAGGTAAACCAATTAAGCCGGTGTAACGTTTCAATACCTGCCCGTCGTCGATAGCGAAATACAATGCTTGTTTTCTGCGAAGGTCACGAGTACTCTTCCGTAATCAGCCCGTGATTTTCCCTCCGTCTTTGGCTGGGGCAGGAGCGAGTTGACAGTCCAGTGGTCTGGGGGTTTTATTAGCCGGGTATCCTAGCTCCCGTCAAGGGGACGTCGTCTCTACGTCGCCGCTTAGACAAGTTCCACAGGTCGGACTTTCACAAAAGACAATTGTACCTTGATGCCTAATAAAACCCATTCTAGGCAATTAAAGCGGTGATCTAGTCGTTGATCACCCTAATTGAAGGGGTCATAGACCAACCTCTCATCCCCGAGCCTGCTTCAGTTTGTCTGTTTCCTCACGTTACTCAACTGGTACTTTAAGACCGCATAAACGATATAATGACAATATGGAAGTCTGGATATAAAGCTGGATGAAAATTGATAATATTTCAGACACGGTATAACTTTAAACATTTTGTACTCCACAGATGATAGACCTATCTATTACAGTATTGAAGTTTTTGCAATTTGAACGGCATACCTTGTCAAGATATCATTGCCTTCAGTCACAGATTACGGGATGAATATTATATCCTGGATGCTTCAAAGGCCAAAACATAAATAGCTTTTGAGATTCCTCATTTACCGAAAAATTTGCAATGCCTCGCCAGTAATTTCGGAAAAAATCATATCAAATTTAATTTTATACGCATTTGTTCTATTTTTATGAAATGAGAACGGTTCTGACAGAATCACATTTTGGGATAGCTGAATAGATATAATTGGATGCATGTATTTATTTCAGGTATCGTTTTAATCCCTGCATTTTTTTGTAAGACCCTAAAGGTTTGTTTGCGCTACCAATAAAGTATACTCTCACGCTTCGATAAACCAGTACGAAATCTGTGCATCATTATTATCAGGTGTTTTTGTTCAACTCAAATATATGATAATACACATCTGAACGATTATACTCATACAAATCTATAATGCCCAAATCCGAAAACACGCTTAAAGAAGATGTTCATTGTACATTTTTCATTCTTACAAAGAATTACATTAAACCAAAACCAAATTAATTGATTTTAATTATAAAACCCGCCATGTAACGGCCTATGGAAACGCGTAATTGGCCCATGGTCGCGAAAGATACTAAAAGCATGAGTTATCTGTAGCATTTATTAACTTCTCCGATTAAACAAGCTTAATCATTAATCTACGTAATGTTTCAAGAATTCAAAGAAAATTATTTGAACGAAAAGCATATGATTGTTACCATCATGGTTCATATACCTGGGGCCAATTTCATAGAGCTGCGTAAGCACAATTATTGCTTAGTAAAATCAGGTTACAGCTAAACTGTGATTGTTATGTTAACCAAACAAGAGCTAAATACCTGATTTCATTAGGCAAAGTTTTTGTACTTAAGCAGTTTTTTGTGCTTATGGAGCTCTGTGGAATTGGCCCCTTGTTGAATAACTAACACCAGTTTTTGTAAGATATAGGCCTACAACTTCATAAAATGTGCCATCACAATTCGGCCCAACGACACCTGTGTTTTTGAGCACCCAATAATACCACTGCCGCGCCAGTGATCAGTTCTCTAACGTAAGCCCGCATTCCCGCCAAAAACGAAGTTTCCATAGGCATTGTGGGTAACCACTGGAATTTGTATCACCGTATACGCGTGGCTTTTACGCCGCCATAAGAACCAGCGATCGCGAAGTGAGCAGCTGTACCGTTTCAGTGTGTTGTAGCGGGAGGGACGACATACACGCATTGTTTTGGCAAGAGTACCGTACTTTACGTTGCTTCCGTAAAGGATTCCACAGCAACATTGTCAACCATTGATTGTCTACTCCTTGCAGGTAAGCAAACAGGCTTCATGTGAACGACATGCATAGTTCCTGCATTTATATTTCTGATAACTATAAATGGAAAATAAACCAGTGTAGGGCCCTCCTACCGGTATACCTCGATGAAGGCCCCAATTATAGAATGCGCAGGCATAGTCGTATCTGTAAAGTTGTCTCCTGTTCAACAGGTTGATTGTTTTCACTTAAGTAATGGACTATTTCTAATTGTTGCTACAGAGTTTGTTCATTCTCAAAAACCGATTCGTCACTCCGTGGAGTGAAATATAAATACCTATAGAATTTAAATTGATAGAAATTAAATTGATAGTGGCTTTTAACCGCACTTTGTACTGGTGGAGTATTTCGACATTTTAGAAACTAATACATTCTTTATTGTGACTTATTTGTTTATTTATTTATTTATTTATTTATTTATTACATTTCTTTACACAGGGTATGCCCAAACAGTTTAAAACTGGTTTCCATTGGGGCCCTGCATACAATACAATTACAAATTAATACGCACATGTACAAGTACAATACATTATAAATACAATACAATAAAATAACAGCACTGTTTAATGCATAATTGTTAAGCAACTAGTATAGATATTGTACAACTATTACAACTACATGTACAGTGTGAAACAACATCGCTAATTATGAGGTGTGTTAAGTGAACACACACAAAATTTGAAATATTTTGTGACATCAAGAAAATATATGGCTATAATATTCGCTGATTACGGGAGGGGCGAAAAAACCGCGAACAAAACTTTTGGGAGAAAACACGGGAGAATTCCCATCCGGCTCCTTATTGTTGCAACCAAGTTTGTAAACTTCGTAGATCAGCACAGATTTAGATTTGTATAATCAGTGAAGACAGCGAAAAAATACATATTTGCGGAATTATTACTGACTGAACGTTTGACGTAGTTCAGATTTGAACGAGGTCAGAGAAGTCATTGTGGATTATAATGGAAAGTTTTAAAAATAGTACAAAAAGAATGAATCTTTTTGACGGATTTGCCGATTTTTTAAGGGCAGATGATTGTTTCTTTAGTGAATATAGTAGATGGTCATTACCTGAACTGATAATGCTTTGAACCCTGGAATTTGATGACGTCATTTGAGTGGAGTTGAGAAATATTTCAACTCGACTCAGGTCGACTTTATCGCTCGTCTCGAACATTTCTTAACCGACTTGTTGCACGACTCAATCGAGCCATGCCAACAAGATTCGACACGAGTCTTATTGCCACAAAAGTCGAGCGTGTGTTGTGCATGAAGCAAAAAAACGCCCTATGTAACTCATCAGTTTTACTGTCTAGGCCAGTCCTCGATATTATTGCCCCATATGTGCATTATCAGGCGATCACATCTTTTTTAACGAACTGGACCGACCTACAACCCAAATATTTTTTTTTATTTTGTTCTAATTTCCGACAGCCACTTTTCTACATTAGGCTTAAGTCAAAAGGCGTCACTCTAAAATGCCGTCTTATATAGTCCATGTCAGAAACATACACTTTACTCGTTTGTCATTCTGGTGTTGCCAACTCTCAACTCACCTCCCTTATGTGCGGGAGTAATAACCGATCGTTAATCTTCATTTGTGCCAAGCTTCAGAAACCTATTACATCGCCTTCATTACTTCGAATAATCCTGCAAATTACAGACATGCCGTTCCCGCCAAATCAGCGCAATCTCGGACAAATGACACTGTTTGTCCGGAGGCTTGTGAAAACTATAAACTGCCCGGTTGCTTAGGTTGGCGTTGCATAACCCGAATGAAATCATACAAACATTATGGCATTTACCTTTCTCTCTACGAGATTGTGCTCGCAGTGTTTACCATTTACACGATTGTGAAAGTATTTCTGCGGAATGCATAGATTATTCTCAAAGAATTGGATCTATGTAATTACTCCATGGTTTTGTAACGCTTGTTGCTGTATGTACAGTTGTGTGTATATAGGAGATTTTTGGCCTTCCCGATGTTGTATTAATTTAAGCTGCTCAGTTTTCTCTTTAAAAATTTAATCGGGCTTATTCTTAAAGGTCGGCAGTATTTGTTGTAAAAAAGCAATATGAAACGTATCTCTTCGCTATCAAAATTGGAAACCATTTTATTGCTGATATAGGCCTACCTGTTGTAATATCGGCTTGATTTCCAACGGAAATTCGACCTCACGTGCGCATAAACGTTGTATGTGTGGCGTTAAGGGCCGGTCTCACTGGTCACGATAACGATGACGAAAACGAAAACGATGCGAATAAACGCTCTTTATTGGTGGGTGGAACACGCGCGACAATTCCACCAATCAATGGCGTTCATTTTCATCGTTTTCGTTATCGTCGTCGTTTATTGCGACCAGTGAGAACCCGCCCTTTACTCGTGCACTTTCAGTAGACGACACCTTATAACACCTGTTTCAAAATGTCAAGCTTTATTGTGAATAATATGTATTTGTGAAAGCTATTTCATTTCAGTGTTTATTTTTGCTTTGTATTAAAACAAATAATACATGTACATCCAACATGTGCCTTTGTGCGGTTGTGAGTAAACATTTGACGTAGGCCTACTGATGGTTATTTTGGGAAGTTCAAAGTGAAAGGTGGATTTAAAGGGACACATTGCCTTCAAATGTCATGAAATTTTGCTGTTTGGAAATGTTCCTTATCTTCTATAAGAGTTGTTCATGAAAAAAAACACGTATAATGTGTTGTAATTAGTGAGTAGTGATAAAAAATAAAAAAATGGCTTCTGACCCCTGATATCTGACCCGCGAAACATAGACTTATTTCCAGTAGTAAATACCACCATCTAAATAATGCGCAAAATATGCTGTATAGAGAGTTTTTTGGCTGGCGCTGCAGCCAGTGGCCTTGTAAACCTATCAGATGATCGCCAGGTACCATTCTCTACCTCGCGACACATATCGCCAGTGCTGCGCGCCGTGCCACAGTACATCAGAATGGATCAACAGAACGTACTTCAACCAGCTGCGACTGGAAATACGACTGGTGAACACGGTCCGCCATTTTGTGGAGTCACAAATTTGGTTCTACAAAATGGCGGACCATTATTTGTCACGAAATGAAACAAAAACCACGCAATTTGAAGGGATAGTTATGTGAAGCTTTATATTCTACTTTTAAAAAAGCTTCCCAACCATATCCATTTCAGTTTTATAGCCCAAACCGCAGAATCCAAAGCAATGTGTCCCTTTAAGTGTTCCATGTGTGAGCTCTTGTTTATGCGTACACGGTCAAGCAAAGTTTCAGTTAAATTATGCAGGTTTTAGAAGGAACCCTTTTAAGAATGGGAGGTGTTCGTGTACAGCAATAAAATTGAATTGTGCTGGTATTAGTGTTGTCGTTATTCATTATCTGGTTGATCAGTAAAAATTAATGTTAAAGATTAATCAATTAGCAGTAATACTTTGCATAATTACAACGGTCTACATAAGGAGATTTTTTCCTCTTACGTAATTTTTTTCGTGGCACATAGAAAAGCAAAACATCAGTCTTTGTTCTGGCATATCAACGCCTTCCGTATATCTTTCGTCGTATATCATCATGGATTCCACTGTTTTGTATAACGTATTCCGAAGTCATCCATTTACTATACACTTGGATACGCATGACATCATCTTGGGTGTTTGCTCCGTCAATATCTCGTGTGGAAGTGGAAACGAATTGTTGGGATCGACATTATCCGCCAATTCCTGAACAAAGCCGGTTATATGTGCAATACATCTCCAATCATTGAGCGAAGTTTTTTAATGTAATTTGTGTGGATTGAAAACACAGGTTTACTTTACCACTTAAGTGCATTATTGAACAATATCAGCTTGACGTGTGACATTTGATATGCTATCTGTTTGATTAGAAGTAAATATGTTTTGCTTTGGTCTCCTTCAAATAATTCTTTCACACCAAGATATATTTTTATATGTTTAGCATGAAAGAAATAGTTACAATGTAATCTGCAAAACGTGTTTGCTTGTACGCTTCATCGATAGCTGGGGTTATAAAAAAAAGTGATAATACTATCTGATAATATCTTTATACTACATTAATTGAATAATTTAACCCTATCCGATAAAGGCACATTCATATCACACAGCCTTCCCTGAAAGTGTTGTAATTCCTGCTCGTAGCCAGTCCAAATTGATGTGTAAATAATATACCTTGATGTTCAGATCTTCACATGAAAAAGGTTTGTTAAAAGAAGATCTGTCTTAGTCTACTCGAGTCAGAAATCTCTATCCTGAAATTAAATGCCAGTCAACCAGATTTACTTGTACACAGACATATCATAACGCGTAGTATTTGGATGCCTGCCTTTTGAAAAGAGTCTATTTACGACAACACATCAGTGATCGAATTAAGAATGAAGTTGGACTGAAACACAAATAACCGCAAAGGGGCTAATTACCTAGTTTTGTCTTCAGAAGGATAACAATTTGTTCGTAATAGACATTACTATAATGCAAGTATTGCGCTCCAGACATTCGATCTATTTTATCGTAGTGGCGTTGTAAAGTTGTCTCTTCGTCAACAGGTTGAATGTTTTCAATTAAGCAATGGACCATTTCTGGTTTATGTTATAGGGGTTGTTAGTCCCTTCCCCAAAAACAAACAAACAAACAAACAAACAAACAAACAAACAAACACCCCAACAAACAAACAAACAAACAAACAAACAAACAAACAAACACCCCCCCAACAAACTAACTAATTCTTCGCTCCGTGGATAGTCTTGTTGTATTGAAATATTTGTTTATCTTAGTGGCGTTGGCAATTAGGCCTACCGCTATGATTTGTTCATTGTAGAATGCCTCGATACGTGTAAAAATATACACAGTAGATTTAAGTTCTGCAATTTCCTTGTATTTCAACATTTACTTGTTCTTATAAGTTTAGGATAAGTACTACACTACTGATTGGTGCGAGTTAAAGAAGAAAGTTGCATAACTTGATCCATAGCAGCCATTGGTTAAAGTTATCGTACCATTTCCGACGCATGCGCAATGTGACTGCAATGAGAAGTGGTCCCACTATGACCTTTAAAACCAAAGCTTTCACGTGCTTTAACTTGATTATGTTTGTTGTACAAATACAATTTATCAATAGCTTTTATCTTTACCCTGTTTCCTAATTGGTAAGGCTTGGAGCATTTCTGTTAATGCCATCGGCTAGAAGGCTTACGTGGTCATTTGTCATTACGGATTTGAAATATTAGATTTAAAGCTTGGTCAGAAATGATCAAGGTTTAGTGAATTCAGATCACATAGCAAGCACTGTCTGTCTGCAAGGCCTGGTGGGAACAGGCGCAGATTCACCTTGACTGTCAGCATATCAAGCCTGACATTAACTCGCAAAGAATCAGTCTAAATGATTGTGCTGAGTTGTATGTATATGTCCCTCTGAGAGAACAAGCACAATCTTTCGTCAAATTCAATAGAAGCGCGAGTTGATGTAGTTGATGAATGTTTTGCCCATATAGTTACGTCAATAGATAATACAAATTTCTGCCTAAACAGGAACCATACCATCGTCCATTCCACGGAAACTTTCATTTTATCCCTTTCTATTTTGTTTACTTGAAATGACTTCGCCAAAGTTGAAAAATTCTGTAATTTAAAAAAAAATATAACCTTGGTCTCCGCTGTTGGATATTGAAATAAATAAATAAATAAATAAATAAAGGCCAAGTCAAAGGAAGGAATATTAAAACCTAACAATGTGGACAAGATCTTTATTTCATTTTTGGATTAAAACAGCTTTGCACACACTTCCTTTGATATTTCTTTTATCATAAGTATTAAACAGATGACCACGAGTACATTTTCAGACCAACCCTGTGGATAATTTGATGAGTTTGTTTGGTGAAACACTTTGGTTTTCTTTACAATTACTTGGTAGGCCTAAGTATTTTATTTTATTTTAAGTGTTTTAAATTCCTTTTGGGTTGAATTGTAATTTAGGACACCCCTATTTCCACCCTGCGAATGACTGTCAATGAAATTTGCAGCCTGAGGCAGTCTTTAGTGCTCTTTAGACTAATTCTGCAAGAAAATGTGACTTTTCACCTTGTTTAGCAGTTAAGGTATATGAAGATGGTGACGCAAGAATAGCAATCTCGACGCACGCGCATTGCGTTTGCATATAGGCCTTAAATTAAGCTATATAAATTTCCTGTTGTAGTTTACACAACTGTTCTGCTAATAGTTCAGCAACTCTATGACATTTTGCACAGAAGCTCGCTTTTTACAGATGGAGTGAAACTGCTGTGTCGTGAGTACTTTTAATTTTACGAACCATAAATGTACAGAAGTAAGCTCTTCCACCTTTCAAATAGGCCAATTTCAATTCTCTTATTAGCAGTTGTATGGGCTTGGGCCTGGAACCACTGTCATTGTTTAATAATAAAACTGTCACTGTCAAAGTTTAATAATAATATATAATATTGTGTTTCGTACTGTGCCTTTTTTAATAGTTTAATTTATCTTTAATTGTAATTTTTATTATGTAAATCCATTATAATTCAGTTTTAACTGTGAGAATGGATCAATAAACCAATATGAAATGAAATGAAATTGTATTGAAACTTGTGTAATTCTGTTATGAATATTCGTGGTTTGTGTTTGATTTAGAGTATAGTTATGACAGCTTATCCTCCTTTATAGCAATTTAATTTACCCCAGGCTTTAACATTGTGATAACATTTCATTACTGCCAGTCTATTAAACTCCCCTTTTCATAGAGTAATTGGTCAGTAAGACGTTTCCTTGGCCTTAAAGAATTTCCACCCTAAGTCTTTCAGCGTGTAGAGCAACCGCAAAGATGGTTGTATAGCCACTGTCGAATTAAACCAAGTTATGATTGATGAACCCGTTTACAGGATACCAACCAAGCCGCGCCTCTTTAACATTCCACGGTTCGATTGGAAGAGCGGACGCGCAAACAGACTGACTTCGTGCTCCGAGCCGATTTCCCATCCTGAGAGCAAACCAAACTTCATGTGTTCATCGATGTCTAAGAAAGTTATTAGCCTCTAAATGAGACACGACTGAAAAATTCCGTTAGCACACCACTACAGAACATATTTATTAAAAGATAATGGCAAAAAGTAGGGCAGCAATACCGTCTTCGCACTTACTTTTACTTTTACTTTTAGCATCCGAAACAACGTGTCAATGTTGCGCATGTATACATCGTTCCACAGTCTCATGGCCCCACTGAATTATTGACAAATTTTATTGTTGAGAACCTTAGACTTGCCGCAAGTGTGTTTTGCAATTGAACCAGTTTTTTACGTTTTTTAATATTATGTGTTGGGATGCAAGAATTGACGCTGATCAGCACTTTAACTTCGATACAATGTTAATAACAATATAGCGTGGATCTGCTTGACTTGTTATGGCCAAGAAAATTGGTTTTGGGTTTGGTTTTGGTTTTGGTTTTGGTTTGAAATGATTCTCTTCCAAAGCGACCAATCGAAATAGCTGAACAAAATAGGGGGAAAGCGGCGGGAAACTATGGGTGGTAATCCGATTCTTGGAATATTGATATACAACTTGATGTTAAAATGGGAAATTTTGATTTACGTGCAATAGCTGATGAATGACAGTCTGTGATGACTGGTAATGAATCAACATATCTAACTAATCGTGTTCCCGCCAAGACGGAATGCTAATAGCCTGGAGTGCACACGAAGCACGAATCCAAACCATTCCAAAGTCCCTTAAAATTTGATTTGACAGGTGAATGTGACATCAGCGGTATGAGAGCCTAGCTGTTATTTTATTAAGCAAGCCTGAGACGAGATTACTGAAATATGAAGACATTATATAGATTTTCATGGAATTCCAAAGAAAAATCCAGAAAGTAAAATTTCCGGTGAATTCTTATTTGCTGTTGAATGTTATATTTTTAAGGGACTGGAATCGGTGTCAAAGACACAATACACAAGGAATAAAGCTAATTCAACCTGATCGTTAACAACCTGTTATTTATTGGTAAGTTGTTTTGTAGACTATTTATAGACCAAACCTGTTATTGCTTTTGTGATTTATTCTGATGTGATTCATAATCTCTTTTAAAGAAAGGAACATGGTACGTTTAATACGGGGACAGTTCTTATCAAAGAAGCGTGTTGGTTTAATATCGTGATCATATTAACATCTGAATTGGGCATTTATTAGCCATACACGTTCTTGGTTAGATGTTAACATGTATCTTTGCGTCATTTTTCATAGTTAGTTTTTACCTGGACATTGACTTTGCTTTCAAGTGTCCGTAATTTAATTAAACCCATACAAAACATGTTTGTCCAGTTTTGAACCAAATTAAATTCAGTCTGTTGTAAAAACATCAGTATCAATAATTAGAAAGTCAGCAACCAGTCGTCATGGCAACAATGTGCGTCTGATGTTTGTAGATTAAGAAAAAAACACATTCAATAATAATAACCTGTTAATTTCATGATTATTTGCTATTAAACTGATCCAGCTTGTATTGCAGTAGCGTATCCAGCTTTTTGTGCCAGGGAGGGCAAACAACGTCTGAATCGTCTGAAAACCGTCTTAAATACACTATTTCGTTGGGTTTTTTGTATGACGTCTCGAATGCCGCCATATGCCACTGTTGTATTGCCATGGTGATTTCAAGTCCAAATTATCCTACTAAATCAGTAGAAGCACTGAATTGCAATCATCAAAAGTTGAGACAATCAAATGAGTCTTCCAAACAAAACAAAACAATCACTCGAATCCAGAAGTCATCAATCATATTCAATGTAATTTTTTCCAAAGCCTCTGTCATTTTTTTCCCTTCGGGGCAATTTAAAGACATTAATGGTCATAAGACATTATAACAGAACAGTGCGAACAAAATCTAAAGGACACGTGAAATATAAACCGGGCATGCACTTTCGTTGTATGTTGAGTGAATTTATTAAACGTTTTATGACTGATTTTGCTTACGTTATTTAAACATTTACCAAGCTGATCATGTAACCTTCTCTGTACGGCGGGACGATGGACTTTGTAACACCGTCCCTCTTCCGTTGAAATTAAATCTCTACATTACAAAAATGGAAACCTTACGGTTTCTACTAAGATTTTAGTTACTAACCGCGCAAACAAGTCCCCGTTATCCAATAAAATTAACTTCACAAGGAAAAATCTGTATTTTTATCGGTGAGAACAAAATTGTAATCAAATTGCGTCGAGGAATAATAAAAACTCACAATGACTGGGCCTTGGGCAAAGCATTTCTACTCACATGACCACTTGAGATCTTCTACAGGCGCACGTTGTCATGGGTATACAATCTACAGGTTATTTCGTTGTGTTCGGCGTTGAGTGTAAAATGAATGATATCAATAAAATATTGATATTCTGAAACCTGTCCATTCAAAAAGATGGCAGAATATCAATGAAAGTAAATTGTTTTATGAAAACACACTTATTAAAGCGTATCTTAGTAATTCTTGAACAGTATACACGGTAAAACAAAGTTGCACCAATTGACTTTGCTGAAAACTTATTTTTGCTCCCCCCTCCAACCCATACTTAAAATCCCTATGTGTTATGATTAAAAAAGAAAACTAATGGTACAACTTAACACTCGAATTGGAACGTGTTGCGCGATCTGTTTTTGACATAGACACGATTTT